>OU896714.1:25319186-25685589 GCA_918026855.4 Phaedon cochleariae | reverse complement strand
TGCACTAGCATATTTCCGAACACTCAAAATATGCCGCGGTGATAGATAACGTCACAGATGATTCTGGAATGTTCTGGAAACAATCGATGGAACAATGAGAGAGAAAGGTTTGTTCTAAGAAGCTTCTAGAACAGAAAGAAGGAGACGAAAGATCATTCGAGAAGGTTCTTAAACCAAAGCCTGCCAAGTGATCTCATGTATAAACGGCCGAATAACTGCCGTCAGTCAGTCGGGCAACGAGTGTCAGAGAGACAGTTATATACCGCGTGATATAAATCGTTTTACATAAATAGTAGTTATAAGTTCGATATAAATTAGTGTTTCTTTACTTTATATGAATTAGTTCGAAAATAAATAGTGTCGTGTTCACTTCTGCACCCGAATAACGTTACAATACTTCTTGAATGGGCATTCAAGATGCTAGAATGCAAAGTTATAAAGTAAACATAGTCGAAGTCGGAGTTTTTTGTTTTGCCTGTCGTGTGCATTATACCCGCTTCGATGTCGTCTCATATGATCGTCGCGAACTTATATGCTCCACAGGTATCTATGTGAGATGATAGAATACAGAGATACAGTGTGCAGACTGATGTTGTCAAAGTATCTTCACTTGCCTATTGTTCTCGTTATATGTCCTTCGAAGTCGTCTTATATGGTCAGTGCGATCGTCAGATGCTGGAATGCAAAGTTACAGAGTGAACATAGTTGCAGTCAGAGTTTCTTGTTCTGCCTGTTGTGTGCGTTATACTCGATTCGATGTCAACTCATATAATCGTTGCGAACTACCATGCTCCAAAGGTATCCATGTGAGATGATAGAATACAGAGATACAGTGTGCAGACTGATGTTGTCGACGTATCTTCACTTCACCTATTATTCGCGTTATAAGTTCATCAAAGTCGTCCTATATGGTCATTGCGATTGTATCTATTCCAACTGTAGGCATGTCAGATGCTAGAATTCAGAGCCACAGTGTAAACAAAGTCGAAGCCGAAGTTTCTTGTTGTGTGTGCGTTATATCCGTTTTGATTTCGTCTCATATAATCGTTGCGAACTGATATGCTCCAAAGGTATCCATGTGAGATGATAGAATACAGAGATACAGTGTGCGGGTTGATGTTGTCGACGTATCTTCACTTGCCTATCGTTCTCGTCATTAGACCTTCAAAGTCGTCTTATATGGTCATTGCGATCGTATCTGCTATAATTGTAGGCATGTAAGATGCTAGAATGCGGAGATAAAGTGTGAACATAGTGTAGCATGTAAATATTCACTACTTGTTAACATTTTTCAATAACATAAATTGAATTCAGTCTGTTTTATATTATTTAATCATTCTCAAACCTGATATGTGGATACACACCTGAGATTTCACACTGTACATAAAATAAAAATCCGATTTCTATAAATACGTTGATATCTCTTGCCATATCTGCTTTGTTGTGATCCAAGTAGAAGGATGATTCAGATGGTTTTTACTGGAACTTATCTGGAAGAGATAAATAATACAGGCTGATTTTAAAATAAGTGCATATATTTTAAACACTAAGGAAGCTTGAGGTATACTACCGAATAGCACTAATAAAAATATTATTAGGATCGAAATAGATTTGGGGCAAAATACCCTTTTTCCGCCCAGATTTCTACTTCTGTCACAACTATCGTTTGCGATCAGCAGTCGTTCGTGACGAACGAAGCGACCTTGCCACTCTACATGACAATTAGGAGATATTAAATAAAATGTATAATCAAGAAAATGTACATGGGGAAGAAGTTAACCCTGGTCTTGAATTTCAGAAAGATAATACAAAAACTTAAAAAAGGAATCACCCAAGATTTGTACACATAAGCTCGAATAGCGTATAGCTTAACACATCCCCTTGGAAGTTCTTTTACTGAAAAATCCTTTAGACCCTTCCTTCCACCTCCTTGCATCGCTACAATTTCGTGTCATTCGAGGAGTCTCATGGGCCCCGCACAATAACGACCCGACATAAGAACCATATCGTTTAGCTCAATGTTTGAGAAATGCATCGTCACTTTCCAAGCAAATTGTCAGAAACAGAACTTTACATTTACTAGTCAGTGTTGTTCCTGGGTCTGATATTTTCGTAATAGATTTCCTTGAAAAAAGGCATCAGATTTGTATCAAAAGGTAATAGACTCGAAAAATCTGACATTTGACATTCGGAATGTCATTCTTGTCAAACCCTATCGCACTAATCACAGTTTTGACATAAATATGGAACATAGAACGGAATATAATTATCCGCTGAGCACAGAAATAGATTTTTTAGTATTGGAACATATTTTGGTGCTAATAGCAAATAGTAATAGATTCATGACAAATCGTAATATCGTAACAATCTTCGTGAAATAGTAATAGAACGCGAACAATCCTAGTTAGTACTGTCAAAGGTCACAGCAAAGAGGAAATCTATGGTCACAGAATCACAGATACTGCTGTTCTGAGAAATAATGTTGACAGATCATATGATAATAGTTTTGTTTGTGTGGTTGCTGGTTTGTAAAATAATTGTAAACGTGAAATAAAAATTAAAATAATTGGATGGAATGGACTCGATATGCGTATTTGTTTGCTCTCGGGAGTTTTGCTGTTCGAGCAGGTATGAGAAAATCTACTAGGTGAGTCGATTTTCAACTTTGTGTATGTTGTGTACCTATTTATTGTCTGCTTATTTTGTATCTATCCGCTGGGGCCTTATTTTCGAATTGAAGGAAGGGGGACGTTCTATCATTCCCCTCATGTTTCTCTCCGTCTCTCGTGATCCATGGAGATAATCACCCCAGAGTTCTATCAGTAAACTTCAAAAAATAAGGCTCCTGTACATATTACATTCACCTCTATTAGTTTCCATAACCTATTCCAATTCATATTCATTCTGTGACAAATTTTTATCAGGATATTCGTCTCTGAAACAATCTGGCATCACTGTCTTGTTTTGACGTTAGTGAATGACGAATTGGATATTCCCTGGATTTCCGCAGATTTCACTTGCTTCCCAGTGGCGTACTCGAATTTCGAAGCATTTTATGTTCGATTTTCAAAATGAAATTTCTCGTTAATGTGAAGACTTAGGAAAAATCAAATATTTTAGTAATTTTTGTCAGACTCTCTCATATATATGTCTTGAATATATGCACTCATTTTGAAATCAGCCTGTATAAAGAAATATGAAATACCATTTCAGAGACATTCTCATACTCACTTTTCACACTACTTTTTCCACTTGAAACTTCATCACAGTAGGACCATAGGTATTGGATTTTCCAGGAATGCTGATGCGGATGGTTTCACTAAGAATCGACCATTGTGAATCAATGAACTTCGTTTGGCATTATTTTCTTGATTGATGCATTTGATAAATTCAGGTTGATGTTTTGATTTTGTTGATCTGTTATTTCGCTTCACGTCAATTAGCTGTCGGTCATGACACCATGTCAACAGTGTCAAACTTGTGATGCGCCAAACACCGATTCGGATTGATTCATCGCCGAGCCAACTCAGCCCAAGGAGAGTAGAGTTTATAATCCTCGAATTCAGCTGAGTATTCGTAAAGAAGGTGTGACGTCATTTTAGTCATCAATTCTGATTGGTTCAGATAGACATCTGGGAAGAATCAAGTCTCTGGAGGGAGTAGCGATAACGTCTTTTGTTTTGAATATTCAAATTGTCTGCCAATTTGAGAAGCGGAAACTGTTAATTTGTTCTCGAAGTTTCTGGAAATTTGGAGGAGGGATTTTTCTTCAGGTCGTGAGAGAGAAGCTCACTTCAAAAAATTCTTCGTGGTGGTCAAGTGCCATTTTTGTGGTGTGAACCGGCTCCTGAAGTCCTGTACCGCCTGGCGTTCTGGATCACATCAGGATATCCTGAATTTGTTGCTGATCTATAAAGACTACTGGACTCAACAGATTCTTCTGGTTTTGGTTTAAGAGGCAGGATCTTCATGGTTCATCACCCAGGCAGCCACGTGCCTACTTTCATCGTCATTTCAATCCCCAACCCTTCATAGAAGGTGAGTCTCACATTATTACGTTTTTTCTCTCTGCCAGTCCAGAAATTCAGAACCTCATTTTCATGAAATATTTAAGGGTTTTTTACCGGGAGTTTTTTTACCGGGAGCTTTACTGGAAGTTCTACAACGGGAGTTATCCTACCAGGAGCACTATTTTTCCCAGGAGTCATTGCTCGACCAGGATCTATTAATTCTACAAGGCCTTTGGTGGCTATATAGTAGTCTGGAATCTGGAATCTTGATATCATGCCCTCCTTGTTCCGGATATGATGGATTTTCAAGGTGAAAATACGACAACTTTGTCAATGTCATCTGACATCCAGGGATGTGAAGTCAGCATTCCGCTCTTTGCCAACCTTCCCCGCAGCAGCTTCATCTGGTGGCACTAAAGCCATTTATCAAGGATAACTGGTGTAGGACACACCATACAGATTTTTGACATAAAAATATATTTTCATTTTTCATTTTTATTCACTCATAATGCCCATTATTAGTGTGTATAATGAACCATTTTTAAATCATAGCTAGGTCAAAAATTGATGAAATCACACCTGAAAGGTACATATACTTCCCCTCCACATAGTATACTATGCGCTGGTAGAAATCTTCCATTTTCAATATTTTTTTTAAAATCTGCTATGACTATAAAACGTCCTTATAGGAGCTTTCGAATTTTCAAATACAATATAAGGTTGATTTATATATATTTTCATCCACATAATAGCAGGCAACAACAGTGTAGTTTCTTAACAGGAAATAAGTATCTAATATTTTTTATTATGCATATTTGTCAGAACCTGTGATGTGATATATGAGTCCTATCATCATAATTAAATGTTTTGGGTATTGTATATGGAATTAAGGTCTTTTAGTCTGGGAGAACAACTAATATTATTCATTATCTGGTTGCTCAACTTTCCAGGTAACTTTTCATTTGAATTAAAAGTTGCAGTGGCGCCCCATCTTTTTTGTTCAAACTTATGATTGCTAGATAACTGAATTTTCGCTATTTTAACTCATTTTGATAACTCGAACGCATAGTGCCTACTGACGAAGAGCTGCCGTTCGCAATTGCACCTATTTTTCATAAAAGTAGGGCTGCAATAGTCGAAGTCGAAGTTTCTTGTTTAGCCTGTTGTGTGCGTTATACACGATTCGATGTCAACTCATGTGATCGTTGCGAACTTCAATGCTCCAAAAAATCCATGTGAGATGATAGAATACAGGGATACAGTGTGCAGACTGATGTCGTCGAAGTATCCTCACTTGCCTATAAATGTTTTTATATGTCGTTCACAGTCTTCCTTTATGGTCAGTGCAATCGTATCTGTTTCAACTGTAAGCATGTCAGATGCTAGGATACAGATCCAGAGTGTAAACATAATTGGAGTCGAAGTTTCTTGTTCTCTCTGTTGTATTCGTTATACCCATTTTGATGTCGTCTCATATGATCTTCGCGAACTGATATGCTCCAGAGGTATCCATGTGAGATGATAGAATACAGAGATACAGGGTGCAGACTGATGTTGTCGAAGTATCTTAACTTGCCTATTGTTCTCGTTATAAGTTCTTCAAAGTCGTCTAATATGGTCAGTGCGATCGTTAGATGCTAGAATGCAAAGTTACAAAGTGAACATAGTCGAAGTCGGAGTTTCGTGTTCTGCCTGTTGTGTGCGTTATAACCGCTTCGATGTCGTCTCATATGATCGTTGCAAACTTATATGCTACAGAGGTATATATGTGGGTTGATAGAATACAGAGAAACAGTGTGCAGACTGATGTTGTCAAAGTATCTCAACTTTCCAATTGTTCTCGTTATATGTCCTTCGAAGTTGTCTTATATGGTCAGTGCGATCGTCAGATGCTGGAATGCAAAGTTACAAAGTGAACATAGTCGGAGTCATAGTTTCTTGTTCTGCCTGTTGTGTGCGTTATACCCGATTCGATGTCAACTCATATGATTGTTGCGAACTACCATGCTCCAAAGGTATCCATGTGAGATGATAGAATACAAAGATACAGTGTGCAGACTGATGTTGTCGAAGTATCTTCACTTGCCTATTGTTCTCGTTATATGTCCTTTGAAGTCGTCTCATATGGTCAGTGCGATCGTACCTGCTATTGCTGTCAGATGCAAGAATGCGGAGTTACAGTGTAAACATAGTCGGTGTCGAAGTTTCTTGTTCTGCCTGTTGTGTGCGTTATACCCGCTTCGATGTCGTCTTATATGATGTCGTCTCATATGATCGTTGCGAACATATATGCTTCAGAGGTATCTATGTGAGATGAAAGAATACAGAGACACAGTGTGCAGACTGATGTTGTCGAAGTATCTCACTTGCCTATTGTTCTCGTTATATGTCCTTCGAAGTTATCCTTAATAGTCAGTGCGATCGAATCTGCTATACCTATAGACATGTCAGATGCTAGAATGCAAAGTTACAGTGTATACATAGTCGGAGTCGAAGTTTTTTGTCCTGCCTATTGTGTGCGTTATACCCGTTCTGATGTCGTCTCATATGATCGATGCGAACTGATATGCTTCAGAGGAATCCATGGGAGGTGATAAAATACAGAGATACAGTATGCAGACTGATGTTCTCGAAGTATCTTCACTTGCCTATTGTACTCGTTATATGTCCTTCAAAGTCATCTTATATGGTCAGTGCGATCGTATCTACTATAGCTATAGACATGTCAGATTCTAGAATGTGAAGTTACAGTGTAAACATTGTCGGAGTTGAAGTTTCTTGTTCTGCCTGTTGTGTGCGTTATACCTGCTTCGATGTCGTCTTATATGATCGTTGCGAACATATATGCTTCAGAGGTATCTAATATGAGATGATACAATACAGAGATACAGTGTGCAGACTGATGTTGTAGAACTATCGCCACTTGCCTATTGTTCTTGTTATATGTCTTTCGAAGTCGTGTTATTTGGTCAGTGCGATCGTATCTGTTATAGCTTCAAGCATGTCAGACGCTGGAATGCTAAGTTACAGTGTAAACATAGTCGGAGTCAAAGTTCCTTGTTCTGCCTGTTGTGTACGTTACACTTACTTTGATGTCGTCTCATATGATCGTTACGAACATATATGCTACAGAGGTATCTATGTGAGATGATATGATACAGAGATACAGTGTGCAGACTGATGTTGTCGGAGTATCTTCACTTGCCTATTGTTCTCGTTATATGTCCTCCGAAGTCGTCCTATATGGTCAGTGCGATCGTATCTGCTATAACTGTAGGCATGTCAGATGCTAGAATGCATAGTTACAGTGCAAATATAGTCGAAGTTCCTTGTTCTGCCAGTTGTGTGCGTTATACCCTTTTTGATGTCGTCTCATATGATCGATGCGAACTGATATGCTCCACCCAGACAGCACTGGATATTCCTAGAATATTCTCTAGATATGCTGAAAGAGAAGAATATATTCCGAATATCCTTCGAATATTCTCAGAATATATACGTGCATCTGGAACATTCAAGGAATATTCAAATGTGAATATTCTAGTAATATTCCGAAATGAATATACGACGAATATTCCAGAAGGAATATTCTTGAGTGAATATTCTTAGAATATTCCAGTTGGATAGTGCAGAGAATATTCAGGTATGAATATTCCAGGAATATTCCCATGTGTTTCAATGAAATTGTAAAGAATGGAAATAGACCAATCACTATTTCATAGATGTGAGTCATTGATTTTAAAATCTGCGGTAGAAGTCCATCGTATTTCAAAGTAAAGTGGTTATATTACCAGGGATCAAAAACACAAAGTCGTCTCCACAATTCTGGTAGGTAGTGATCAAAGTACTCAAAGATCATCGTACATGTTAAAAGCCCATATGGAACTGGAAGTGTTTATGATCCGCTTCTGAACAACGCAATTCAATGAATTGTTATGTACAGTATTATTCAACTCGATTACTGGCCTAGTGGTTAAGGCGTTGATCTGACAGTCTGAAAGTCCCGAGTTCGAGCCCATCTTGGGTCAGCTTCTTTTAATTATGAATATATATATCAAGGAATATTCTCGGAATATTCATTTATTCATATCCCTGTATTATTCCTGGAATACTCCGAATATTATCTGAATATTCCCAGAATATTATAGGTACATTCTGAATATATAGGGAATATTCCTTGTGTAATATTTCGGGAATATATAAAATTTTCCCCACCAGCACATTCAGGGAATATTCCATAGATGATATGTATATCCCTGGCATGTTCATGAATATTCGCAATATCCAGAAAGAATATTCTATGAATATTCATGGAATATCTGGTGCTGTGTGAGGTATCTATGTGAGATGATAAAATACAGAGAAACAGTGTGCAGACTGATGTTGTCAAAGTATCTTCACTTGCCTATTGTTCTTGTTATATGTCTTTCGAAGTCGTCTTATATGGTCAGTGCGATCGTCAGATGCTGGAATGCAAAGTTACAGAGTGAACATAGTCGAAGTCAGAGTTTCTTGTTCTGCCTGTTGTGTGCATTATACCCGATTCGATGTCAACTCATATGATCGTTGCGAACTACCATGCTCCAAAGGTATCCTTGTGAGATGATAGAATACAGAGAAACAGTGTGCATACTGATGTTGTCGACGTATCTTCACTCGCCTATTGTTCTCGTTATACGTTCATCAAAGTCGTCTTATATGGTCATTGCAATTGTATCTGTTCCAACTGTAGGCATGTCAGATGCTAGAATTCAGAGCCACAGTGTGAACAAAGTCGAAGTCGAAGTTTCTTGTTGTGTGTGCGTTATATCCGTTTTGATGTCGTCTCTATAATCGTTGCGAACTGATATGCTCCGAAGGAATCCATGTGAGATGATAGAATACAGAGATACAGTGTGCAGGTTAATGTTGTCGACGTATCTTCACTTGCCTATTGTTCTCGTTATTAGTCCTTCGAAGTCGTCTTATATGGTCATTGCGATCGTATCTGCTATAATTGTAGGCATGCAAGATGCCAGAATGCGGAGATAAAGTGTGAACATAGTCGGAGTCAAAGTTTCTTGTTCAGCCTGTTGTGTGCGTTATACACGATTCGATGTCACTCCATGTGATCGTTGCGAACTCCAACGCTTCAAAGGTATCCATGTTATATGATAGTATACAGGGATACAGTATGCAGACTGATGTCGTCGAAGTATCCTCACTTGCCTATAAATGTTTTTATATGTCCTTCACAGTCTTCCTGTATTGTCAGTGCGATCGTATCTGTTTCAACTGTAGGCATGTCAGATGCTGGGATTAAGATCCACAGTGTAAACATAGTCGGAGTCGAAGTTTCTTGTTCTCCATGTTGTATTCGTTATACCCATTTTGATGTCGTCTCATATGATCTTTGCGAACTGATATGCTCCTGAGGTATCCATGTGAGATGATAGAATACAGAGATACAGGGTGCTGACTGATGTTGTCGAATTATCTCAACTTGCCTATTGTTCTCGTTATGAGTTCTTCAAAGTCGTCTTATATTGTCAGTGCGATCGTCAGATGCTAGAATGCAAAGTTACAAAGTAAACATAGTCGAAGTCGAAGTTTCTTGTTCTGCCTGTTGTGTGCGTTATAACCGCTTCGATGTCGTCTCATATGATCGTCGCAAACTTATATGCTCCAGAGGTATCTATGTGAAATGATAGAATACAAAGATACAGTTTGCAGACTGATGTTGTCAAAGTATCTTCACTTGCCTATTGTTCTCGTTATATGTCCTTCGAAGTCGTCTCATATGGTCAGTGCGATCGTCAGATGCTGGAATGCAAAGTTACAGAGTAAACATAGTCAAAGTCAGAGTTTCTTGTTCTGCCTGCTGTGTGCGTTATAACTGCTTCGATGTCGTCTCATAAGATCGTTGCGAACTACCATGCTCCAAAGGTATCCATGTGAGATGATAGAATACAGAGAAACAGTGTGCAGACTGATGTTGTCAAAGTATCTTCACTTGCCTATTGTTATTTTCATATGTCCTTCGAAGTCGTCCTGAATAGTCAGTGTGATCGAATCTGCTATAACTGTAAGCATGTCAGATGTTAGAATGCAAAGTTACAGTGTATACATAGTCGAAGTCGAAGTTTCTTCTTCTGCCTGTTGTGTGCGTTATACCCGTTTTGATGTCGTCTCATATGATCGATGCGAACTGATATGCTATAGAGGTATCTATGTGAGATGATGAAATACAGAGATACAGTGTGCAGACTGATGTTGTCGAAGTATCCTCACTTGCCTATGTCCTTGAAAGTCTCTCTATATGGTCAGTGCGATCGTATCTGTTTCAACTGTAGGCATGTCAGATAATAGAATTTAGAGCCACAGTGTAAACATGATCGAAGTTTCTTGTTCTGCCTGTTTTATGTTAAGATACTTCGACAACATCAGTCTGCACACTGTATCTGTATTCTTTCAGCTCACATAGATACCTCTGAAGCATATATGTTCGCAACGATCATATAAGGAGACATCATATAGGACGACTTCGAAGCGGGAGTTATGTAGCGATCGTTCCCATGGATTTGCCGTTCCCATAGAAAACGCTGATGTAGCTTCGCTGATCAAGCTGTATTCCAGAAAAGCTCTCAATTCGAGCCTCTGAGAGCGAATCTAGTTGTCACTTATTATTCATTCTAATTGTAACTCTTGTCAGAGACAGTCGATCTGTATTTTGTAAAACAAATAAATCTTTTTTAAAAAGACGTTCGCTCGTTCAAAGTATTTAACTGGCGCAGTCGGTAGGATTTGTGCAGTGCGTTAAAGAAAAAAACTTTTTCGCGTCGTGGAGTTTCAACCCCTTGAGCACAAATTCGAACAAAATCCATCGAGGATTACCTACCCCGGACGAGCAGACGAGCAGTCGACCCAAACCTCTAGAAAGCTACGTAGAATCAACGAAGAAGGAACTGGAGACTACACGGATTTGGATTATCTAAAACTTGTAAGTGCCAAATATTCCTTCTTGCCTTCATTGAACCCTCTGAATAAGGACTTCGGTGAAGATATTTTTAGTGCTGTTCATTGCGAACGAACCGATGTCTATGCTAGACAAATAGTTTTAGGATTTTTCTCAAATATAAATAAATATTCGGAAAATTTATGAGTGAAATTGATAATATCTCGGATAGGCTGAGTAGTTTATCTTTTGAAAGGAATTCAACTAACAGTGGATCTAATTTTAGAGAGGCAAATTTGTTAGCATCCACTATGTCTCCACCAGTAGTAACACAAGCACAACCTGTTCAAATGAACTGGAATCTTTTCAAATCCAGACTCAATAATCTCAAACAATTCGATGGCGATAGTAACGCATTGAACAAGTTTATCGATAGGTGTGATACTTTAGTCAGTGCCTATGAAGCCTTCAATGATCAATCATTGAATGATCATGTTCTTGAATGTATTCAAGAAAAATTGATAGGGAAAGCCGAATATATGGTAGGGAACAGGGCCGAACTCAATTCTTGGGCCGCACTAAAAAACGCTTTGAAACAATGCTTTTCAGACCGTAGAGACCTAGACTGTCTAGTTCAGGAATTAACTAGAAGTCGACCGCATAAAGCAGAAGACTTACTCAGTTTTGGAACTAGGCTTCAATTATTGAGAAGCAATGTCGCACAACGTATAAGTAACGATACGAATTTAGCTCGAGATGAAAAAACTTATCAAATTTCTCACTACGATAAAGTCGCACTAAGTACATTTATTGCAGGATGCACTGGCATCTTGAGGAACAACATGCATCTGAAAAAACCCGCTTCCTTAGAAGATGCAATGGCATACGTAAATGAATATGAAAATTTTGAAAATATGTATGGTAGTTTTCAGAATAATTTCAGGCCAAAATTTAATAATCCAGGAATTAGACAAGTAAACACTCCTAACGTTCAAACAAATAACGTCCAATCGCAAAGACCCAATTACTTTCAAAGACCATTCCAAAGTAACACATATTATTCAGATCCCAAATTTTCACCGAGACCTATTTGGCCCAGCCAACCAGTGAATGTAAATCCGAGGCCACAACCCCCTCAAAGATTCCCAACTAATCGAGAAGTTTTCGGACCTCCCCGAAACGTATTCAAACCGAACCAAATTCCGGCAACGCAATTACCAAAACCAGAGCCTATGTCAACGACCTCTAGAAATCCTACTAGAATGTCACATCAATCTTTTCCACAGCATGTTCAACAGGCCAGACCAAATTTCAATAATCAATACTCAAATAACTTTAGGAATAACCAAAGATTTTTCCAATCAAATCAAAAACCTAATTTTGTATCTGAAGAATTATTTTCGAATGAATACGAAGAACCATTCTCTGATCAGAATCAAATGTTTAACGAAAATTCTAGTTGCGCCGAAGCCGCGTACTATCCCGAATGCGACTACCCTGATCAAAATTCGTATGTTGAACAAAATTTCGATAACCAGCCACTTTACCCTCAAGACCAATACACTGACGACTCAAACCCCGACGAAACTGGAAATTTTCATCCAACCAGCCAAAAGGACCTATTGACTTAACCGAAATAAATCTTTTTAGCAATAATTCTCTCCCTTACGTTGAAATTAAACATCCAAAAATGAAACTACTAATAGACACAGGGAGTTCTAAATCGATAATCGAACCCTAAATAATCGAGAAATTTTATCCCCACAAGATTTGTCAGTCTGATACAATAATCAAAACGGCTATAGGTAGTCAAAATACAAGATACCAAGCATTAGTTCCGGCATTTCCCGAATTTAATACAAGCTATGAAATCAATTTCATTCTGTTCGATTTCCATGATTATTTTGACGGAGTATTAGGACTGACAGACTTGATAAATATGAATTTGAATATTGATTTGACCAATGCAAGGTTGGTAGGAAATCATACGAATATTCCATTTAAATTTAGACAACCTACGGACACTAAATTCTCATTTTCAATTAATCCTCAAGAAAAAACTATTAAAAATATACCAGTTAATATATACGAGAGAGAAATAATGACAATAGAAGGTACAATTAATAAGTTATTCATTCCACAAGTAGTGACAATTTCGAAAATGGGGTACGCCCCAATAGAAATACAAAATCCCACTAATGAAACAATTTCCGTAACATTGCGAGAACCTATTCCTGTCAAACAATTCGGCTCATCATTGTACGAAATATATACACTCGATTCTTTTACCATTCCGAACAAAGACACTCCAAATTCAAATATAGACCACTCCCAAATTTCAGACTTAATACGCACAGACCACATGAACTCAGAGGAAAAATCTGCAATACTCAAGATCTGTAACGAATTTTCCGAAATCTTCTTCAAACCCGGTGACGATTTGACATTTACCTCCAAAATTAAACACGAGATTAAGACTGTTGACGAAATACCTGTCCACACGAAATCCTATAGGTATCCCTATATACATAAAGAGGAAGTACAACGTCAAATTAACGACATGCTTGAGAAAAATATAATAAGACCGAGCTGTAGCCCCTGGTCTTCCCCCATTTGGATTGTCCCGAAGAAACTAGATTCTTCCGGGAAGACTAAATGGCGGATAGTTGTGGATTACCGGAAAATCAACGAAAAAACAATTGGTGACCGGTACCCACTCCCTAATATCAATGACATTTTAGACAAACTTGGTAGAGCTCAATATTTCACGACCCTTGATTTGGCTAGTGGGTTTCACCAAATCGAAATGGCTCAAAATTCGATCGAAAAAACCGCGTTTAACGTAGAGCAGGGACACTACGAATACTTGAGGATGCCATTTGGACTCAAGAATGCACCATCTAGTTTCCAACGTGTAATGGATGAAGTCCTCAAAGACCTGCAGACTAAGATCTGCATGGTATACATGGACGACATTATCATTTTCAGCACAGGACTCCAAGAGCATATTCAAAATCTCAAATTAGTTTTTTCCAAATTACGCGAAGCCCACCTGAAAATTCAATTGGATAAATCCGAATTTCTCAGGCGAGAGGTCGAATTTTTAGGTCATGTGATAACACCGGAAGGTATTAAACCAAATCCTAACAAAATTAGTGCCATTCAAAAGTTCCCGATTCCAAAAACTCAGAGAGACATTAAATCATTTTTAGGTCTGTTGAGTTATTACCGAAAATTCATAAGAAATTTCGCTAAATTAACAAAACCAATGACAAAGTGTTTGAAGAAAAATGAGAAAGTGGAACACACCACTGAATTTATCGAATGTTTCAACATTTGTTAATCCATCCTCACTTCAGAACCTGTCCTCGCATACCCAGATTTCGAAAAACCATTTGAATTAACCACTGATGCCTCAAATTACGCCATAGGTGCCATATTGTCCCAAAATGACCACCCAATATGTTACGCATCCCGAACGTTGAACCCGGCAGAAGTCAACTATTCAACCATTGAAAAGGAACTCCTAGCCATCGTCTGGAGCTGTAAATACTTCAGGCCTTATTTGTTTGGTCAAAAGTTCACGATATTTTCTGATCATAAACCATCACAATGGCTTTTTTCATTGAAGGAACCAAACTCAAGATT
The DNA here is from genome assembly GCA_918026855.4 of Phaedon cochleariae. Taxonomy (NCBI): domain Eukaryota; kingdom Metazoa; phylum Arthropoda; class Insecta; order Coleoptera; family Chrysomelidae; genus Phaedon; species Phaedon cochleariae. The sequence goes on along the minus strand of OU896714.1, from coordinate 25,670,997 downwards.
AGTACGATGGCGTCTGAAACTTGAGGAATTCGATTACATCATAAAATACAAGAAAGGAAAATTCAATCAAGCGGCTGACGCCCTTTCTAGAAATCCTCACAACATCGATATGAATGCCCTTGGAACCCTGTCTATTCAAAATAACCCTGGCGACGTTGACGAATTATTAAACGATTTGTTGAACCATCCCGAAAAACTGCCCGAGGTTGATAATGACACCCTTCAAGATATTCTAGAACCTCAAACCGTTCAACCTAAAATCAAAATACAATCTGACATCCGTATCATTCCAGCGCAACCGAATGAAAACAATTCCGACCTAGAAACAGTCCATACTTCCCTCGAAGACCCTGTATGTTCTATTCCCATTTCAGAACGTGCAGTGAATACCTATAAAAATCAGATTATTATCGCAATTGGCGACATAAATGAGAAAAAATACAGGAGAGAAAAATTTTTTGAGAATTCCCGATCATACGTCACAATGCCGAAGAAAAACATGAACGAAAATATCGCTAAGCTCCTCAAAGATTAAATTGATCCGAAACAAACATATGCGCTACATTTCAAAACCCCCACCTTGTCCGAAATCTTTAGTACCGCCGTGCAAAATATATTCAAAAATTCATCCTACAAAATTGTTCATTGTCCATTATTTTTAACCGACGTAGAAACGCTAGACGAACAGAAAGAAAACTTAGAATTTTACCACGTGAAAAAAACATGCCATAGAGGAATAAACGAAATGAAGCCATCACTCAGTTCGAGGTTTTATTGGCCGAAAATGGCAGATGACATAAAAATGTACATAGATAACTGCGAAACTTGCCAGAAGAACAAGTACGATCGTAATCCACCTATCATTAAGTTCAATCTCACTCCCACCACATCAAAACCATTCGACCATATTCACATGGACACATTCAAAATTTCAAATCATAGTTTCTCGACGATTATCGATTCCTTTTCTCGGTATGGCCAGGCATACCCCTTAAAAACACTAACTGGAGTCTCGGTAGTAGAGAATCTCTTGAATTTCATCACTCACCATGGGCTACCCCTAAAAATAACCACTGATTCAGGCACAGAGTTCAAAAATCAAGATTTAGAAAATTTTTGCAAAATATATAAAATCGAACTCCATTACACGACACCAAAAAACAGTAATTCTAACTCTCCAGTCGAAAGGTTTCATTCCACGTTAATCAAACATTATAGGTGTTTGAAAGACGAAGGAACTCATTACACACTCGAACAGCTGATAAAACGTGCGGTTCTTGGTTATAATAACGCAATCCATAGTGTCACTAAATATACCCCTTTCGAAGTAGTTAAGGGCCATATCAATAGCACGAATCCATTCGACCTGAATGACCACATTATCGTTTCCGACTATGTTCAAAATCATAAAAATAATACTGAAAAACTCTATCAGTCAATACAACAGACGAACCAACAAACTAAAGAAAAAACTATAACAAAGATAAACGAAAACCGAAATGACCCGCCGGACTTCACAAAACAGACAGTGGCGTACATTCGAACAAAAGCCCGACCTAAAGACAAGCCAAAATTCAAAAAAACAAAAGTTCTTAAAGATACAGGAATCAAACTAGTAACTGACAAAGGGACCTACCATAAAAACATTGCTAGGAAACCAAAGACTAATTCAGGAAATTTGTTACAGGGAAAAAACGATCATGAAGTTACCAACCCTATACCTTCTACTTCACGTATTCCGAATACATTGTAACAACGAAGATATCCAAATAACCACCGTGACCAATCCCATCCTACCTATACAATTAGGGGAAGCAAAAATCATATATAGCAAACATACATTTTTACACTATCTCGATCTAAGTCCAATAATCAATCAATTAAATAAATTAAACCAATACTTCATATCGATTAAAAATAATTTCAACAAAGACAACATTTCTAACCCCATATCCTATCATGGGTTGTCGGCAAACATGCTGACGAGAGCCGAATATCTTGTAGGTACAACCAGAATGAAACTAGAAAATCTTCAACCCCACATACGTTTGAAGAGAGGAATGATAGATGGAATAGGCAAAATCGATAAATGGCTCTTTGGCACCCTCGATGCCGAAGATGGTGAACGGTACGACCAAAGTATTGCGACCTTAGAACGAAACCAAGACAATATAATTCATGAAGTCAATATGCAAATTTCCTTATCAAAGCAACTCATTAATCATTATAACAAAACTATTCGAACACTCAATTCAAATCAGGAAAAACTTGAAGAAGGATTGAAAATATTTCAGGAAGCAGTTCAAAAAACTATTGGTAATTTAATGAATTATATCAGTTTTCAAAGTATACTATCACAAATAATTTTGGATTGCCAAAATATCATAACATTCATCGACAACCTAGAGGATGCTATCACCTTTGCTAAGCTGAATACCTTACATAATTCTATAGTATCTAGTTCAGAGCTTGAGGAAATGTTGACATATTTGAGAAAATTCTACAAACAATCAGAAATACCAAAATTTGAAAATTTATTAACTTATTATCAATTATTTGGAACTCAAGTAATGTTTTCGAAAACCAAATTAATTTTTGCAATTCATGTTCCAATTATCAGAAACGAAGTCTTCTTATTCTATCATCTATATCCCATTATACAAAATCACCACATTTTTATCCCCAAATACCCCTATTTGGCACGAACAGTTTCAAAAACTCAGTTCGAATCAGTTCCATGCCCGTTGATGGAAAAAACACATTACTGTATTGAGGACTACTACCCAGAGGACCATTGTACTATCCAGCTGATCGAAGGAAACCTCACGGCCAATTGTCAACCACTCCAAATAAACCTAGCAGAGTCAATCGTAGAACAAATCACCCAAGAAGAAGTATTGATCATTCCAGTCCAAGAGGAAAGAATATTCTCGAAATGTAAAACTGACCGTTACATTGAGATAAATCATCCAACTATCATCAAAATACCGAAAACTTGCGAACTTCATGTGAACCACCGGACATTTCTCAACGACATAAGAATTTATCAAGGCAAACCACTTATTTTACCCAAATATAATACCGAGAACGTGAAAACACCAAAATTGTACATAACACCAAATTTCACAAAGCTGAACTTAGAAGAAATTTACAAAATCAACAATATGATGGAACGATTGATGCCAATCAAGGAATCCGAAACTTCGAGTACAAGCACCATAGTTTTTGGCGTTCTCCTTGGATTGATTTTTTCAATATCGATCCTAGTAATGGCATTCAAACTGAAGAAGGAATTCTACAAAACCCTTCGACGCCGCTCAAAAGAAGAAAAGGAAGAAGAAGATGGTCAAGAAGCAGATGTGATTCCAACCCGAAAAAATAACTCCCTTATTTTTTCGTCTCAAGGAGGGAGGAGTTATGTAGCGATCGTTCCCATGGATTTGCCGTTCCCATAGAAAACGCTGATGTAGCTTCGCTGATCAAGCTGTATTCCAGGAAAGCTCTCAATTCGAGCCTCTGAGAGCGAATCTAGTTCTCACTTATTATTCATTCTAATTGTAACTCTTGTCAGAGACAGTCGATCTGTATTTTGTAAAACAAATAAATCTTCTTTAAAAAGACGTTCGCTCGTTCAAAGTATTTAACTCGGGTATAACGCACACAACAGGCATAACAAGAAACTTCGACTCCGCATTTTTGCATCTGACAGCAATAGCAGGTACGATCGCACTGACCATATAAGACGACTTCGAAAGACATATAACGAGAACAATTGGAAAGTGAAGAATCTTTGACAACATCAGTCTGCACACTGTATCTCTTTATTCTATCTATATATATCTATTCTATGGGAGGTGATAAAATACAGAGATACAGTATGCAGACTGATGTTCTCGAAGTATCTTCACTTGCCAATTGTACTCGTTATATGTCCTTCAAAGTCATCTTATATGGTCAGTGCGATCGTATCTACTATAGCTATAGACATGTCAGATTCTAGAATGTGAAGTAACAGTGTAAACATTGTCGGAGTTGAAGTTTCTTGTTCTGCCTGTTGTGTGCGTTATACCCGCTTCGTAGTCGTCTCATATATTAGTTGCGAACTTATATGCTCCAGAGGTATGCAGGTGAGATCATAGAATACAGAGATACGGTATGCGGACTGATGTTGTCGAAGTATCTTCACTTGCCTATTGTTCTCGTTGTATGTCCTTCGAAGTCGTTCCATATGGTCAGTGCGATCGTATCTGCTATAACTGTAGGCATGTCAGATGCTAGAATGCGAAGTCACAGTCGAAGTCGAAGTTTCTGGCTCTCCCTGCTATAAGCGTCATTTCGATTCAGAAAACACTAGACAATGGCTACCTACCTATAAGATCTTTAACCGACTCATTATCAAGATTGATAAATTCGAAGATTTGGCAAACACGCCGGTTTACCGACTCTTGATTGTTGGAATCGAAGTTTTTTTGGTGGATATGGAGAAGTATGGTACTCCACCCGCATATAATGAGCTGTCATATATACTTTTCGAATGGGCATTCAAGATGCTAGAATGCAATGTTACAAAGTGAACATAATCGAAGTCGAAGTTTCTTGTTCTGCCTGTTGTGTGCTTTATACCCGCTTCGATGTCGTCTCATATGATCGTGACGAACTTATATGCTCCACAGGTATCTATGTGAGATGATAGAATACAGGGATAATGTGTGCAGACTGATGTTGTCAAAGTATCTTCACTTGCCTATTGTTCTCGTTATACGTCCTTCGAAGTCGTCTTATATGGTCAGTGCGATCGTCAGATGCTGGAATGCAAAGTTACAGAGTGAACATAGTCGGAGTCAGAGTTTCTTCTTCTGCCTGTTGTGTGCGTTATACCCGATTCGATGTCAACTCATATGATCGTTGCGAACTACCATGCTCCAAAGGTATCAATGTGAGATGATAGAATACAGAGATTCAGTGTGCAGACTGATGTTGTCAAAGTATCTCCACTTACCTAAAATGCGAAGTAACAGTGTAAGCATAGTCGGGATCGGAGTTTCTTGTTCTGTCTGTTGTGTGCGTTATACCCGCTCCGATGTCGTCTCATGTGATAGTTGCGAACTCATATGCTCCAGAGGTATCCATGTGAGATGATAGAATACAGAGATACGGTATGCGGACTGATGTTTTCGAAGTGTCTTCACTTGCCTATTGTTCTCGTTATATGTCCTTCGAAGTTGTCCTATATGGTCAGTGCGATCGTATCTACTGTAAGCATGTCAGATGCTAGAATGCGAAGTTACAGTGTTAACATAGTCGAAGTCGAAGTTTCTTGTCCTTCCTGTTGTAAGCGTTATTTTGATTCAGGAAACACTAGACAATGTCTACCTATAAGATGTATAACCGACTTATTATCAAGACTGATAAATTCGAAGTTTTGGCGAACACGCCGGTTTACCGACTCTTGATTGTTGGAATCGAAGTTTTTGGTGGAAATGAAAAAGAATGGGCATTCAAGATGCTAGAATGCAATGTTACAAAGTAAACATAGTCGAAGTCGAAGTTTCTTGTTCTGCCTGTTGTGTGCGTTAGACCCGCTTCGATGTCGTCTCATATGATCGTTGCGAACTTATTTGCTCCAGAGGTATTTATGTGAGATAATAGAATACAGAGATACAGTGTGCAAACTGATACTGTCAAAGTATCTTCATTTGCCTATTGTTCTCGTTATATGTCCTCCGAAGTCGTCTTATATGGTCAGTGCGATCGTCAGATGCTGGAATGCAAAGTTACAGAGTAAACATAGTCGAAGTCAAAGTTTCTCGTTCTGCCTGTTGTGTGCATTATACCCGATTCGATGTCAACTCATATGATTGTTGTGAACTACCATGCTATAAAGGTATCCATATGAGATGATAGAATAAAGAGATACAGTGTGCAGACTGATGTTCTCAAAGTATCTTCACTTTCCAATTGTTCTCGTTATATGTCCTTCGGAGTACCTGCTATTGCTGTAGGTATGTCAGATGCAAGAATGCGGAGTTACAGTGTGAACATAGTCAGAGTCAAAGTTTCTTGTTCTGCTCGTTGTGTGGGTTATACTCGATTCGAAGTCGTCCTATATGATGTTGTCTTATATGATCGTTGCGAACATATATACTCCAGAGGTATCTATGTGAGTTGGAAGAATACAGAGATACAGTGTGCAGACTGATGTTGTAGAAGTGTCTCACTTGCCTATTGTTCTCGTTATATGTCCTTCGAAGTCGTCCTATATAGTCAGTGCAATCAAATCTGCTATAACTGTAGGCATGTCAGATGCTAGAATGCGAAGTTACAGTGAATACATAGTCGAAGTTTCTTGTTCTGCCTGTTGTGTGTGTTATACCCGTTTTGATGTCGTCTCATATAATCGATGCGTACTGATATGCTCCAGAGGCATTCATGTGAGGTGATAGAATACAGAGATACAGTGTGCAGACTGATGTTGTCCTATATGGTCAGTGCGATCGAATCTGCTATAACTGTAGGCATGTCAGATGCTAGAATGCAAAGTTACAGTGTATACATAGTCGAAGTCGAAGTTTCTTGTTCTGCCTGTTGTGTGCGTTATACCCGTTTTGATGTCGTCTCATATGAATCAATCAATCAACTTTATTTTTTCCAAGAAACAACATTAGTTTATAGCAGGGATAATAGTGAATACATGAATATATTTGACAAAATAAAATTAGGAAGACAGTAAAATAAGACTCACACTCAAGAAAAATCTTTTTTTTTTTCAAGTTCAAATGAAAATGATCCTCAATTGACTCAGCTGTTAGGTACACAATTGGAAACTATAGTAGTTGTACCAGAAAACTATGAAAATGAGCTAAGATGTCAATATTACACGAGTAGATGTTTCTTGAATTCTCTTTTAAATTTTTCAATCCTATTAATCAGCTTCAAGTTATTTGATGCGAACTGATATGCTCCACAGAAATTCATGTGAGATGATGGAAAACAGAGATACAGTGTGCAGACTGAAAGTCAGAGTTTCTTGTTCTGCCTGTTGTGTGCGTTATACGTGATTCGATGTCAATTCATATGATCGTTGCGAACTACCATGCTCCAAAGGTATCTATGTGAGATGATAGAATACAGAGATACAGTGTGCAGACTGATGTTGTCAAAGTATCTTCACTTGCCTATTGTTCTCGTTATATGTCCTTCGGAGTCCTTCGAAGTCGTCTTATATAATCATAATCGGAGTCGAAGTTTCTTGTTTTGCCTGTTGTGTGCGTTATACCCGCTTCGATGTTGTCTTATATGATGTCGTCTTATATGATCGTTGTGATCATATATGCTTCAGAGGTATCTATGTGAGATGAATACTGTTCATCCTGTGCTTCAGCTGGTTTCTTATGAGTTAACAATATGGTAGACTGTATTTATTTCATTTAACAACTTATCAAAGGATAAGAATTTTTGTTAAAACTATATTTTTATTCTCGGAAAATTACAGAATCTTGTTTTTTTTTATTTATTATTTCTTGTTCCTAAGATACGATTCATAGCCGACCAGAACTCATACGGTGAGATTCGTTTCTTGAACATCTTGAACATACCGGCCCCCTTGAAAGGACGTAGTCTTTTTGATGTACTATAGCTTGGTCGGCAACAGACATACTTTTGTTATAGCACGCTTCACTATGCCGTTTCTTGTCTTCATACTTAAAACTCGCACTATTCCATCTTCGCCAGGATGGGTTTGAACGATTCTTCCTATTCGCCAAGATTGAGAAGGAGTGTTTTCTTCTTTCAGAAGGACCAATGCACCCATTAGATCAGGATGGTTACTTGAAAACTTCCATTTAGTTCTCTGCTGCAAATTGTGAAGATACTCCTTGGACCACCGCTGCCAAAAATGTTGGATCGTTTTCTGGACATGTTTATATCTGGATAAATATGATGGGTTGCATGCACTGAGATCCTCTTGCAGAAAAGCATGCATGGATACTCTAACCAGAAAATGGCCAGGGGTTAAGGTTTCCAGGTCATTTGGGTCAGATGATAGGGGTTAAAGTGGACGGGAATTCATAATTGCCTCAATTTGTGTGAGCAACGTATAAAATTCCTCATAAGTAAATTTGCATTTTATGATATACGTTTCAAATGATATTTCGTCGTTTTTACGGCTGCCTCCCATAGACCTCCAAAGTTAGGAGAACGTGGGGGAATGAATTTCCAAGTTATTTTGTTTTTAGTTGAATAATCAGTTATTTCATCTTCATGATGAAGAGTTGATAGTCTTCGCAATTCTCTATCAGCACCCACGAAATTTGTGGCATTATCTGAATATATTTGATGACACAAACCACGGCGAGATACAAATCTTTTTAGGCCGTTTAGAAAACACTCAGTGGTTAAATCAGTTACCAGTTCTATATGCACAGCTTTGGAACTGAAGCAGATAAAAATACAAATATAGCATTTTATTAATTCTCTATCTCGTAGTTTGCCATCTCTAATTGATAAAGGACCAGCGTAATCAACTTCACAAATTGAAAAAACGCGGGTAGGTATAGTTACTCTAGTTGAAGGCAAATTTCCCATTTTTTGTTCACTTGAGATAGGGTTTGATCTGAATCAAGTTATGCATTGCCTCAGAATTTTCCTAACGATTTGTTCACCTCTAATAGGCCAATATTATCTGCGAATGGCTGCTAATGTAGCTTGTTGGCCAGCATGAAATGATTTTTCGTGTTCATGACGAACGATTAAATATGTGAATGGGTGATCCTATGGAATTACAATAGGAAATTTATGCTCGTATGAAAGATCCGAATTTCGGAGCCTTCCACCAACACTCACGACACCCTTTTCATCAATGAAAGGATCTAAGGAATTGAAGCTACTAGATTTTGAAATAGTTATATTAATCTTCAATGCTTTTACTCCTACAGTGAATTCAATTATTTGAGCCATCTCAGCCAAAATGATGATACTATTCTCTAATTCTTCGATGGTTAATTTTCCAATTATTTTTGATTTATTTTCAGTTGAGTTGTTCTTGAATCTTATACAATAAGCTACTATATGTTGTAATTCGAGCAAAGAAGAATATTCAGAAAATAAAAAATCATTTGAAATGTTAGTAATAATTAATACTTTTTTCTTAAGTTCTGGAATTTCTGCTAATGGAGATAGATTCTCAGAGGGTAAGTTAACCTCACTTTCACTCAGCCAAGAAGGGCCTTTCCACCAAAGAGGTAGATCAATTAATTGTCTGGGCTCCACACCCCGAGATATAATATCTGCAGGATTATCCCCAGATCGTACATGATGCCACTGAGTTAATGAAGAGAATTCCTGAATTTCAGCTATACGATTTGCGACAAACGTGTTCAGATTAGCAGGTTCTGTAGCAATCCATTGCAGAACTATGGTTGAGTTGGTATAATAATTTATGTCACTTATTTGAAGATCAAAAGATCTCAATATTTTCTGAACAAGCTGCACCATGAGCAAAGACCCACAAAGTTCAAGTTCAGGCAATGACAAAATTTTCAGAGGTGAGACACGTGATTTTGCTGTCATTAGACGAACTTCAGTCTCTCCAGAAACATTCTGACTTCGTAAATATATGGAAGTACCATAAGCAACTTGTGATGCGTCACTGAATGCATGAATCTCTACTTTAGTGTAATGAGCTAAAATTACTTGTCTAGGTATCTGAATGAACTTGAGATAGTATAGCTGTTGGTAAAAACGAGTCCATTCGGTAAATGAGTTGAGAGGAATTGATTCATCCCAATCAAGCTTAAGCGCCCATAATTGTTGCATGATTAACTTGGACTTGACTATTACTGGGCCAAAAAGACCTAATGGGTCATTGGGATATTTTCGACAATATTTGACGTTTAGATATATTTTTGAAATTACTTGTCAAGGTATTAGTAGTATAAAGAAAGTTATCAGACATTGCATCCCATAAGATTCCCAGAGTCTTACTATGCTCGTCATTTGTGATGATGAAATTCTGGAGATTTGAATTATTTTTATCTAAAATATTTGAGAATATATCGTGGTTCATCAGATCGAAACAGGAACCACTCAATAGGGTATCAATTTCTGATATCAACCTATCAGCAGCTTCCATGTCATCGACACCTGTTATTAAATCATCAACATGAAAATCTCTTAAAATTGTTTTGCAAGTGGCAGGATATAATGACATATTATCGAAAGCTATTTGTTGGAGACATCTGGTACTCAAAAAAGATGCTGACGACGTTCCATGAGTTAAAGTATTGATTCTAAAATGCAAAAGTGGATTATTTGAATTTGATCGCCATAAAATTCTTTGTAGATCTCGATTTTCAGGATGAACCTCAACCTGTCGGTACATTTCAGCAATATCAGCTTTGATGACAATATTGTACTTACGCATCTTGTATAACAGGACCAATAATTTGTACATCATTCAAAGATAGATTGGATGATGATTTTGCAGAACCATCGAATACAACACGTAAATTTGTTGTCAAAGATGATTCATCTATCACACAGTGGTGGGGTAGATAAAACTTTATGTTTCCGACATTCTCCTCTGGTGAAATGATTTGAGATATTCATGCCCTAAAGAGATATATTCATTCATAAACTCTGTATATTGTGAGAGTCTTTATTCTGCGGCCCTTACTTTGACACTCTGTTCAGGACAGGAGACTACTCTGGTATTTGACAGGGAGGATTCTCGAGCGCCAGATTTTTGATAAAGGTGATTTACTTCACCTGCTCCTCCCAACTTAGTCGAGAAGGAGGCCCACAGTAGCAACAGTGGAGAAAGGTACAGGAGGTATACCTACCTCGGTACCCACAGTATAATCCAGGGGTCAATGGTATTGAATCGACCTGGAATCAATAAGTAGCCAAGGGAGTGTAGGCTTTAATTACAAACCCTGGGTCTAGCGTGGAATACTAGTTGCTATTTCTGGTCTGGATAATTACAGGAATCAAAGCAAAATATCTCTCAGGTCTTTGGTATTCTAGGGTTAGGTCTGGAAGATTATGTACTCAACTATTTCATCATTTCTACCTGGAGAATCGGAAACACAGTTCTAAACGAATTAAACAGATTCAATTTCTATTTATCTTTTCTTTTCCTTCGATTTTTCTAATTTTCTAATATCGGATTTTTAGTGAGGTTAATTAATTATATTTTTCCATTAATGTCAATAGTTCATGAAACATAGAACACCGCCTGACGGGACACAAAGCACAAAGACACCGGTGCACAGGACTGAATTTCTCAAGGAGAAGAAGAAGAAGAGTTGTTAACTGGCTTGTCAGTGTCAGTCGTCAGTCAATAATAATATTTTGCAATTTTGACAAATGAAAATATTGGGAATCACTAAATAAATTATTGAACTATTTGGAACTGAAAACAATGACAACAGAGTAGGAAACATGAAATATGCAATCAAAAAATCCGTTTATTCAATTTAGAGTTCTGGATTCTTTACACAGGTCGGGTGAGTATCGGTGTGAAAAACAACAGGAATGAAATGAGGCTATAAACAGGATGAATAACACTGGTGAAAAATATACAAACTTACATGTGTAACAGGAAATCACTATACAATACTATTTAACACTGGTTTTGAATGAACTAGGAGAGCACTAAAAGATCAGCTAAAGAATCAGGAGCTTGGAGAGCAACGGAGATCAGGTAGTGTAGACTTGAAGAGAAGAGCTTAGAGAGTGACCCAAATCCTCGGCTGTCTTCAGTATTTATGCACTGCTTTAGCCTTGGCACAAGGACAAGTAAATCTGGAATCTCATTGGTCAAAACTCCCACCTTGTCATGGCTCATGGCCATGGCCACTACATCTGTCCTTGAAAAGCACATGTGCACCACCAACACAAAACGCGGGAAAAATAATTTTCAACCCTGAATGGGCACAGGAACAGGATCTACTACCTTTGCTTATGCTACTGAATGAATTTGGCTGGACAATATTCAATAACAACAGAGTTATGAGCAGTCAAACATTCATCATTTCAACTGATAAATAATTCAATCAAATTTCATGCCATAAGCAAAGGGTTGAAAAATATGGAAGTCTTTAGGGTTGTAATGATGTTCATGAGAGTTTACTATCAGAAAAAGCTTTGTGAAGTCAGGAATCAATGCATTACTCAGCTCTCTCAGGTTTCCAGGTTTCGAGCTTTCGAACAGGTGAAATTCAACTAGAATCAGGCTCAGTTACTTAGATTTTGATCAAAACCAGTCTAGTAATGAAGCTGGTCAAAACACTCCATTACACACCCCTCGTACTTGCGAAAAAAAAAATGGAAGCTCCAGCTTCAATTTTTTTTTTTTAACTCATTCATCACCAAAATATACACTATATACATTACCAACTATAAACTGGGATACTAATATACAATCCTATACTTATACCTTATCTGGAAATCAGCTTAATCTACTCAGGAAATCTACAGCAGGACCTAAATGTAAACCATATCTATATACACTATCTGGAATCTTTTTTCACTATTCAGATTATTTACCACAGGATCTGAAACAGTAAAAAGATCAATGTCTACTCCTATACTTACTATTTACATAAACGTCTGGATTTCTGGACTGGACTAAATCCGGACGTCTCTGGACCAAAGTGTTCTGGAAAAATGTTTGCTTTCCACTTGCAATTTTCCCTTTGATGGCCAGGATTCCCACATTTCCAACAAATCCTTACTTCTGCAAAGTAGGAAGAATGGGAGACAGAACTAGGCAAGTTTGAAGCAGAGGCGGGTCGGACTGCTTCAAAACTAGAATTCCAGAAACAGGACTCGTCGGAATTCACAGCTGCGGATGCCTTTTTCTGTTTCCAAGCTGGATAACGGGACGATAGGAAATTGTCAGGACCTAATTTCCTATTTCTGTTCCTGGAACACTTTCGCGTTAATCCTATATCAGTACCGGTCTCTGTAATGATTTCTGTCACTTCATTGACAGTCTGGACCTCATTACAGAACCTAAATTCCATCTAGACTGGAATTTCTGGGAAATCTGGAATTTCTGAAAAAAAATGGAAAATCAGGATTATCTGGAACATATGCTCTACGCACATCTTCTGTCTCATCAGGATCTTCCAAAACATTCCTATTCTCTGAAAAATGTTGTAAATCTGAAATTTCTGGAATATACGGATTAAATGATGGTTCTGGATAATCTCGATTTCCTACACCCACTGGATGTGCTGAATATCCCGGATCCCTACTTTCAGGAATTTCTGGATGCTCTGGATACCCTGGATGTTCTGGATAAATAGAATTTCCAGGACTGTCTGGACATTCGGGGAACTCACTGGGTACCGGATTCTTGGATTTGTCTGGAGGGAGACATACACAATCACGGGATAAAATATCCCTCTGGCCACATCTGGAACAAAATATTTTTGGTCGGTGTCTGCAGGCACTTCTCATGTGACCTCGCAGTCCACATCTCCAACGAACAGTCTCACTGTTTCGAAGTCCTATATTTTTAGTCTTCTCTTCTGGGTATATGTCCTGGAACTAGGTTCTTCATACCTAATCGGTTTTGGACAAAATGACACAGGTGAGGGTGGTGGCAGGTAGTGATAACCCTGGTAGGTTTGATATATCTCACTTCTCAGGCTCTCATATTCTAGAATTCTGGAGATTAGTGATGGTACATCCTGGAAATCAGTCTTTCTGATGTGCAGGCGGTATTCTGGCAGTAAATTCCGGTATAACCAAGTCAATTCTTGTGCTTTATCAAGAGTGCTTTGTCTTCGGATCAGTGTCTGCATGTCTATCACGTAATCTCTAGCTGGTTTTTCCACTGTCTGTTTCCTCTGGATGATATCAATCTGGAGCTGTTCCTGATATCGAAACGGAAAGTATGCTACCTGGAAACATTCTTCGAAAGCTGTCCAGGAATTCCAATACACTTTGTTACATCTGTACCATAAAAGAACTTCTCCTTTTAACAAGTCAGGTAATACATCCAGGAGCTGGTCTGGTTCTACTTTCTCCACGTTCCCAATCTCTTCTAGTCTTTCTGGGAAATCTACAGGATCTGTTGTTCCATCAAATTGCAAATTCCAGTGATAGGTGTTCACTTCACTAGAATAACACAGGACAGGAATTTCAGGACTATCAGGAGGTATGTCAGGACTCTCTAGAGTTGTTTCAGGATCATCCGGATGTGTTTCTGGACTACCTGGAGTTGGTTCAGGACTATCTGGAGGCTCATGTGGTTCAGGAATATCTGGTAAATCTGGAGGCGGTTTCCTCACAAGATTCTCAGGCCTGAGGGCTAATATTTCAGGAACTTCCACCCTCAGGAACCACATCAATCGGTTTTGTAGCATCTCCACAGGACCTTCAGTTTTAGACCATACATTCTCAGTTTTCTGAATAATTCGGATTTGTTCAGGTTATATACCCAACTCACTCTTGGGTTCAAACCTGTTATGTGCTCTCTGTAGCTCTCTGGACCTGGATTCCTGGATTTTCGGAGGTTCTCACAACCTTTACATGTATCATCAACTATATCAGGGCCTAACATTTCATTCAACTGGTTAAATGAGCTGGAATATCAGGATGATTATCAGGATGAAATGTATTCGGAAATTAACGGATTTGACTCTCTTGCTGTCTCAAAATTCAGTGACTCTCATAAACACAAAAAAAAATATCTGGACTCAACAAATAATTTCTGGATTTCTGGACTTTGATTTTGAATTCATTTATAGCACAAGTTAACTAAAAAATTGTTCTGAAATTGTTCTATCCGTCATTCGGTTGCCCCCTTACGAGCAACCCTCAAAAGTCTTCGAGAGTCTTGTGCGAGCAAGGAATGACGGGGGCCTTACCTTTTAACGTGTGATCCCAAACACTTTCTTGGGCCATCAGAAAAATTTCTGCAGTCGACGGGACTCGAACCCATGACCGGCAAGCGAATGCGGATTAGAATATGGACACTCTGTCCGCACGGCTACCTGGCCACCTACTGGAACTGTTCTATACAAAAATCGGGTTCACATTTTTAATCAACTCTCAAGACACAAATTATACAGGTACTTCCAGGAAATATGTTGTGATTCTGATTCCAAACAATGAGATACTAGTTCAGGAAAAAAACTGTGCAGGACTGGAAGAAAGCAACTTTTCTGGTAAAAATGACTGAATTGTTTTCTGATTCAATAACCAAGAAGTCCCAGCTCGGGCGCCATTTGTAAGAGTCTTTATTCTGCGGCCCTTACTTTGACACTCTGTTCAGGACAGGAGACTACTCTGGTATTTGACAGGGGGGATTCTCGAGCGCCAGATTTTTGATAAAGGTGATTTACTTCACCTGCTCCTCCCAACTTTGTCGAGAAGGAGGCCCACAGCAGCAACAGTGGAGAAAGGTACAGGAGGTATACCTACCTCGGTACCCACAGTATAATCCAGGGGTCAATGGTATTGAATCGACCTGGAATCAATGAGTAGCCAAGGGAGTGTAGGCTTTAATTACAAACCCTGGGTCTAGCCTGGAATACTGGTTGCTATTTCTGGTCTGGATAATTACAGGAATCAAAGCAAAATATCTCTCAGGTCTTTGGTATTCTAAGATTAGGTCTTGAAGATTATTTACTCAACTATTTCATCATTTCTACCTGGAGAATCGGAAACACAGTTCCAAACGAATTAAACAGATTCAATTTCTATTTATCTTCTCTTTTCCTTCGATTTTTCTAATTTTCTTATATCGGATTTTCAGTGAGGTTAATATTTTTCCATTAATGTCGATAGTTCATGAAACATAGAACACCGCCTGACGAGACACAAGGCACAAAGACACCGGTGCACAGGACTGGATTTCTCAAGGAAAAGAAGAAGAAGAGTTGTTAACTGGCTTGTCAGTGTCATTCGTCAGTCAATAATAATATTCTGCAATTTTGACAAATGAAAATATTAGAAATCACTAAATAAATTATTGAACTATTTGGAACTGAAAACAATGACAACAGAAAAGGAAATATGAGATATGCGATCACAAAATCCGTTTATTCAATTTAGAATTCTGGATTCTCCACACAGGTCGGGTGAGTATCGGTGTGAAAAACAACAGGAATGAAATGAGGCTATAAACAGGATGAATAACACTGGTGAAGAATATACAAACTTACATGTGTAACAGGAAATCACTATACAATACTATTTTACACTGGTTTTGAATGAACTAGGAGAGCACTAAAAGATCAGCTTAAGAATCAGGAGCTTGAAGAGCAACGGAGATCAGGTAGTGTAGACTTGAAGAGAAGAGCTTAGAGAGTGACCCGAATCCTTGGCTGTCTTCAGTATTTATGCACTGCTTTGGCCTTGGCACAAGGACAAGTAAATCTGGAATCTCATTGGTCAAAACTCCCACCTTGTCATGGCTCATGGCCATGGCCACAACATCTGTCCTTGAAAAGCACATGTGCACCTCCAACACAAAACGCGGAAAAAATAATATTCAACCCTAAATGGGCACAGAAACAGGATCTACTACCTTTGCTTATGCTACTGAATGAATTTGGCTGGAAAATATTCAATAGCAACAGAGTTATGAGCAGTCAAACATTCATCATTTCAACTGATAAATAATTCAATCAAATTTCATACCATAAGCAGAGGGTTGAAAAATATGAAAGTCTTCAGGGTTGTAATGATGTTCATGAGAGTTTACTATCAGGAATCAATGCATTACTCAGCTCTCTCAGGTTTCCAGGTTTCGAGCTTTCGAACAGGTGAAATTCAACTAGAATCAGGCTCAGGTACTTAGATTTTGATCAAAACCAGACTAGTAATGAAGCTGGTCAAAACACTTCATTACAATATGCATTTCTGAGTGAATCGTTCTCCAAGAGTTTTCGCTCGATTGCATAAAATCTCTTTGAAGCTGATTGTAAGGAATCGCCCAGTTGGGTATAATTATCTTTCAGTGGTTATTTTACTGAAAATCTTCCATCTACCATTATCACGATGATAGTTTTTAATAAAATGATTTTCGCAACTGATCTCTTCTTGTGTACGTCTTTTATGTGAAAGGCTTTGTTCAACAACCCAAAATTTTTCTAGCTGATTATGAAGATCTTTATTTGTTGTTAAACCACAATAGGTTTTTTCAGGCATATTAACGCCCATAGGTCCAGAAATTATCCATCCCAATGCGGATTTCTGTAGAATTGGTTGATTTTTTTCCAATTTTATTCGACCTACACTCAACAAATCAAAAAATATACCAGCACCTAATAAGAGATCAATCTTGCTAGATTTGAAAAATTCTGGATCAGCTAGTGTGATATTAGCAGGAATTTTAAATAAATCCGATTTGAAGGATAATTGCGGAACATTTTCAGTGATTTCACTTATTATCAAGAATGAGTTAGTAAACGAGTAATCATTATGAATTGATTTCACTGTGGCATCAGTTTTTGCATAAATATTTAATGTGGTTGAACTTATTCGTTGAACAGGAATATCGATAGGAACTTTATTCAAATTTGCTTGTTTGAATAAACCTTCTGTTATAAAATTGGATTGTGACCCACTGTCGAGTAAAGCTCGGCATTTCACCAGGTTATTATGAATATCATAGATATATAACACTGCAGTGGACAATAAAACAAAAACATCCGTAGATAAATTTGAATGGACTGACATCACTTGATATTGAATGCGAGATTGAATGCTCTCATTTGATGCATGATTGTAACTGTCATTCAGTTCATTTCTACTAGAAATACGAATGTTCTGATTGTTAAGATCATTTGAGTTCATTACTTGATTTGACTGCATCTGCGTTTTTTCGAACTCATTATTTTGAGCAGAATTACATGATGTACTTGGAATCTCACTAATTTGTGGAATTGATGATGAAACCGAGCAATGAGCTTGACGCCCTGTCAAAGGATCTGAATTACTCACTGGATTACTTAGGAAGCCCGATTGATTAAAATGCAATAAAGAATAATGCTTTTTGTTACAATAACAACATATCTTCGAAGATTGACACCCAGTATTTGAATGTCCTGCTCTAAGGCAATAAGTGCACAATTTTAGTGTTTTCATTTCATTATAGCGTACCCAGACAGCACCAGATATTCCATGAATCTCCCTATCATATTCCTTTTGGAATATTGGAATATTCTAGAAATAATCTGGAATATTCCGGAATATCTGTGGAATATTCTATGAATATGCGAATGGGAATTCCTCAGATATTCATAGAATATATCCAAAAGAATATTCCATGTTGAATATTCCTGGAATATTCCAATAAACATATTCTAAAATAAAAAAAAGTGGCCCTAGTAGGAATCGAACTCGTGACCTCAAGACTATCAGACCAACGCCTTAACCACTAGGCCAGTAATCGAATTGAAAGATGTTGTACATATCAATTTCTTGTGAGAGCGTTGTTCGAAATCGGATCATAAACACTTTTTGTTTCAAGATCCCCTTACATCTAATTTTGATGTTCGATACTCACAACTCTGAAATAATAATGGGTATTTATGTGTTGAGAAACATAGGAATATTCATGGAATATTTCATAAATATACACCACAGAATATTCATTTGAGAATATTTCATGAATATACCGCACAGAATATTCAGTTGAGAATATTTCATGAATATACCCCACAGAACATTCAGTTGGGAATATTTCATGAATATACAAGAGAGAATATTCATTCGGGAATATTCCTGGAAAATTCATACCTGAATATTCCCTGAACATCACTTTGGAATATTCCTTCTAGATGTTCCAGAGGCATGTATATATTCTAGGAATAATCGATGAATATTCGGAATATACTCCTCCTTTTTAGCATATTTAGAGAATATTCTAGGAATATCCAGTGCTGTCTGGGTAACTGTGGATCTTTTTCCATAAATTTGCGGCATGACGATATGTAGTGATTATTTTTGCAAATGAAGCAAACTATACTATCATTTATTGTCGGGGCATGAAACTGGGGTTTGGAATCAAATGGTTTTTTATGGATTGAAGTGATTGGTTTGCTATCCCACGACTCTAGTAGTAGACACCTATTTGTTAAAAAACCTATAAAATCATTGATAGTAGGAGCTTCAATTTGATTGGTTTTGATTTCCTATTCTCTTCTTGTATCAACATCTAACCTTGAGGTAAGCAGATATAATAATATAGTATCCCATGTATCTACTGGTAAATTCAAATTCTTCAGAGAACGAAAGTGTTTCTGAAATTCATCTAGAAATCCTCTCAAAGATGAATGAGAATTTCTTATCACCTTCTGCAATTCGAAAATAGCTTTCATGTGTGATTTTATTATTACCTTTTTATTTTTATATCTCGCCTTCAACAATTCTAGGGTTTATGAATAATTTGCTTCAGACACCTGGAGTGATTGTATGACGTGATATGCTTCGCCTTTTAGAGACGCTTGTAGGTAATGATATTTTTGAATATTATTCAATGAAATATTATCATGAATCAAACTTTTGAATGTGTCATGAAATGAATACCATCCGCTATAATCTCCTGCAAATTCAGGAAGTTTGATTTGAGGTAAAGCTACTTGTTTCTGAACATTTGGAACTGGTATACTTGAATCACCGTGTAATGATACATCGTACATGTCCGATGCTATTTTCACTATTTTGAAATATTTATCTTCAAATAAATCTCGTTCATTCAATTGATTATCAGTAAATTCTAACAATTCAATTTGTGTTTGCACTTCACTGAACGCATTGTATAGAGAATCCAACTTTGAAAGACGCAATTTTATTTCGCCTACCCTTTCAGGATGATTTGTCAAAGAATTCACGAATGTCACAAATTTTGTGAGTTGCCCTTTGTATATACCTCTTCGTTGCACCAAAACCTCTAATTCTGCCATGGTGCTAGGATTATTCAACTTCAAAATGGAATTATGATTATTCAACTGAAATAAAATCTCAACTTGGGAATGATGATTCACTTTATTCAATCAAATCCTAGATTTCCCTATCAATAAGCATTAGCAAATTTACTTTTTGAGTACTCAATGTACGAAGATGATTAGAGTGACAGACGCAATATATCTTGTCAAAATTATAATGAATTATGTGGAAATGTTCTCAATTGAACTAACATGGAATAGGATTGCTTCAAATCAAGACAATTATAATGGGAAAAGGGAAAAGGATAGTAATAGGATACCCTGACCTGGTGTGGTGTTTCAGACAGTGTCTCACTACATACTGCTGTCCACAGCATCAACCAGATCCAGCTCATCGAAGGCCATTTGTTTATCCTGTGCTTCAGCTGGTTTGTTATGAGTTAACAATATGGTAGACTGTATTTATTTCATTGACCAACTTATCAAAGGATGAGAATTTTTCTTGAAACTATATTTTTATTCTCGGAAAATAACAGAATCTTGTTTTTTTTTTATTTATTATTTCTTGTTCCTAAGATACGATTCATAGCCGACCAGAACTCATACGGTGAGATTCGTTTCTTGAACATCTTGAACAAATACATAGATACAGTGTGCAGACTGATGTTGTCGGAGTATCTCATTTGCCTATTGTTCTCGTTATATGTCCTTCGAAGTCGTCTTGAATAGTCAGTGCGATCGAATCTGCTATAACTGTAGGCATGTCAGATGTTAGAATGCAAAGTTACAGTGTGAACATAGTCGTAGTCAAAGTTTCTTGTTCTGCCTGTTGTGTGCGTTATACCCGCTCCGATGTCGTCTTATATGATCGTTGCGAACATATATGCCCCAGAGGTATCCATGTGAGATGATAAAATACAGAAATACAGTGTGCAGACTGATGTTGTCGAAGTATCTCCACTTGCCTATTGTTCTCGTTATATGTCCTTCGAAGTCGTCTTATATGGTCAGTGCGATCGTATCTGCAATAGCTGTAGGCATGTCAGATGCTAGAATACAAAGTGTTAACATAGTCGAAGTCAAAGTTTTTTGTTCTGCCTGTTGTGTGCGTTATTTCCGCTTCGATGTCGTCTTATAGGATCGTTGCGAACTGATATGCTTCAAAGGTATCCATGTGAGATGATAGAATACAGAGATATAGTGTGCAGACTGATGTTGTCGAAGTAACTTTACGTGCCTATTGTTCTCGTAATATTATGTCCTTCGAAGTCGTCTTATATGGTCAGTGCGATCGTATCTGCTATAGCTGTAGGAATGTCAGATGCTAGAATGCGGAGTCACAGTGTAAACATAGTCGGAGTCGAAGTTTCTTGTTCTGCCTGTTGTGAGCGTAATACCCGCTTTTATGTCGTCTCATATAATCGTTGCAAACTGATATGCTCCAAAGGTATCCATGTGAGATGATAGAATACAGAGATACAGTGTGCGGACTCAAGTTTTCGAAGTATCTTCACTTGCCTATTGTTCTTGTTATGAGTCCTTCAAAGTCGTCTTATATGGTCAGTGCGATCGTATCTGCTATAACTGTAGGCATGTCAGATGCTAGAATGCAAAGTTTCAGTGTTAACATAGTCGAAGTCGAAGTTTCTTGTTCTGCCTGTTGTGTGCGTTATAGTCGCTTAGATGTCGTCATATATGATCGTTGCGAACATATATGCTCCAGGTATCTATGTGAGATGATAGAATACAGAGATACAGTGTGCAGACTGATGTTTTCGAAGTATCTCCACTTGCCTATTGTTCTCGCTATATGTCCTTCGAAGTCGTCCTATATGGTCAGTGCGATCGCATCTGCTATAACTGTAGGCATTTCAGATGCTAGAACACAAAGTTACAGTGTGAACATAGTCGAAGTCGAAGTTTCTTGTTCTGCCTGTTGTGTGCGTTATACCCGCTTCGATGTCGTCCTATATGATCGTTGCGAACATATAAGCTCCAGAGGTATCTATGTGAGATGATATAATACAGAGAGACAGTGTACAGATTGATGTTGTCGAAGTATCTTCACTTGCCTATTGTGTAACACTAGATGTTACTTTATTATTCGAGCTGGGTCGTGGGGTTGGTAATTGGTTTTTGGTTTGATCGTTCTGAAGCTGAATATGGGCGCCACCTAGTTTTGAATTTCAATGGAAACAAAACAGGAAACAAACCACTTGACCATTACAATAGAGAGAAAGAAAAGGTAACGTGATTCAGCTTCAGAGTGTGACACAATAAAAGAGGATGATCAATTTTTTCCACAAATATATTGAATCTTCCAAATCTTCTTACTTAACAAGTTCAGCTTATCAAATGAAATTACAAGATCAGCACTGTCGTGCTGTTATATGAAAACAATCAGATGAAAATGATTACTCAATTATCAACTCGAAAAAGGAGAACTGGTACAATTGATTTGAAAATATCTATATATAAGCTGAACATTAATTGAAAGCTCAATCAAAACAGGACAAGTAAGTATATGATAATGAAAAAAAAACTTAAGGTTTGAAACTTGTTTAAGTAACCCTAACAGACAATGTGGCTTGCTAAGGATGGATGTTACCAGCTGTATTGGAGTATAAGGCAAGTCTCGAGAGTGGAACTGTCTGCTGCCACTGCTGTAGACTTTAGTGTCGAAGCTTCCAGTGTAAGGTTCTTCGTTTGGAGATACGAAGATGTCTGGGTAGGGTCTCTGGACGAACCTTGAGCTTGACTGTGTAGTAGCCGAAGTGCAGCTTGTCCTCTCGATAATTATTGATGGGCAGAGATAGGCTTCAGTTCCCACTTCTCAGACAGCCAGACTCCCAATGCATGGAAAACAATCATATGTATAAGCCATTTGTGTAAACAATATTGAATGGGTAAAAAGGCACCTTTTAGAACCCTAATAGGCTACTCAAACGTGAAAAGAAAAAAAAATATATACCAAAGAAGAAATATGTATAAAAGAAAACAAAATAGAATCACTATTCCATTAATCAACCCCTTGGATTTTACTGATGCTGAAGGCAAAATTTGAAATACTTTTTGATTAACCCCTGTAACTCGATTTGGTATTAGCAGATTGTCTGTTACTTTCAATATCAAATTATATTCCCCTAATTATTGTAGGCAAGAAACCCCCCAGTACTTTAAATTAAAAATAAATCTCGATATATTTTGGTATTACCCCGGTATAATAGGAATATGGTAGAAGAGAGAGAGAGTAGAAAAGTTGGTAGAAAGGTCAATAGGAAAGATGTAGAGACAGATTTACGAAGGAAGATATAGATTATAGCTAATTTGAGATGGCTTCGACAAAACCAACCCTGGGATGACGGGTGCAAGTTGCAAAAAATGTTGAGCTCTATATTATTTCCTCTTGTGTAATTAATGGAATCAAAATCAAGATAAAAAAAAAATAATTACATAATTATGTATTAGCATTGAGCAGGTGTTAAAATAATAGATTCACGACTCATGCATTAGAAATCAGCCAGGTATGGGTATTCCAATGACGGTAACTTGTGGAACAAATTATGAACAAGAAAAAAAAAATCCACAATTACCGGTCATAAGAAAAAAGTTAAGAAAAGAATCTCACATACCTGTTCGATCCCCAAGGTTCCTGTGATGGCATCCACCTTGAATCGTGCATGAATCGTACCTCCGTGATTTTATTCTGGATTTTATTCTAGACTTCCCAGATTCCACTGATGTGCTCAACGACTCCTTGGTTATCTTCGAATCTTTAATTATCGCTGAAAGCAAGAAAATACGGCGAAAGAAAGGTCGATAATATCACTGAAATAATTCTGAACTAGGTCTAGTCAGCACAGCATAAATGATGTTTCTGATAAATACGATTTAGCAATCGATCAACTTTCCCACGCCATTTTGTGTAACTCACGTGGAACCCACAAAAGGAAAATCTACGTATGATTTAACTCAGGTTAAAACTGAGTTTCTAGACATTACTATACCAGCAATAAAAGCCACAAGAGCAAACAATAATGGAACGAACTCACCATTTATCGCAAAATCTCACCACTCAACCCAGTGTCTTGTTTTGTCGATCTGCCACCTGCAAACGGGAGTGAAGCGGAAACCAGACTGACCAGTATTCTCGTCCTCTCGCGCAATTCGATTCCGATTTCAGTCGTCATCCTTTCGCGCATGGCACGCTGGCTGCGAAATATTTGATGCCTGACGCTATACGAGGGTTGGTCCGAAAGTACTCAAGTCAAATTATCTAACTATTCACAACGCAGTACAAAGTACTCGTTACATCCCCTCTCCCTTAAAAAAATTAACGAAGTTAATTTTCAAACGCCAGCCGCAGAACCGCCACTAGTGATCCGGCGAAAAAAAACATCCAGTGTAACTCCTCCACGAAGAAAAAGAAAACATCTCTTAAAGCTCCAAGAAACGTTATTCATTTATTTATTTATTTATTTATTTATTTTTCGACCCAATTCCCTGGCCTCCAATGGAAAAGAAGATGTCCAAACTAACAATGACAAAATTGATAATGCCCCTGACGATTCCAAGAATAATAACTATAAGAAAACCAATTTCCCAAAATGTTAAGAGACATCTTAATCAAGATTCAAGGCAAACCATAAAAAAAAAATCCAATGATCCAATCAACATCCCTAAGGAAGAAGAAATCAAAATGGTCGGGAGAGGATAATGAGGATAGTGTTAGTGGTAACAGTGACTTTGATGAAGAATGAATTTCAATGTTCAACCTCCTCCCATTGATTTTTTACCTAGTGATGTCATAATAGTGGAAGAACCTAGGCGCAATAATCCATATAAGAATAATGAACATGCCACCAATGATTCGAGGAAGAGTTTTCAAAAACTCCTTTAAAAAGTTCATCAACGATCAAAGAAACAGTTTCACCACAAGTTATTTTGATGTAATGGTATCTAGTGAAGATGAAGAGAAAAGAACACGATTGGACTTGCATTAGGAATAACAAGAAATTGTGGAAATCCGAGAGTAATCCATACCCATTATATATTTATAATAAAAAAATACTAACCCCAAGAAGAGGGCCATTTTAGTCGGATTCTTACCGCAAGGAAGGTTCTCCTGTTGAGCTATTCTAACGCCGGCTCAACACAGCAAACGTGGAACCCACATTTATGCTTACCAAAAGACAACACTATGTGAAAATATGATTTCGAGAAAAGGAAAAAAAAATCACATTTTAACATTCACTCTGATGATCATCAACTTTTGAGTTCATATCTGGAAACCACTCGAGTCCCTTTATCTGTCTGTGCTTCCCCGTGCAAATATACCACATGTCCAACCGAAATCCCAAACCCTCAAGTTCAAAATTCATTCCAAAACTCTACCGAGAGCCAAATCGAACAAATCATTGAACTTCATTTTCAAGAAATCACCCACGACTTCCCATATGGTTAATAATACTCAACCAAAAGATACTAGGAGACAATTTATTGCTCTTGCGATACGATGAAGAGAAAATTACTCCTCCAATACGATAATGCTATACCAGCCGGTATAAGATAACTTACGATATGTCCGGTTACCCAAAACCTTCGTGAGATAAATAAGATAACCCTCAAGATAACGATAACACTAGTTTAACTAACTTTAGATAAACTACGGTACCTACATACACGATATATTTTGGTAATTTCAGTCAACACCATTCTCACTATCTGAGACTAATCAAATGAACCAGGTATCACAACAGTCCAGATCAGAACCAAACCACCCATATGCTATTGAACTAAACTCACTGTTGATCATCATCATCAATAGATACGACAAGACACACATAATTAAATTGATAGACACTATCATTGAGAGAAACAAAGAAAAAATAACCGATATATTACTCAGAATCCTCAGATTCAGGTAAGTTTTCATCATTCTCGAAAAAACTACCCTTAATATCCTTAACGTGCCAATTCCCCAAATCATTTCTCTCAAGATCACGTAAATGTAAACTAATTCAGACATAACTTTATGCACCACACATGGAATGTACTTTGGAGCCAACTTAGCTGCAAAATTATCTGCTTTACTGGATTGAACATAATTTCTTTTCCAAAGTTTATCTCCTACATGATATACTACATCCCTTTTCCTCAAGTTATATTGTTTTTCATATTTCAAATGAGCTGTTCTCAGTTTATTCCCAACCTCTTGATATAAAGAAGGTAAGGTTTGAATATCCTCTACTAATTGTAACTTCTCACCCACACTTACAATGTTATCGGCATTATCCCCGATTTTTCCATAGAAATCTCCACTTACTGGAACATTTCTCGCAAAATTCAAAAATGAAGGACTATATCCGGTGATATCATGTTTCGCTAATCTTATGGCCTGAGCCACTTTGTGAATACTAACATCCCAGTCTTTGTGATTTTCATGAACATATGATCTAATAGCCGTTACAATTACTTTATTTGTCCTCTCTGTGTGGTTAATTTGTGGATGATAGTTTGCATTATAGAAAATATTCTGCACTTTATATTCGTTCATCAATTTTTTAAATTCTTTACTAATAAACTGAGATCCATTATCACAGGAAACAATCTGTGGTACTCCAAAAATAAGAAAAACTTCATTCTCAATGAATTTGACAATATTTTTGGCTATAGCCTTAGCCATTGGATGTACAAGACAATACTTTGTAAACCAGTCTACAACTACTAATGCATAAACGTTACCATTTTTCGACCTTGGGTAAGGGCCGATAAGATCCGCCGATATCCATTGAAATGGGAAATTAATATTCTTATAACCACCCATGTGTCCTGCCCTAGGTAAATTACTTGACTTGCTAGCTGCACATACTGCACACTTTTTAACATAGGTACATACGTCCTTTTTCATCCTAGGCCAATAATACAGTTCTGCGATCCGGAAAAAAGTTTTGGTCATTCCCAAATGAGCTGCAGTCTCATTATCATGATAAAATTTTAATATCTCATTCCTATTTTTCGAAGGTACGACAATCTTCCAATTCGTCAAATTTGACTCAATTGGGTTACTAGAAAAAACATGTTTGTATAAAATATTATTTTTGGTACGAAAAGTTGGAAATTTCTCAGGAGACGACTTTACTTTCTCAATCATTCCCTTATACCAATGGTCAGGACTGAAGGTGGACACATCAACGACCGAAACGTTTGCTACCGATCTAGATAACGAATCTGCGATCACCATAAGGGTACCTTTGCGATGTTCAATCGTAAAGTCATATTGAGATAGCCTAACAGCCCATCGAGCCAATCTACCACTCGGATTCGATAGAGTTGTTATCCATTGTAAAGAGCTGTGATCACTTTCAATTGTTACATGAGTTCCCTCGACATATGACCTAAACTTTTCCATGGCAAACAAAATCGCTAACAATTCTTTTTCTGTTACCGTATATTTCCTTTCTGAAGATGTTAATGACCGACTAGCATATGCAACAGGGTGATCAAAACCATCGCATTCCTGATATAAAACGGCACCAAGACCAAAATCACTCGCATCACATTGAATGATAAATGGCTTACTGAAATCAGGACTTGCTAGAACAGGAGCATTAGATAAACGAAATTTGATTTCTTTGAAAGCTTCATCGGCCTCTGGAGTCCAAACTATGGGTTGTCCTTTTTTCCTACCATGTAACAAATCCGTGATGGGAGCTGCAATTGAAGAAAAATCCCTAACAAATCTTCGATACCATCCTACCAAGCCTATTAACCGTTTAATTCCTGTAGTGGTTGTCGGAATTTTGTACTTGACAATAGCTTCTACTTTGGCTGGATCTGTATGTAAACCCTTCTCATCAATTACATACCCTAGATAATTTAATGAAGACATACAAAACTCACTTTTCTTCAAATTGATCGTCAAATTCGCATCTTTCAATCTCTGAAAAACTTGTTCCAAAACCTGTAGATCTAACTCAAATGTTGGAATGGCTACGATGATATCATCTAGGTATGCATAACAATATGGTTCCAAAGAAGGACCTATTACCACATTGATTAACCGAGCCATAGTTTTTGGGCTATTTAGAAGACCAAAAGGCATAACACAAAATTGATATAATCCTCTACCATGAACTCCAAACGCAGTTTTTTGTTTAGAACTCTCTTCCAAAGGTACTTGATAAAAAGCATGTCGAAGATCAATAGAACTAAGATATGAAGCATCCCTCAATTTGTTGAGTATAGCATCTATATTATGCATAGGATATGCATCCGGAATTGTCACCTGGTTCAATTTCCTGCCATCGAAACACACACGATACTCCCCTGAACTCTTCAACACCAACCACAATGGTGAACACCATGCTGATTTGCTAGGCTCAATAACCCCTAATCTTAACATTTCATCTATTTGTGCATCCAAATGTACACGCATAGCGGGAGAAATTAATAGGTTTTGTTGTACCTGTCTCTATAGAGTGCGTTATCAAATGTGTTCGACCCAACCGGTCTTCAGGTGCTATACTTTCAAATTTCTTAATTGTCTCGTTCAGTTTACTTTTCTGTACTTCATTGAGGTTTGAGATGGATTTAATCGTATTTACTACAGATACTTCATTACACACTTCATGATTGAAATTTGCAAAATTCGCTTCAATATTAAAAGTTTTCAAAAAATCTACACCCAAAATTAGATTGTGTCTTATAGACGGAATTACCAAGATAGTTATATCCTTAGTTACTGTAGAAATAGTGAGAGGCACTTTGATATAACCAAGACAATCTCGAGGTTTGCCATCAGCAGTGGTAACACTCATAGAACTATCATATTTAATAGGAATATTATTCTGTTGTAATATAGAAAAACCTAAAGCTCCCAGTATGGTGCTATTTGAACCAGTATCAACTAGTGCTAGTGTTTCATGACCATATAACTCTATTTTCAGATAAGGCCTATTATCATTAACTTTTTTAAGGAATACAGGACACATGTTTTTATTTTTCGATATATTCACGGCATTCAAAAAATCTTTCACAAATGCTAGATAATTTTTCCATTCTACTGGAGACGTTCTTAATTTGTATTTCTCGCTTTTGATTTTTCTGATCTGTTCTGTTGGGTTTGAGAAGGGCCTGGTTGTGGTTCTGAACTTATCTGAGAACTGGAGACAACGTTCAGATTTCTGCGTCCAGTTTCTTGTACGTTTTTTGAACATTTACAACATTTACTTTTGACAGTATTCTTCTGTCCACAGCCAAAGCAAAAAATACTTCTTTTCAACCAACATTTACTATAGACATGACCAGCCTTATCGCAATTCCAACAGACCATTGAAGTTATAGTTGAAGTATTAAAAAAAGTGTTTAAAAGTGTTTTTAACCGCCAGCTTAGTTGCAAAGCAACCCTCGAAAGTCAGAGACTTGTGTGAGTTAAGAAGACGGGGACCTTAGCTTTTTAAGTGTCATCCGAAGCACTACTCGGCTGGTAACCGTGGACAGTCCAAAGGATTGATATCTAGGTACCAAGAATGTTGGGTTGGCCACCTATCTCCTCCCGCCCAACGAAACTACGGAAAATTAATTCAGTGCTCGCGCCGGGGATCGAACCCGGACCGCCTGGGCAACAGCCAGCGACTCTACGCTCACGGCCACCAGCCCTGTATTACCTCCAACTCTTTGTGACTGAAAGTTATTATTCCTCTGAGGGTGATAACTATAGGAAGAATTTCCAACAAGAGTGTTACTAAGATCTGGTTCTAATAATCCTGAGGGTGGATGAGGCGGTGGTTTACATCTTTCTGACCACATTCGCGATTCCTCTAGTTTTTTACACAAATCAGTTAGCTGTGAAACAGTTCTAGGTTCATGTAACGCAAAATTTGCAATAAAAAAAGGTAATAAATTTTGCCTAATCTTATTTACTCGTGTGAGCTCATCAGGTACCCTGGAAAGTCTGTGAAAAAGTCCTTCAATCGAAGCAATGAAAAGTGCTACTTTTTCATTTGAACCCTGAGTCCTAGAATTAATCTTACTTTCTAAATCTTCATCGTAGTAATAAGGCAAAAAAATCTTCTTTG
This sequence comes from Phaedon cochleariae, assembly GCA_918026855.4. Taxonomy (NCBI): domain Eukaryota; kingdom Metazoa; phylum Arthropoda; class Insecta; order Coleoptera; family Chrysomelidae; genus Phaedon; species Phaedon cochleariae. The sequence goes on along the minus strand of OU896714.1, from coordinate 25,641,011 downwards.
AGTTTCTTAATCAACTCATCCCAAGTTACAACTTTGGATCTAATACTCAGGAACCAAGTCCAAGCTACACCAGTAAAAAGATCACATGCAGAATCATAAAGTTCTTGTTTTGTAACATTTCTCGCCAATCTTAACATTTCTACTTTCTCTAAAAATGAATTCACAGAATCTTTTTGACTTGTTCCATCAAAGGAGATATTCCACTTATGCGGGGGTACTGATTTTTTAGAAAACATATTTTGTTGATTTTGTGGACTCAAAACAGGAGTTGAGGTTTCCGCATTAACTTCAATATCCAATTCAGATTCTAAAGATAATATATCATAATAAATGTCATTTTTAACATTAGTCTGATCACCTGTTTGGATAATTACTCTATGTAGTCTCCCTGAAACATGTTTTAATCTTGTTGTTAATCTTTTAAATGTAGCATCTTGTTTAGTTCCAGTAAAATCATCGATAATTTTAGATAAATCTGTTAGGGTATCTTTAATTCCCTTAATATCATCTTCAAATGTGAAAGGATGTTGTGGAAAACTGTGGAAACTCCTATCAGCATCTTCTTGACTTATTGCACCTCTCAAAACTTTCCTCTTACTATCCACATTTCCTTGTGGTTGTAAACCTCTAATAGCCAGTTCATAATCTAACTCCTCAACTTTTGAATGATTAGGATCCATTTCAAAAAAATTACCGAATATAAGACACCCTCTCAGAACTCAGAAAAATCAAGCGAAAGAAATATTCAGGTATATGTACGATATCTCTCAAATCAATATTTAACAGTTATACGTCTGGTTCTCGCAGAATTGTACGCAATCTTCCTATCTTTCCTCAAAACCTCCCTTCCATCTCACCAAAACAAAAAAATATACCAAGTGTACCAAAACTATACCAACAATTATATACTAAATGAGATGAAAATCTGCCAACCACCTTATCAGTCAAGGGTTACTCATCCAATATTTTCTACTTCACAGATAGATTTTCTAATTCCTTATTATGCCACAACCACCAAAAACCAATCAAACACGTTTGGGCGCCAATTTGTAACACTAGATGTTACTTTATTATTCGAGCTGGGTCGTGGGGTTGGTAATTGGTTTTTGGTTTGATCGTTCTGAAGCTGAATATGGGCGCCACCTAGTTTTGAATTTTAATGGAAACAAAACAGGAAACAAACCACTTGACCATTACAATAGAGAGAAAGAAAAGGTAACGTGATTCAGCTTCAGAGTGTGACACAATAAAAGAGGATGATCAATTTTTTCCACAAATATATTGAATCTTCCAAATCTTCTTACTTAACAAGTTCAGCTTATCAAATGAAATTACAAGATCAGCACTGTCGTGCTGTTATATGAAAACAATCAGATGAAAATGATTACTCAATTATCAACTTGAAAAAGGAGAACTGGTACAATTGAATTGAAAATATCTATATATAAGCTGAACATTAATTGAAAGCTCAATCAGAACAGGACAAGTAAGTATATAATAATGAAAAAAAAAACTTAAGGTTTGAAACTTGTTTAAGTAACCCTAACAGACAATGTGGCTTGCTAAGGATGGATGTTACCAGCTGTATTGGAGTATAAGGCAAGTCTCGAGAGTGGAACTGTCTGCTGCCACTGCTGTAGACTTTGGTGTCGAAGCTTCCAGTGTAAGGTTCTTCGTTTGGAGATACGAAGATGTCTGGGTAGGGTCTCTGGAAGAACCTTGAGCTTGACTGTGTAGTAGCCGAAGTGCAGCTTGTCCTCTCGATAATTATTGATGGGCAGAGATAGGCTTCAGTTCCCACTTCTCAGACAGCCAGACTCCCAATGCATGGAAAACAATCATATGTATAAGCCATTTGTGTAAACAATATTGAATGGGTAAAAAGGCACCTTTTAGAACCCTAATAGGCTACTTAAACGTGAAAAGAAAAAAAAATATATACCAAAGAAGAAATATGTATAAAAGAAAACAAAATAGAATCACTATTCCATTAATCAACCCCTTGGATTTTACTGATGCTGAAGGCAAAATTTGAAATACTTTTTGATTAACCCCTGTAACTCGATTTGGTATTAGCAGATTGTCTGTTACTTCCAATATCAAATTTTATTCCCCTAATTATTGTAGGCAAGAAACCCCCCAGTACTTTAAATTAAAAATAAATCTCGATATATTTTGGTATTACCCCGGTATAATAGGAATATGGTAGAAGAGAGAGAGAGTAGAAAAGTTGGTAGAAAGGTCAATAGGAAAGATGTAGAGACAGATTTACGAAGGAAGATATAGATTATAGCTAATTTGAGATGGCTTCGACAAAACCAACCCTGGGATGACGGGTGCAAGTTGCAAAAAATGTTGAGCTCTATATTATTTCCTCTTGTGTAATTAATGGAATCAAAATCAAGATAAAAAAAAAATAATTACATAATTATGTATTAGCATTGAGCAGGTGTTAAAATCAGAGATTCACGACTCATGCATTAGAAATCAGCCAGGTATGTGTATTCCAATGACGGTAACTTGTGGAACAAATTATGAACAAGAAAAAAAAAATTCACAATTACCGGTCATAAGAAAAAAGTTAAGAAAAGAATCTCACATACCTGCTCGATCCCCAAGGTTCCTGTGATGGCATCCACCTTGAATCGTGCATGAATCGTACCTCCGTGATTTTATTCTGGATTTTATTCTAGACTCCCCAGATTCCACTGATGTGCTCAACGACTCCTTGGTTATCTTCGAATCTTTAATTATCGCTGAAAGCAAGAAAATACGGCGAAAGAAAGGTCGATAATATCACTGAAATAATTCTGAACTAGGTCTAGTCAGCACAGCATAAATGATGTTTCTGATAAATACGATTTAGCAATCGATCAACTTTCCCACGCCATTTTGTGTAACTCACGTGGAACCCACAAAAGGAAAATCTACGTATGATTTAACTCAGGTTAAAACTGAGTTTCTAGACATTACTATACCAGCAATAAAAGCCACAAGAGCAAACAATAATGGAACGAACTCACCATTTATCGCAAAATCTCACCACTCAACCCAGTGTCTTGTTTTGTCGATCTGCCACCTGCAAACGGGAGTGAAGCAGAAACCAGACTGACCAGTATTCTCGTCCTCTCGCGCAATTCGATTCCGATTTCAGTCGTCATCCTTTCGCGCATGGCACGCTGGCTGCGAAATATTTGATGCCTGACGCTATACGAGGGTTGGTCCGAAAGTACTCAAGTCAAATTATCTAACTATTCACAACGCAGTACAAAGTACTCGTTACAATTGTTCTCGTTATATGTCCTTCGAAGAAGTCGTCCTATATGGTCAGTGTGATCGTATCTCCTATAACTGTAGGCATGTCAGATGCTAGAATGCGAAGTTACAGTATTAACATAGTCGAAGTTTCTTGTTCTGCCTGTTGTGTGCGTCATACCCGTTTTGATGTCGTCTCATTTGATCGATGCGAACTGATATGCTCCAGAGGTATATGAGTGATATGATAGAATACAGAGATACATTGTGCGGCCTAATGTTGTCGAAGTATCTTCACTTGCCTATTGTTCTCGTTGAAAGTCCTTCAAAGTCGTCTAATATGGTCATTGCAATCGTATCTGCTAAAACTGTAGGCATGTCAGATGCTAGAATGCAAAACTTACAGTGTGAACATATTCGGAGTCGAAGTTACTTGTTCTGCCTGTTTTGTGTGTTAATCACGATTCGATGTCAACTCATATAATCGTTGCGAAATACAATGCTCCAAATATATCCGTGTGAGATGATGAAATACAGGGATAGAGTGTGCAGACTGATGTTGTCGAAGTATATTCACTTGCTTATTGTTCCCGTTATATGTCCTTCGGAGTTGTCCTATATGGTCAGTTCAATCGAAACTGCTATAACTGTAGGCATGTCAGCTGCTAGAATGCAAAGTTACAGTGTATACATAGTCGAAGTCGAATCTTCTTGTTCTGCCTGTTGTGTGCTTAATTCCCGCTTCGATGTCGTCTTATAGGATCGTTGCGAATTGACATGCTCCAAAGGTATCAATGTGAGATGATAGAATACAGAGATATAGTGTGCAGACTGATGTTATCGAAGTATCTTTACGTGCCTATTGTTCTCGTAATATGTCCTTCGGAGTCGTCCTCATATGGTCAGTGCGATCGTATCTGCTATAGCTGTAGGAATGTCAGATGCTAAAATGCGGAGTTACAGTGTGAACATAGTCGGAGTCGAAGTTTCTTGTTCTGCCTGTTGTAAGCGTTATACCCGCTTCTATGTCGTCTATTATGATCGTTGCAAACTGATATGCTCCAAAGGTATCCATGTGAGATGATAGAATACAGAGATACAGTGTGCGGACTCAAGTTTTCGAAGTATCTTCACTTGCCTATTGTTCTCGTTATGAGTCCTTCGAAGTCGTCTTATATGGTCAGTGCGATCGAATCTGCTATAACTGTAGGCATGTTAGATGCTAGAATGCAAAGTTACAGTGTTAACATAGTCGAAGTCGAAGTTTATTGTTCTGCCTGTTGTGTGCGTTATACCCGCTTCGATGTCGTCTTATATGATCGTTGCGAACATATATGCTCCAGGTTTCCATGTGAGACGTGAGAATACAGAGATACAGTGTGCAGACTGATGTTGACGAGGTATCTTCACTTACCTATTGTTCTCGTTATATGTCCTTCGAAGTCGTCCTATATGGTCAGTGCGATCGTATCTGCTATAACTGTAGGCATTTCAGGTGCTAGAACACAGAGTTACAGTGTGAACATGGTCGAAGTCGAAGTTTCTTGTTCTGCCTGTTGTGTACGTTATACCCGCTTCGATGTCGTCCTATATGATCATTGCGAACATATATGCTCCAGAGGTATCTATGTGAGATGATAAAATACAGAGATACAGTGTACAGACTGATGTTGTCGAAGAATCTCCACTTGCCTATTGTTCTCGTTATATGTTCTCTGAAGTCGTCCTATATCAGTGTGATCGTATCTCCTATAATTGTAGGCATGTCAGGTGCTAGAATGCAGAGTTACAGTGTTAACAAAGTCGAAGTTTCTTGTTCTGCCTGTTGTGTGCATTATACCCGTTTTAATGTCGTCTCATATAATCGATGCGAACTGATATGCTCCAGAGGTATATATGTGATATGATGAAATACAGAGATACAGTGTGCAGACTGATGTTTTCGACGTATCTGCACTTGCCTATTGTTCTTGTTATAAGTTCTCCAAAGTCGTCTCAGATGGTCATCGCGATCGTATCTGCTATAACTGTAGGCATGTCAGATGCTAGAATGCAAAAGTTACAAAGTAAACATAGTCGAAGTCGAAGTTTCTCGTTATGCCTGTTGTGTGCGTTTTACCCGCTTCGATGTCGTCTCATACGATCGTTGCGAATTTTTATGCTCCAGAGTTATCTATGTGAGATGAAAGAAATCAGAGATACAGTGTACACTGATGTTGTCGAAGTATCTCACTTGCCTATCGTAATCGTTATATGTATTTCGAAGTTGTCCTATATGGTCAGTGCGATCGAATCTGCTATAACTGTAGGCTTGTCAGATGCTAGATTGCAAAGTTACAGTGTATACATAGTCGAAGTCGAAGTTTCTCGTTCTGCCTGTTGTGTGCGTTATACTCGTTTTGATGTCGTCTCATATGAATCAATCAATTAACTTTATTATTCCCAAGAAACAACATTTGTTTTTAGCAGGGATAATAGTGAATACATCAATATATTTGACAAAATAAAGTAAAGAAGACAGTGAAATGATAAATGTATCCATGTGAGATGATAGAATACAGAGATACAGTGTGCGGACTCAAGTTTTCGAAGTATCTTCACTTGCCTATTGTTCTCGTTATGAGTCCTTCAAAGTCGTCTTATATGGTCAGTGCGATCGTATCTGCTATAACTGTAGGCATGTCAGATGCTAGAATGCAAAGTTTCAGTGTAAACATAGTCGAAGTCGAAGTTTCTTGTTCTGCCTGTTGTGTGCGTTATAGTCGCTTAGATGTCGTCATATATGATCGTTGCGAACATATTTTATATGCTCCAGGTATCTATGTGAGATGATAGAATACAGAGATACAGTGTGCAGACTGATGTTGTCGAAGTATCTCAACTTGCCTATTTTTCTCGCTATATGTCCTTCGAAGTCGTCCTATATGGTCAGTGCGATCGCATCTGCTATAACTGTAGGCATTTCAGATGCTAGAACACAAAGTTACAGTGTGAACATGGTCGAAGTCGAAGTTTCTTGTTCTGCCTGTTGTGTGCGTTATACCCGCTTCGATGTCGTCCTATATGATCGTTGCGAACATATAAGCTCCAGAGGTATCTATGTGAGATGATATAATACAGAGAGACAGTGTACATATTGATCTTGTCGAAGTATCTTCACTTGCCTATTGTTCTCGTTATATGTCCTTCGAAGTCGTCCTATATGGTCAGTGTGATCGTATCTCCTATAACTGTAGGCATGTCAGATGCTAGAATGCGAAGTTACAGTATTAACATAGTCGAAGTTTCTTGTTCTGCCTGTTGTGTGCGTTATACCCGTTTTGATGTCGTCTCATTTGATCGATGCGAACTGATATGCTCCAGAGGTATATGAGTGATATGATAGAATACAGAGATACATTGTGCGGCCTAATGTTGTCGAAGTATCTTCACTTGCCTATTGTTCTCGTTAAAAGTCCTTCAAAGTCGTCTAATATGGTCATTGCAATCGTATCTGCTATAACTGTAGGCATGTCAGATGCTAGAATGCAAAACTTACAGTGTGAACATATTCGGAGTCGAAGTTACTTGTTCTGCCTGTTTTGTGTGTTAATCACGATTCGATGTCAACTCATATAATCGTTGCGAAATACAATGCTCCAAATATATCCGTGTGAGATGATGAAATACAGGGATAGAGTGTGCAGACTGATGTTGTCGAAGTATATTCACTTGCTTATTGTTCTCGTTATATTATGTCCTTCGGAGTTGTCCTATATGGTCAGTGCAATCGAAACTGCTATAACTGTAGGCATGTCAGCTGCTAGAATGCAAAGTTACAGTGTTAACATAGTCGAAGTCGAAGTTTCTTGTTCTGCCTGTTGTGTACGTTATACCCGCTTCGATGTCGTCCTATATGATCATTGCGAACATAGATGCTTTAGAGGTATCTATGTGAGATAATAGCATACAGAGATACAGTGTACAGACTGATGTTGTCGAAGAATCTCCACTTGCCTATTGTTCTCGTTATATGTTCTCTGAAGTCGTCCTATATGGTCAGTGTGATCGTATCTCCTATAATTGTAGGCATGTCAGGTGCTAGAATGCAAAGTTACAGTGTTAACAAAGTCGAAGTTTCTTGTTCTGCCTGTTGTGAGCATTATACCCGTTTCAATGTCGTCTCATATAATCGATGCGAACTGATATGCTCCAGAGGTATATATGTGATATGATGAAATACAGAGATACAGTGTGCAGACTGATGTTTTCGACGTATCTGCACTTGCCTATTGTTCTTGTTATAAGTTCTCCAAAGTCGTCTCAGATGGTCATCGCGATCGTATCTGCTATAACTGTAGGCATGTCAGATGCAAAAGTTACAAAGTAAACATAGTCGAAGTCGAAGTTTCTCGTTATGCCTGTTGTGTGCGTTTTACCCGCTTCGATGTCGTCTTATACGATCGTTGCGAATTTTTATGCTCCAGAGTTATCTATGTGAGATGATAGAAATCAGAGATACAGTGTGCACTGATGTTGTCGAAGTATCTCACTTGCCTATCGTAATCGTTATATGTATTTCGAAGTTGTCCTATATGGTCAGTGCGATCGAATCTGCAATAACTGTAGGCTTGTCAGATGCTAGATTGCAAAGTTACAGTGTATACATAGTCGAAGTCGAAGTTTCTCGTTCTGCCTGTTGTGTGCGTTATACTCGTTTTGATGTCGTCTCATATAAATCAATCAATTAACTTTATTATTCCCAAGGAACAACATTTGTTGATAGCAAGGATAATAGTGAATACATCAATATATTTGACAAAATAAAGTAAAGAAGACAGTGAAATGATAAATGTATCCATGTGAGATGATAAAATACAGGGATACAGTGTGCAGACTGATGTTGTCGAAGTATCTTCACTTGCTTATTGTTCTCGTTATATTTTCTCCGAAAATGTCTTATATGGTCAGTGCGATCGTATCTGCTATAGCTGTAGGCATGTCAGATGCAAGAATGTGGAGTTACAGTGTAAACATAGTCGGAGTCGGAGTTTCTCGTTCTTTCTGTTATGTTAGTTATACCCGCTTCGATGTCGTCTCATATGATCGTTGCGAACATATATGCCCCAGAGGTATCCATGTGAGATGATAGAACACAGAGATACAGTGTGCAGACTGATGTTGTCGAAGTATCTCCACTTGCCTATTGTTCTCGTTATATGTCCTTCGAAGTCGTCTTATATGGTCAGTGCGATCGTATCTGCTATAGCTCTAGGCATGTCGAATGCTAGGGGTCCATATACATCATCAGAACGTATCGACACAGACCGTCGACTAGTAGGAATTTATTTGACTAGAATAGTAAGAAATCAGAATAGCAAATCATCAGAACCATATTTCAGCGACTGCAATATGTACAACCCGTAATTTGTCGAACCGTACTTTGACAGACTGCATTATGTCAGAATGCATAAATCACAATAGTATATCGAAAGACTGCCATATATTCAGAAGTGTACTTTGCCAAACCAGTAAATAAAATACTCTTCATGTCGTCAGAATCATAAAAATATATAATCGTAAAGTCATAGAACCGTAAAAGCACAGACTGTAATTCAGCGACCCGTACTCTGTAGACCACGATTTCATCAGAATGAACATTCCCGACCAGCAAACTGGCAGAATTGTGGTATACAGAATCTGAAAATGGCAGAATGCGAAAAGTTCATACCCGTAAAAAGACAGACTGTCGATTTTTGATACCCGTAAAATGAAAGATCCGTACAATGACAGACTCGTAAAAACACAGACTGCCAATACTCTACATCCGTAAAATGCAAGAACCGTACATCGACAGACTCCTAATCCATCGGACTACCGGAATTTCCGATCCATAATTCATCAAAACCATAAAACGACAGACCCGTAAAACAGCAGAATCGTAAAATGACAGACTCGTACAATGGCAGAATCGTGCAGCTACCAAACCCGTAAATTCTCAGAATTTTTTGGATTAAGACCCGTGAAATAGCAGAACCGTAAAATCGCAGAACCGTACATTTACAGACCCGTAAAACATCAGAACCGTACATCGACAGACCGTCAATATACCAGAATGTGTGAGACGCGTGGAGACTCGGAACAAGCGGTAGCGCATTGTTGCCAAGTTGAATCGATAGAAATTCCTTGCTATACCTTCTCAAATCTGATTCAAACTGTTTTATGAAAAATTCTAGAGGGCTGAGAAAGGTTCGTACATTGTAGTATTTGTGTTTGATAATCTGTTTGATCCGAATCAGGAAGATATTGACATGATAATTTGATTGTATCAAGATAAAGAAGTATATATCATTCTTTTTGTTGAAAAATTATATAACAAACCATCAGACATGTGAATATAACGATGTTTTCTATGTATAATAGGTGAATCTATTCTCGGAGATTCTATAAGGCAGAAATGGAATCATTGTATGTCCATTTCTGAACATATAAATATTGGAGAAAAACATCAAACTTTAAAACTTTTCTATAGTCATGGTCTGAGATTGGGATCAGAGTGTATACCTTTCAATTTGATTCTCCAATTAAATAGTAGATAATATAAATAAAGAACTTGTAGCATTTGTATATCGCTATTTCGTTTCGGGAAACCTACTCCCCAAGAGTTTTCGAATCTAGTGATTTCTTATTGTCAATTGTGCTTAAATCCCTCACATGACTTCAGTTATAGATTATATATAGGGTGTCCCAAAATTGCTCTACTTGAAGTAGAGGTCAAAATAAGTTGATTGGACCCAATTCGTTTATACACCAAAATGTTTCGTTCGTCAATGGGGTACTTTGTATGTGATCAATGAGGTATTTTGTATGTGATCAATTTCATTTGCGCTTCGGATATCATAATGACTTCATTCATCTTCCATGAAATGTCAAATCTCAAGCAATGGCGGCTCGAAATACTGCCTGTTGATTGATCGAGGAGGTGTTACATACATTTTACTTGATTATTTGGGATTTTCCCTCCTCGCTTCTACAAAATAATAATAAGAGCATAATTTCAATATACAGTGTGGTCATTTAAGTGTGCAACATATGGGAATCTTCTTAATGAATTGCACAACCAAAATACAGATAGTGCCAAGAGTTGGTGCATGTTTGATCATCATTTCAGGTGCACTCAGAATAGTTGCAAGTCAAACAGCATACAGGGTAGGTAAAAAGATATAAAAAGTGCTCAGGAGTAAAGTACCCGTATTTCAAAAAATTCAGCAGAATGTTATTGAGAAAAGTTGTTCACAATTAAAATTCATACCTAAATACCAGAACATGGCTTCCTAAGACATTCTTCAGTTCTTCAATTCCTTTCGTTAATGAATTCCCATTTTTTTTTTCAAATTCAAGCATATTTTTGCATTCAACTTGGATTTCGATTTTTTCAGGAAATCACAAACTTCATGTTTGATGCAACGATATTCAGCTCAACTTTGAAATTTTGCTAACCCTATTTTCAACAAGGTAAAACATCATTAATGATAATATGCATATTCAAAAACCTTCATTTAATGTGAACATTTTGTATTTGAAATGTTTATGAAAAAGCTGAACAAATTGATCGACAACCATGATATCTTTTGAAAAATCACGGACACCCAAGGAACAGAACAAATGAGGGTTGACAGTAAATATTGAGGCAGTTTGGTGACATACTCCTTAACTAATGATGTTTTACCTTGTTGAAAATATGGTTTGCGAAATCTCAAAATTAAGCTGTATATCGTTGCAACAAACATCAAGTTTGTGATTCCCTAACAAAATAAAATCCAAGTAATTTCACAAAAGTGCATTAATTTCAACAAAAGTATGATCAACTGATTTTGTTATGATCAAATTATGGAAGTGTTTAGGGTGAATATAAAAAAAAATACAAATTGGGAAGTTATTAATGGAACAAATCGAAACACTAAAATATGTCTTAGGAGGCCATGTTTTGGTATCCAGGAAAAACTTTCAATTGTAAAGAACTTTTTTCCATAACAGTTTGCTGAATTTTCTGAAATGAGGGTACTTTACTCCTGGGCATTTTTTATATTTTTTGACCTACCCTGTATGCTGTTTGACTTGCAACGATTCTAAGTGCACCTCAAATGATTACCGAACATGCACCAACCTTTGACACTATCTGTATTTTGGTTGTGCAATTCATCAAAAAAATTTCCATATGTTGCACACTGTACAAGTACAGAGGATTTGCCCCAAAATTTTACTGAAATTCAAATGGCACTCTGTATGAATAATTTTACGTAAGTCGATAGAGCGAAAAAATACCTTTCAAATGACATTTGTTTTCAAAATGGCGGATCATGCAGGAACCCTTTTGTCTGCAATCATCATGGACACATTGTGACGTCATCCGTCGAATTTTCGGCAAGCATCCTTATAAAATAAAAAATTTACGAAGCACTTGGATTAGTTATTGATGGAACATATTTTTCAACGCTTGAAGCGCACGAAAGGAAATCCCTATGATAATTTGTTTTTATTAAGTCATCATTTCAAACAATTTTCTTAGTCTTAAATTACCCCAAGAATGTGAAATAGGAATGGTACTTTATTCAAGGAAAGTTCAGTATAAAGAGGTCATTATGTTGTTTTTATAGGAATATTGAGGAATGTTAAATGAAAAAGTTGTTTGAAACCACCCAAACTTTTATTTTGTGTAGTTGTTTTATATACAGTGTCATTCGTTTTTTCGGGTAGGCTAATAGCTTTGTGTTTTTTTTTCAATGGAACACCCTGAATTCAGCTTTCCATGAAGATTTCGAGAATTCAATAGTTGATAGGATGTTCCATTCGAGAAATTGTCTATTATAAATGTGGAAATTGAGAATGAAATTCAACCTGTTCCAGGATATCCCTTGGAAATATTGAGTTTGGCTCGAAATTCTTTTTCATTTAATTTGACATGTGATGTGGACCTTTTCAAAACTACGGAAATATTGAAACTTCTCATTTTTCGTATAACCTGTGGTGTAAAGTGAAATATAACATAACTGGTTTAACTGGTGATGAAATATTATTCACTACAGCACCAGTTACGTTATTGAATATGTGGTTGGTCGAAAAGAATAATGTATTTCAAGCTGTTTTCTCAATATCAGTTGGAAAAACTGAACTTGAATCAGCCATTTTCCACTGATGGAAGTATCGAACGAGTCTTTTTCGTGAATTTGGTCACTAATTTGCGACCATATTATTTTATGACGGATACTTCGAAGTGACGGGCGGAGTCGACTTGCCTATACTCAATTTTTGTACATAATCGGTAGAATTCATGTAGGAATGATGGTCATTATATTATCTGTTCGAGCGAAAATTCCTAGCAAAATTAGAAAAAAAATTAGACGTTAATACGTTCGTTCGTCTCGCATAATCCCGTCGTCAAACAAAATGACGCGTTTCCTAACTGGTTACGTATAAAGCACTGTACATTTCACACTTTGTCGACCATCTCCATATCAACGAAGTTCCTCAGTGATGAAAAATGCGATAATGACTAATTGAAATTTTATTTTATAGAGAATGTCACTCAGAAACTAGTGGCGCACTCATTTTTTTTTTTTTTTTTTTTCGGGGTAAGTATATGATTTTGGAGATAAGTACGCATCAAACTTATGATTTTTTCAGTAGAACACCCTGTATTTCATCCGCTCATCAAATTCCTTGTTTTTTTTCCTTTCGAATTATGTATAATGTTATGAATATGAAATTTCCAAAGATGTGAAATAAGTTATAGGCAAAATCTGAGTTTCACAAAAAAGTGGCACAGAACCGCAAAAACCGCGAGGTTCCATGTTCCACAACAACAGAGATACCTCAGATGTCTGAACCAGAATGGAATACACTGTACAGGGTGATTCAAACTCCCCGCCCTTGGCTCATAACAAGGAAAGGAGAACTGCAGATGGAAATCTCTCAGAGGGGATATATTTATCCTTATTTGAAAATATCTCAGCTCCTTTCAAAATGGCGGAAATGACGTCTGCAGAATTATTTTTTCCACAGAGTCACAATTTTTCCTCATATTCTGAAAAAACATATATTTTTTTAAACATCTTCCATCGTGAAACTTTCTTTCTTTCTTCATTAAGTATGATAGCTATGATGTGATATATGATTGGCATTTTCAAATAAACTTCAACTGACCCCGCCGTGATAAAAATTAAGTCGACCGGAAAACAAATAGTAAGTAATTTGATATATTTTGCATTCATCATTTAGAACCGATTAAAGCTGAAATCAGCTGACTCGATTTTTGATTACGGCAGGGTCAGTTGATATTCATTCGAAAATATTCTTTGCATAAAGTCACAATTTTTTTCTCATGTTCTGAAAGAAAATATTTCATTCAACAACTTTCAGAAAGGAAATTTTCTCCTATCATCATTTGGTTGATAGCTATCGGGACTTTGATGTTAGCAGTTTTGAATAAATCTTAACTGACCCCGTTGTAATGAAAATCAAGGCAAATCGTTTTGCAAGCAATATGGATTGGGATACATTTTGCATTCATATTTGAACCGATTGAAACGTAAACCTGGCGACTTGTTACGGCGGGGTCAGTTGAGATTTATTTGAAAATACCAAAGATTATTGAAATGGAAATACTAAATCCAGAGTCCCACGGCTTTTAACCAAATGGAGATAGGAGAAACTTGTCATGATGAAAGTTAATAAAAATATGTTCTTTCGGAATATGAGGAAAAAATAGTGGCTTCGTGAAAAAAAAAATTATCTGACGCTATCTCGGGAAAAGTTGAAATATATTTAAATACGAGAACATATACTTTACACGACACATCCATTCTAATCCTCTCTGCCGTATTTGCATTTGCAGTTTTCCTTTTCCTGTTATGAGCCAAGGGCGGAAAGTTTGAATCACCCTGTACATAATGGTTTCATGCCTACATAGGTCATCTTCTGATCAGAAAATCATTCCGGACATATAAGTATTATTCAGTGTTGCGCATCAGCGCTACAGGGGCTAAGTTTTCTTCCCATAATTTTTTTATGCACTGTTATGCACATAACAGCAGGGTACCTAATTTCAATCTTTCATTTGAGGAACTTGGTAGCACTTTCAATATTTGAGGGATCAAAAGTAAATACTGGCGTTTTTTCTCAAACGCTATAGCAATAATGCTTACGAAGCAATATGATAACCTCGGCCTTTCATTATTTTCTTGCATATTTAATCAATTTTTCCACTCCTCAGGTGCATAATAGTTATCAATACACCAAGGTAGTGAAGAATATTAGTATTACCCAGGGACAGCAAAACATTACAATCATTACATTTTTGTGGAACTGAGATATGAACCTATTGCTACTATGAAAGCACTTCTTTTCAATTTAAAAAAAATCTAGTAGTAAATACCTATAACAGATTCAAATGCCATCAGAACAGTGAGTTCGGGTTATTATTTCAGAGGTGGGTGGCTATGTCTTTATTGACTAGTGGTTATAAAATGACGAAACCTACCTTGGCAGTAAAAGTACACTTCACGCCTCGGGAAGGAGTAAATAATGGTAGGTTTTATAGCTAGTGGTGGAAAAAATAGTATATATACCACGGGACTGATATTAGGATAATAAGGAATACGAACAAACTGAAAGAAGATCAGGAAGGAAAGAAATTTGTTTCATCATTCGTAGACCGATGTCATTCGATATTCTCTGGTTCTTTCAATACGTGTATGAATGAAGGTAGGTGTACCAGATTTGTACCTGTTCAGTTTCTAAAATCAATGAATATGTTTTCCATTTAAATTTTTTGACTCATGATTTTGGTGAAAATAATCACTTATTCGAAGGGTAGGAGAAAATCCAATTCTCAACTGACCTTGAATAAGGAGAAAAATCGCCTACGGCACTCTCCTTATTTATTATATCACTCAATACTGAATGTAATCTTTTTTTTTATTTTCGAAATCTACAGTGTGAACCATTTGAGATGGAAGCACCCTTATAAAACTTACATTTTTCAACCGATTGGAATGATTTTATTTTTGTTAGGTAGATATTCAAAAAGTCAATTAGGACACCAAATATCATGAATAAATCTCCATTTCCAGGGCCAACTAATCTGATTTTTCAAGGTCAAAAATCTAAAAAAATTACTAGCGATTTTTTTAGAAAAAATCTGACTACACCACTGGATTTGTGACATTTTCAAATTGGTAACATGTGAATTACGTTGAAATGCGTCAATCAATAAATAAGTTATAAAGGAATGAAATTTAAAAAATATGCCGTTTAATCAACCCATCAATTTTTATTACTGAACAGATTTCGATGAAACTGTGATCAGTAATATTTCAAGACATCCTGAATCCAGTGGAGTATACATAATTTTCATAAAATTCCTGAACATGAATTGGTGGGTTGATTAAACGGCATATTTTTCAAATTTCATTCCTCTATAACTTTTTTATTGATTGACGCATTTCAACGTAATTTACATGTTACCCATTTGAAAATGTCACAAATCCAGTGGTGTAGTCAGATTTTTTCTAAAATAATCGCTAGTAATTTGTTTAGATTTTTGACCTTGAAAAATCAGATCAGTTGGCCCTGGAAATGGAGATTTATTCATGATATTTGGTGTCCTAATAGACTTTTTGAATATCTACCCAACAAAAAAAAAATCATTCCAATCGGTTGAAAAATGTAAGTTTTATAAGGGTGCTACCATCTTAAATGGGTCACACTGTATATAGCCGGCCTACTCCGGTCGAGCTACCAACTTTTCGCATCGGGATCAAAAGTACTACAATTTTGGTTTCATCCAATTTCTTGAAATCCTTGTTCAATTCTGTCGAAAAAACGAGTGACACCTTGTTTTGAAGAATGTTTGAAGAAGGAAGAATACCATAAGAATATTTTCCGTCGACTTCGTATTAACGACTAAGTTTAATGTATATGAAATCGTTCATTAATGACCCCTATTAATGAACGATTTGTCTATTAATACACGATTGTTTTATAGGCAACCAAACATACACCACGTGCATTCATTGTTTATGCTATAACTTACGGAATCTGCATTTGAATCGAAAATATGGATTTCATCGAAGATTTTCTGTTAACGGGTTCGCCTTTCCAAGTTTCTGACACGATTTTAATCCCTGTTTTCTAACACAAGGAATTTATTTTCTATGTTGATCATTTCGACAAATGTCAAATGTCACTAATGTCAGTGACAAGGCTACTGGGTGATTCTTAGCAGTTTCCAGATGAATGATGAATTCGCGAACCAAGTTTTCTTCATTGCAGGAGAAATAAGAAACAAAGTCGACGGAAAAATTTTGTAACCAACTTTTATATTAAAAGGCGATTAATGATCTCGAACATTAACGCACTCGCTTCGCTCGCACGTTAAAATATCTCGATCATTAATCGTCCTCATTAATATACTAGTTGGTTAAATGACTATAGGTACATTTTCACATTGACGTTTCCGGAGCGAATTTGCTTCCGTATTCAACATAAAAATGAAACATGTTTTAGTACGGCAGACGGTGCGGTCTATCGTTCAATAACCCAATCATGGGGTATAACTTAATTGAACATCAAGGAAATTTTTTGTCATCATCATCCACATATATAATGAGAAATTACGACATCGCCCAATGGTCGAGAGATTTTCTACAGGGAAAAATGTACGAAGATCGCGTTTTTTAATATGTCTGAAAAATAACAGTCTAACAATAATGGGGATGAAGCTAAGAAAACATATGAGGGCTCATTTCGTAGCCTGAAGTATAACCAATCGAATGGTGTATTGACAATTCATATTTTATCATCCGAATATCTAAAAATTTCACCACTTTCAAAAACTATCCTATATAATTTTTCAATATTTCATTAATCTTCAACAAGCAAGAACTCGATTATTTTCCAAATGAACTACATCATATTTTCCCATCGAAAACTGCGTAATTTTATGAGGAACATTTCATCTCGATCAATGGTATGGATATTCCTAACAGTTTTTGTTCTGCAATTAAATTTTTAGGACAGCGCACCACAGTCGAGGCGTTCCGTCGGAGCAAAAAAGTAAATCAATAAACCTTTCTAAGCGTAACGATCGATGAAACTTTCACTCGTCGCGCGCTTAGACCGTATTCTTCATTAAAATATGCTCATTTTGTCGAAATGGAAGATATGGTGAGCAATTTATATTTAACTAGATATCTTCGAATGTATAGTTGATTGTCACAAATGCAAATTAGACGGTTTTTACAAGAAACATCTTACAGAAAAGTAAACAATGTACATTTATTGATGGTCTTCGTCATCGGATTTTTCAATATTCTTACGATGAGCGTTACATTTACATTCAGTACAACAAAATACATCCTCTGTTTTGCAAATGCACTTCTGTGTTGAACATGATGTTTTTTCTCTACGCGGTAAATTCATACACCCAAATGGTCTACTGGTTAGCGCTGTCGTCTTTCAGTGAAGGTCCATGGTTCGAATCGCTGTGAACTTGAACTTTTTTTTGCAACTTTTCTGTTTTTTTACTCCATTCTGGTTTTCCTTTTTCATAAAATATTTGAAGTCAAATAGGTTAGTGCGTTTAGGATAAACAGTCTCATTTTATTCAATTTTGTTGAAGAACTCAACTTTTGAAATATATTATCAATCAATGTGTTTCTACACTCCATTCGGTTTTTCTTCCATATTGCATAGTTTCTGAGTTTTGCCTAAGTACTTCGAAGATGAGATATTACGGTCGGCGTGGTTTGTGCTAGCGTACAGTATATTTAGTAAAATCGCAGCCAGGAAAGTAGTTGTTTTCTGTTGAATATACTGAGAAAGAATTGATAATTTCATCACATACCGAATGCGAATTCTCTATGTATTTCTTTATATCTAAATAAACAGGTGCGGAAAAGTATGACTTTCGGCATTTGTTAGGTAAACTACATTTTCGTCTAAACTCGACAATGCGAAGATCAATTAATGTTTTAGGTATTGATTGTTTTATCTCAGATTCACAGAGGCTGTTCAAAAAACTGCTTAGGAACTGGTGATGGGTTCAGATTTGACGAGTGGATATGGTCAATATCATGGAAAATTAGTCTTCAAGTTCTGAATGGTTGGAGATGACATTTCGAGAATTACACAGATTAATATTAGCTTTGAGTATTCACACTCAGTTTTCATTCGTAGGTTACCCGATTTCATCTTCGAATTTTGTCCGCCCTATATCCTATTTTTATCTGGTGGCGCCTATGGTCCAAGGTCACCTGATATAGATCAGAATCAGAATCAGATAGACAAGAACGTTTATTTGATAGCTTCCATAGTGAGTTTTACAAGAACGTTTATTCAATGGCTTCCATGTGTATGTATGTATGTATAAGCATTTTTTCATCAATCCCTATTCACAGCACCGCACTAATTATCGTTAATAAAGAATTCTCGAAACTAAATTCCGCAGCTGAACTTAGATTTCAATCTAGTTTCGTATCACCTTCTTCCTTTTTCTAGAAATATGGGTACAAAATACAAAATGAATGAATTTGGGTATGACATAGATTCATATAAAGAACATCCAATATCTTGTATCTATAATCAAACTTTGGAAACTCCAAAGTTAGTTGTAGAAAAAAAATTGTAAAATTGTTTTATCCGTCATTTGGTTGCTCCCTTACGAGCAACCCTCAGAAGTCTTCGAAAGTCTTGTGCGAGCAAGGAATGACGGGGGCCTTACCTTTTAACGTGTGATCCCAAAGACATGCCAAACACCTATTTCTCGAACCCTTCTCTCAACTGACTTCAAGGAATTGTAGTTTTTAAGAAAATACTTCAAATAAACAGTTTCTTCTCCATATAGCAAAAAAGTTGGGTGACGTTTATATATTTCATATTGAAATGTGGTCATTCATCACTTCATATCATATGAACGATCTTATTCTCGAGTGTACAAGAGCAATAGGAACATAAAAGCAGGTCGAACTGGGAGTATACGTAGAATCCCCACATGACGTGAGAGCAGGCAACACTGTGACCGGCGTTCGCTCTGCGCGTGGCTGGTAGGCCTCTCTGCAGTCTGTCATTTTACGGTTCTGCTGCATTACATTCTGATGAATTCCGATTCTGCCAATGTACGGTTTTGATTTTTTACGGTTCTGCTGACGAACAGTTCCTATATTTCACGATTCTGTCGATGTACGGTTCTGAATTTTTACGATTCTGTTATTTTACGAATCTAACATTTTACTATTCTGCTGAATTACGGTTCTGATAGTTTACGATTCTATCACAATACAGTATATGACATTACAGTCTGATGAAGTACATTCTGTCATTGTACGTTCTGATATAATATGATTCTGATGGAATATGGTCTGTTGTATTACGAGTCTGTCGATGTACGGTTTTAGCATGTTACGATTCTTTCAATTTACAGTTCTGATATTTTGAGATTCTGTGAATATGCTGTTCTGATTTTTTGCTATTCTGTCAATGTACGGTTCTGACATTTTACTATTCTGTCGATAAACGGTCTGTTGTATTTCGATTCTGACAAAGTACGGTCTGCTAATGTGCGGTCTGTCATTCTGCGATTCTGACGAATTACGGTCTGTGTTGTTATGATTCTGACGAAATATCATTCCGCTGTGATGTTGGTTTGTTGGTATTCGATTCTGTATATTTGCGGATCTGCGATATTGCTATCATAGAAAAATACACATCTGCGCATTTGCAATCTGTTATTGTCTGGTATGCTCATGTACAGTATACAAAATACGGTTTGAGGGTTTGCGGTTCTGTGCATCTACAGTAGAGATAAATACGATTCCTATAAAATATTGTTCTGTTAAGTTACTGATTTGAAAATGTATATTCTGATGGATTACGGATCTGCGATTTTACATTCTGGTGATTTTTGTGTTCCCGAATGCTAGAATGCAGAGTTACAGTGTAAACATAGTCGAAGTCAAAGTTTCATGTTCTGCCTGTAATGTGCATTATCCTCGCTTCGATATCGTCTTATTTGATCGCTGCGCACTGATATGCTCCAAAGGTATCCATGTGAGATGATGAAATACAGAGATACAGTGTGCAGACTAATGTTGTCGAAGTATCCTCACTTGCCTAATGTTCTCGTTATATGTCCTCCGAAGTCGTCTTGAATGGTCAGTGCGATCGTATCTGCTATAGCTCTAGGCATCTCAGATGCTAGAATGCAGAGGTACAGTGTAAACATAGTCGGAGTCGAAGTTTCTTGTTCTGCCTGTTGTGTGCGTTATACCCGCTTCAATGTCGTCTCATATGATCGTTGAGAACTGATATGCTCCAAAGGTATCCATGTAAGATGATAGAATACAGAGATACAGTGTGCGGACTGAAGTTTTCGAAGTATCTTCACTTGCTTTTTGTTCTCATCATGAGTCCTTCAAAGTCGTCTTATATGGTCAGTGCGATCGTATCTGCTATAACTGTAGGCATGTCAGATGCTAGAATGCAAAGTTACGGTGTAAACATAGTCGGATTCGAAGTTTCTTGTTCCCCCTGTTGTAAGCGTTATTTTGAATCAGGAAACACTTTACAATGTCTACCTATAAGATGTATAACCGACTTATTATCAAGATTGATAAATTCGAAGTTTTGGCGAATACGCCGGTTTACCGACTCTTGATTGTTGGAATCGGAGTTTTTAGTAGATATGAAAAAGAATAGTACTCCACTCCCATATGATGAGCTGTCATGTATACTTCTTGAATGGGCATTTAAGATGCTAGAATGCAAAGTTACAAAGTAAACATAGTCGAAGTCGAAGTTTCTCGTTCTGCCTGTTGTGTGCGTTATACCCGCTTCGATGTCGTCTCATATGATCGTTGCGAACTTATATGCTCCAAAGGTATCTATGTGGGATGATAGAATACAGAGATACAGTGTGCAGACTGATGTTGTCAAAGTATCTTCACTTGCCTATTGTTCTCGTTATATGTCCCTCGAAGACGTCTTATATGGTCAGTTCGATCGTATCTGCTATAGCGGTAGGCATGTCAGATGCTAGAATGCGGAGTAACAGTGTAAGCATAGTCGGAATCGAAGTTCCTTGTTCTGCCTGTTGTGTGCGTTATACCCGTTTTGATGTCGTCTCATATGATCGATGCGAACTGATATGCTTCAGAGGTATCTATGTGAGATGATGAAATACATAGATACAGTGTGCAGACTGATGTCGAAGTTATCCTCACTTGCCTATTAATCACGTTATATGTCCTTCAGAGTCTTTCTATATGGTCAATGCGATCGTATCTGTTCCAACTGTATGCATGTCAGATACTAGAATTCAGAGCCACAATGTGAACATTGTCGAAGTTTCTTGTTCTCCCTGTTATGCTTTATTTCCGTTATGATGTCTCGAATGATCGTTGCAAACTGATATGCTCCAAAGGTATCCATGTGAGATGATAGAATACAGATATACAGTGTGCGGACTGATGTTGTCGAACTATCTTTATTGGCCTATTGTTCTCGTTATAAGTTTTCTTCAAGGTCGTCTCATATGGTCAGTGCGATCGCATCTGCTATAACTGTAGGCATGTCACAAGCTTGAATGCAAAGTTACAGTGAAGACATAGTCGAAGTCGAAGTTTCTTGTTCTGCCTGTTGTGTGCGTTATTCCCGTTTTGATGTCGTCTCATTAAATATGATCGTTGCGAACTAGTATGCTACAAAGGTATTCATGTGAAATATTACAATACAGAGATACAGTGTGCAGACTGATGTCGAAGTATCTCCACATGTCAATTGTTCTCGTTATTTGTCCCTCGAAGTCGTCTTATATGGTCAGTGCGATCGTATCTGCTATAGCTGTAGGCATGTCAGATGCTAGAATGCGGAGTTACAGTGTAAGCATAGTCGGAGTCGAAGTTTCTTTTTTTGCCTGTTGTGTGCGTTATACCTGCTTCGATGTTTTTTTATATAATAGTTGCGAACTCATATGCTCCAGAGGTATCCATGTGAGATGATAGAATACAGAAAAAGGGCATGCGGGCTGATGTTGTCGAAGTATCTTCACTTGCCCATTGTTCTCGTTGTATGTACTTCGGAGTCGTCCTATATGGTCAGTGCAATCGTATCTGCAATTACTGTAGGCATGTCAGATGCTAGAATGCGAAGTTACAGTGTAAACATAGTCGAAGTCGAAGTTTCTTGCTCTCCCTGTTGTAAGCGTTATTTTGATTCAGAAAACACAAGTCAATGTCTACCTATAAGATGGATAACCGACTTATCATCAAGATTGATAAATTCGAAGTTTTGGCGAACACGCCGGTTCACCGACTCTTGATTGTTGGAATCGAAGTTTTTGGTGGATATGAAAAAGTAAAGTACTCCACTCACATATAATGGGCTGTCATATATACTTCTTGAATGGGCGTTCAAGATGCTAGAATGCAAACTTAAAAAGTATACATAGTCGAAGTCGAAGTTTCTTGTTCGGCCTGTTGTGTACGTTATACCCGCTTCGATGTCGTCTCATATGATCGTTGCGAACATATATGCCCCAGATGTATCCATGTAGGATGATAGATTACAGAGATACAGTGTTCAGACTGATGTTGTCAAAGTATCTCCACTTGCCCATTGTTCTCGTTATATGTTCTTCGAAGTCGTCTTATATGGTCATTTATCCATGTGAGATGATGAAATACAGAGGAACAGTGTGCAGACTAATGTTGTCGAAGTATCACTACTTGCCTAATGTTCTCGTAATATGTCCTTCAAAGTCGTCTCATATGGTCAGTGCGATCGTATCTGCTATAGCTCTAGGCATGTCAGATGCTAGAATGCAGAGGTACAGTGTAAACATAGTCGGAGTCGAAGTTTCTTGTTCTGCCTGTTGTGTGCGTTATACCCGCTTCGATGTCGTCTCATATGATCGTTGCGAACTGATATGCTCCAAAGGTATCCATGTAAGATGATAGAATACAGTGTGCGGGCTGAAGTTTTCGCAGTATCTTCACTCGCATTTTGTTCTCATCATGAGTCCTCCAAAGTCGTCTTATATGGTCAGTGCTATCGTTTTTGCTATAACTGTAGGCATGTCAGATGCTAGAATGCAAAGTAACAGTGTAAACATAGTCGGAGTCGAAGTTTCTTGTTCTGCCTATTTTGTGCGAAACCCGCTTCGATGTCGTCTTATATGATAGTTGCGAACTCATATGCTCTAGAGGTATCCATGTGAGATGATAGAATACAGAGATACAGTGTGCAGACTGATGTGGTGGAAGTATCTCCACTTGCCTATCGTTCTCGTTATATGTCCTTCGAAGTCGTCTTATATGGTCAGTGCGATCGTATCTGCAATAGCTGTAGGCATGTCAGATGCTAGAAT
This sequence comes from Phaedon cochleariae, assembly GCA_918026855.4. Taxonomy (NCBI): domain Eukaryota; kingdom Metazoa; phylum Arthropoda; class Insecta; order Coleoptera; family Chrysomelidae; genus Phaedon; species Phaedon cochleariae. Next base: position 25,617,355 of record OU896714.1, on the reverse strand, counting down.
GCAAAGTGTAAACATAGTCGAAGTCGAAGTTTCTTGTTCTGCCTGTTGTGTGCGTTATTTCCGCTTTGATGTCGTCTTATAGGATCGTTGCGAACTGATATGCTCCAAAGGTATCTGTTGATGTTTATGAATTAAGTTAATGACTCTGTATAATATATTAAATATCGAGACTCTGTATAGAATATGTCAGATATGTCAGATAATAAATGTTAAAAGTTGAGGAAAAAACGTCACCAGACTAAATGGTAGTTTTACTGAGATTCTAGGAGCCAGCTTATATAAAAGACCTAATGAGGGACACTCAGGAGGTAGACGTGCGGACAGCAACATTGGTCCTTTGTTTCCAAAAAAAAAATAGTGAAAACTGCTGTATCCAAAATGACTGACACAGGTGACAATTCCAAAAATGTGAAATCTGATGAGCCAGGTTTGAGAAGAAGTATGAGGATCAGAGCGCAAACACTGGATCATATAACTTCTCCTACATCAGAAAAAGATACCAAAGACATAACTTCGGGAAATAAGACTACTCCTGACCACCAGCATGCCACCAGCTCAAATCAAATGATGAAACAAAAAGAAGTTGGTGACAAAATGACGAAATCATTACTTACTGGATCAAGAGCCGTGTGGTGGTCGTATTAGAATAACCCCACGGTAAGTCCTGCCTGTCGTAGAAGGCGACTGAAAGGACGCCAATAGGTGGAAGATGGTTAACGCCATCGCCCGGTGCGATACCACCACATCAACCATAGGCACTGTGAAATGGGTATACTTACCCGTGTTTTAGTAGCTGGTTGATGTTCGGGCCACCCAACCTAATCCAATTTCCTTTTCCTTTCACGTCAACCTCCCTCCTTTATACAAAATAAGCGATGATGAGTTCTCCTCAAGTAAAATTATCTGGAAGCAAAATACCTCTCCATTCGGATTTCCGGGCGAAAGGTGCTAGAGGGGGTTCACCATCGGCTGAAAAAGTCCTCAAGATAGACCTATGTAACATCCGAGGTCTAAGTAAGAACATCAACGATGTCCATCGACACCTTCAAATTGAAAAGCCAGACATATTGGCTCTAACTGAGACACAGGTCAATTCATCCACCAATACGACCTATCTGCTCTGTCCTGGGTACGAACTCCACAGACGTTTCAGATTCAAGGAAGGTCTCTGCCTCTACTCTGAAACGAATCTCTCATGTCAACGAGAAAAAACTTTGGAACCAAATAAGTTTGATGTCATGTGGTTCAAACTCGATAGCCAGAAACAGACCAAAAACCTTTGTTGTCTCTACTCATTACCAAATGATCCATCCTATGAAAGCTCTTTGAATTCCTGTCTCTGAAGCTTGACCAAATTCAACAGAACCATCCAGCAGCAGAAATCATCATCATGGGCGATTTCAATGTACACAACACTGCTTGGCTCGTACACTCTAACAGAACGGATGAAGCTGGGCGACGAGCCGAAGCTTCCGCCATCACTCACGGCTTAGAGCAGCTTATCAAAGAACCCACACGAATTCCCGATGCCAATAACCATTCAGCTAACATACTTGACTTATTCCTCACTGATAATTCAGCACCCTACACGATAGATGTACGAGCTTCACTCGGCAATTCTGACCACACACTCATCTCCACAACCTGTCCATTTTTTATTCCATCAACTGCTCCAGCACCCCCACGTCTTATATGGCATTACATTTCAGGAGATTGGGACGGTCTCTGCATGTTTTTCTCCGAGTTTCCTTGGCATAGAGTATGCTTCGACTCTGAGGACCCTTCACAGTGTGCTGCGGAAATATCCGAGATCATCATGCTCGGAATGGACACGTACATACCTCATTATTCGAGAAGATCATCACCTTCGAAACCCTGGTTCAACAAAAACTGTTCTAGAACTGTTGCCTTGAAACAAACAGCCTACCATCGCTGGCGCAAAAACCCTAACCTCGCGACTAGAGCAGAATACGTTGATGCCAGGAATAACTGCAGCCAAACAAAAGATGCTTCGAAAGAAACATACAATGCTAAGATAAGATCGAAACTCATAGATTGCTCCAATGGCACCTGTTCGTTTTGGTCCCTTGCTAAAGCGGTCGGAAGAAATTTCACTAATAGTTCATCTCCACAACTGTCCAAATCCGACGGCACATTAGCAACAACATCGCAAGAGAAAGCAAATATTTTTGCAGAGATGTTCGCAGCAAACTCTACTTTAGATTTCCAAAGAGAAGTGCCGCCAGACATTCCACCCATTGAGAGTCGAATGCCCGAAATCTTCTTCCGTCAACGCACTATCAGAAGAATTTCACTTGGTCACCAGAATTAACACCGATTCTCTGCAAGTTGTTAACCATCTCGTACAGGTCGGGTATTTTTCCATCATGCTGGAAGACAGCTAGAGTCCAACCAATCCCCAAAAAAAGGAAACGAGAACCTGTCCAACAACTACAGGCCCATTGCCCTGTTATCAGTAATCTCCAAAGTGATGAGGAAAGCCATCAATATTGAGCTCATCAAATATCTGGAGAGCTCAGGAATCATCAATGATAGACAATATGGCTTGCGCCACCGAAGATCTACTGGAGATCTACTTGCCTACGTCACCCATTTATGGCAAGCTACATTAGAAAAACACGATGAATCTCGAGCTGTCGCGTTGGACATATCGAAAGCATTCGACCGTGTTTGGCACCAAGAACTCCTCCACAAACTACCATCATACGGCTTACCACCTCAGCTATGCCATCTCTTATCGAGTTTTCTCTCAGGCAGATCGCTTTCGTGGTGGTGGACGGTGTATCGTCTGATACCATTGGCATCAATTCCGGCGTTCCACGAGGATCAGTTTTGGCACCAACATTATTCCTTCTCCATATCAATGATCTGTTAGGAGTAACAACTTGCCCCATCCACAGCTTTGCAGATGATAGGTACCCTCCATACTGCGTTCTCTTCCAGAATTCCCATCTCTTTCCAGGAAACTAAGAACTCACGGCGCAGGCAGGTCAATGCTGTCAATGAAGATCTTGCTAAAATCACAGCCTGGGGAACCAACAACCTAGTCGAATTCAACGCCACCAAAACTCAAGCCTGTATTTTCTCTAGCAAGGCGGTACCCAGTATGCCCGATATTGTAATGTCTTGCTCCACCATCCCCACCAAGCCCACCATATCTATGCTCGGTATCACCATCAGCAACACTCTTTCATGGGATAACCATGTCAGATCCATCGCAAAAGCTGCTTCACAAAAACTCGGATTCTTGTTCTGTGCGAAAAGCTACTCTACACTTCAACAGCTTCTCATGATCTACAAAGCGCAGATACGGCCTGTTCTAGAATACTGTTCCCACATATGGGGTTCAGCACCAAAACATACGCTGATGCTCTCAGATTCCATCCAGAGAAGAGCCATTCGCCTGGTATGTGAGGCCACAGTCACTCACTCACTCTCTGACATTATTGGAACACCGTAGAAAGGTCGGCGACCTTCACTTTTCTATCGATACTTTCACGGGAAATGTTCTTCGGAAAACTCTGCTATCATCCCTTCACTAGTAATACCAATCAGACGAACTAGACAAGCCCAGTCAGCACATCCTTTCGTTGTCAACCTCGAAATATGTCGAACAGCACTTTATCAAGACTCCTTCATCCATGAAACGGCTAGGTTCTGGAATTCATTGCCTGTGGAAGTATTCCCAACAACATATAATCTCCAGAAGTTCAAAAAAAATTCCAATACCTACCTGCTGTCCCTATCCTCCCTAGGAACGCACGATGTTCTTTGAACATTATATGGATTCCCTTTCGTGCGCTCCAAGCGGTAAAAAAAAGAACCATGAAGACAGGAAGCAGTAAACATAGTATTATGAAGAAAAAGTTGTAAGAAGCAGAGCTGGAAGCACAAAATGAAATAGCAGAAATAAATAAGAAACTGATTTTGAAGAGACTTGAAATAGAGAAAATGAAAATTGTTGAAGAATCTCGTAGTGAAACAAGGTATGAATTTGATGATAGTTCACAAATTACAGACTATACTGATGTAACTGCCGATGAAGTGGGATTGATGAATGCATGGATGAACAAGTCTGAGCCAATTGATGAGCAATATATTCCGGAGGTGAAATGCCTTCCTCACCCAGAAAGACAACTCATAAATGATCATTCCATCAATAAGTGTAATCAAGAAAACTGCGACCTTGGTACATCATTCATCAGGAGACAAGCAGTGGACAGAAATTTACCATATTTTGATTGAAATCCTTCAGACTGGTTAGTTTTCATCAACGAATATTTCGAGACGACCGAAATATGCGAATATTCTGATAGTGAAAATATTTTACGACTTAGGAAAAGTTTGAAGGGCAATGCAAGAGTAGCTGTGAAAATGTTGCTGATTTCTCATAGAAATGTGCAAGAAATCATCGAATCACTTACAAATTTATATGGACGACCTGAGTTCATTCTCAATTACCTCATTGATCAAGTTCGATCGACACCAGCTCCAAGAGATCATAAACCTGGGACAATCATCAAATACGCCAATTCTTTGAATAATCTTGTAGCTGCTATCGAGCATCTGGACAACGACATCTATTTAAGAAACCCCATCTCACTGAAGGAGTTCGTGTCCAATTCGACAGTGAATTTGAAACAACAGTGGTCAATGCATGCCATCAAATTAAACGATATTTATATACGGTTTAAAGTTTTTCTGAGTGGTTGAAAGATATCGGAAAAGCGGCGAGCCTCCTTTATGACTCTGTATTCAAACATGATCAGAATCATCATCGTAGAGCCGAGACAGTTTTGACTTCTGAAGACAAGGAAATCAGACACTGCATTTGTTGTACAGAGGGACAACATAATCTGGACAACTGTTCCAAATTCAAGACCAAGAATGTAGAAGAACGTTGGACATTTGTAACCCAGAATAAGTTATGCATTTCTTGCCTCAAACCAAAACATCGAATGACTGACTGTTCCGTTAAAAAACTTTGCAGAATCAATAGATGCATGCTAAAACATCATCATTTACTGCATAAAGATAATCCTATCAGAGTAACTGATGATCGTCAGATTGCCGGGTCAAATAGTGAAGATCCAATTGTAGAATCAGTAAATACTCACGAAGTTCAGACTGGTGAAATCATTCTGCGAACTATTCCTGTTATTTTGGAGGGTCCAAAAAGAAACGTATGTATCTACGCCTTATTAGATGAAGGGTCCACGGTCACGTTACTTGAAGACTCAGTTGCTCAAGAAATTGGATTGAATGGTAAAGTTGAAGCCCTTTGTATGCCGTGGACAAACGGAAAAACTCATACTGAAGAAAAATCTAGGAAAGTGAACTTCAAGATAAAGGGGGCGTTCACCAATTCCAAATCATTTTTGGTGGAGGGTGTGAGAACGCTTGCTAATCTCAATCTTCCAATACAGTCCTTGAACATGGAGAATATATCAACGAATTGGCCACATTTAAAAAACATCCCTATAAAATCTTATGAGAATGTCAGACCAAAATTATTGATTGGCACTGACAAATATGATTTGTCAATGCCAAGAAATTCCGTTGAGCCATCAAGATTTGGCCCCAGAGCAACAATGACGAAGCTAGGATGGGTGATAAATGGACAGATAGTTCGAGGTAAAATTCAATCCTCATATAATTTTCACATATGTGACAAAAATTTTGACGACGACCTTCTTCACGAAATTGTAAAAGACTCGTTCGAAATTAATAATTATGGATTGAATTCTGATGAAACGGAATTATCAAAGACTGATCGGTATGTCTTGAGTTTGATGGAGAATTCTACTCGACAAATTGGAGACCGTTTTGAAACAGGGCTTTTATGGAAGGATGCCAATCAGATTCTTCCAGAAATTCTCTCTATGGCATTGTATCGACTGAAATGCCAAAAAAGGAAAATGGATCGAGACAAGGAGTTCGGCCATGCATATTGCAAGAAAATACAAGAATATCTCTCCAAAGGCTACCTGAAACTACTGACAAACGAACAACAGCAGAAAGAAAGTAATAAGACATGGTATCTTTCTCATTTTGCGGTTTTCATTATGAATAAACCTGGAAAAATTTGTCTTGTTCTTGATGCTGCAGCAAAATCCCATGGTGTGAGTTTAAACGACATGTTGTACCAAGGACCTGACCTTTTAGCTCCATTATTGAGTGTTTTGTGGACATTTCGTCAGAGAGCAGTAGCCATTTGTGGCGATATTCGTGGAATGTTTCACCAAATCGTCATCAGAAAAGAAAACAGATCCTCTCAACGAATCTTATGGAGAGGGTATGAGAGAAATCGAGATCCTGATATCCTAGAAATGCAAGTAATGACATTTGGTGCTACATGCTCACCGTGTTTGGCACAATATATAAAAAACAAGAATGCGACTGAGTTTGTCCATGAATTTCCGGAAGTTTGTGATGCTGTTATCGAGAAACATCACGTAGACGATTACTTAGACAGTTGTGATACCGAAGAAGAAGCTATGAATCTGATCAATGAAGTAATCTACGTACATGGAAAAGGAGGCTTCGAGATAGTCAACTGGTTGTCTAACTCTAAGAAAATAATGCAGACTCTACCTGTGAATCTGTGATTTCAGAAAATGGTAGATTTCAGCAGTGAGTCTGGGTTACCAGTTGAACGTATACAGGGTGTTCAATGGGATCCCGAAAAAGACAAATTCATGTTCATACTTAATTTCCACAAAATATCTAGGAGTATCGTCGAATATAAACAGAAACCTACAGAAAGAGAAATGCTTCGTGTAGTTATGACTATTTTTGACCCACTTGGTTTCCTCAATCATCTCACAGTCAAAGGAAGAATGCTATTACAAGATCTATGAAGGCTGAAGATTGGATGGGATGAAATGATTCCCTACAGTATTTTTCCGGAGTGGCAGAAATGGTTGGGAGAAATCAACTCCGAGCATTACGATACCACGATGTTATTCTCCAAACATTCCAAAAGCACAATCAATTCACCTTAATATTTTCTCTGACGCTAGTACGAAAGCTTATGCGACTGTAGTTTATCTGAGAGTAGAAACAGAGAATGAAGTACACATCTCGTTTGTTCCTTCAAAATGCAAGGTTGTTCCCCTAAAGCCACTCATGACCATCCCGCGACTAGAATTGGAAGCTGCTTTGTTGGGAAGTGAATTAGCACACTCTATTCAAAAACATTTAGAAATAAAGATACAAAGTACGATATTTCGGACTGATTCAAAAATAGTTTTGTCATGGTTTCAATCATCTGATATACTGACTTTGAAGCAATTTGTTGCAAATTGAATTCAAAAGATTCAAGAAAATTCTAATTGTGGTGAATGATGGAGATGGATTCCATCCAAACTCAATTCAGCAGACAACGCAACGAGAGATATTCCATCTGAAGACGAGAAAGATGACGTGGCTCCAAGGTCCAGAATTTTTACTCCAGACCTCAGACAAGTGGCCAGAAGGTGATGGAGTTTACGAGACTGATGCCAGGGAAATGAAGAAACAATTCATTGGATCAATATTCACATTTTTCAATCTACCATTACCTGAGGTTGAAAGATTCTCATCTTGGGTTAAACTCATAAGAACAAGAATAAAAATTCACAGAATGTCGCTATATCAGTTGATGAACTGAAAGCAGCTGAAAAATTCTGGTGGAAAGATGTTCAAAGTCGCTGTTTCAAAGAAGAAATCACTGTATTGCAAGACGAAAAGGAATTAAAGAAAAGCTGGTTGAGAAAGTTATGCCCGTATTTAGACGAGGAAAATATAATGAGAGTGAGAAGTAGAATAAATGAAGACATCCCCGGTTTCGAGAAGAATCCACCAATATTAGACGTCATCCATCGATTCACAAAACTGCTAGTTCAGCAGTATCATATAAACTTCCGATATCAAGGATCCCCCAAAGTAATCCATGAATTACGCCAACAATATTGGATTGTAGGACTGAGAAGTTTGGTGAAGAAAGTCTCGAACGAGTGCCAGAAATGTAAAAATGAGAAGACCACTCCAAAAATTCCAATAATGGGATATCTCCCAAAAGCAAACTAACACCGCACGTAAGACCATTCACCTTTTGTGGAATGGACTATTTTGGTCCATATCTAGTGAAGACAGGAAGAAGGCGAGAAAAAAGGTATGGTGTGATATTCACCTGCTCAACTATTCGTGCCATTCATTTAGAGATATCCAATTCTTTGATAACAGAATCCGCTATTATGGCCATACAGAGGATGTTCTCAAGGAGAGGTTGCCCATCTGAGATTTATAGTGACAACGGGACTAATCTCAAGGGAGCAGACAGAGAGTTGAAAAATGCCTTACAGGAGTTCAACCAGGATGAATTTGTGCGGAAATTGTCGTTGAAAGGGATAAGCTGGAAATGGAATGCACCAGGTGCTTCTCACATGGGGGGAATTTGGAAACGTCTGATCTGATCAGTCAAAGTGACCCTGAAGACAGTTTTGAAAGAACAAGTTCCAGCTGAAGAAGTTCTGCACACCCTATTTTCGGCGTGAATAAAGAGGCACTAACACCGAACCATTTTTTACTGGGTACACAGCAAGGCCAAGAACGAAGATTCCTTCAAAGTTTCAAATCTGATGGTACATTCCTCAGAAAACAGTGGAGAACAACCCAAGACTTGAGCAATGAATTTTGGAAAAGGCGAATAAAGGAGTATTTACCTAGTTTACGTAATCGACCAAAATGGTGCAGTGAAAATCAGGCATTGCGAGAAGGAGATGTCGTGATAATTGCAGATGAAGAGTCTCTTCGAAACATTTGGCTAAAGGGAATTGTGAGTGCGATGTATCCTGGACATGATGGTCGAATCAGAGTAGCCGATGTTGAGACAAAAAATGGAATTTTTCGTCGGCCTGTTTAGAAATTATGTGTTTTAGACGTCCGTGAATAATCATGAAGAGATTGAATCCCTTCATAGGGGGGAGAATGTTGATGTTAAAAAATTTAGTTATTGAATCTGTATAATATATTGAATATCAAGACTCTGTATAGAATATGTCAGATATGTCAGATATGTCAGATAATAAATGTTAAGAGTTGAGGATTACTAAGATTCTTTGAGCCAGCTGATATAAAAGACCTCCTGAGGGACACTCAGAAGGTAGACGTGCAGACAGCAACAGTATCCATGTGAGATGATAGAATACAGAGATATAGTGTGCAGACTGATGTTGTCGAAGTATCTTTACGTGCCTATTCATTTCGTAAATATGTCCTTGGAAGTCGTCTTATATGGTCAGTGCGATCGTATCTGCTATAACTGTAGGAATGTCAGATGCTAGAATGCGGAGTTACAGTGTAAACATAGTCGGAGTCGAAGTTTCTTGTTCTGCCTGTTGTGAGCGTTATACCCGCTTCTATGTCGTCTCATATGATCGTTGCGAACTGATATGCTCCATAGGCATCCATGTGAGATGATAGAATACAGAGATACAGTGTAAGGACTCAAGTTTCCGAAGTATCTTCACTTGCCTATTGTCCTCGTTATGAGTCCTTCAAAGTCGTGTTATATGGTCAGTGCGAACGACTTCATCGTCGTACACCCTATATATCTTTTTCTTATCACGTCACATGGACACTATCGAAGCAAACGAGATTGCATTGACCATATAAGACGACATCCAAGAAGGTATAACCCACACAGTCTGCAGAACAAGAAACTTCGACTTCGACTATGTTTACTCTGGGGCCTGCATTCTACCTTCTGACTTGCATACACTTGAGGCAGATGAGATCGCACCGACCATATAGTATGACTTTGAAGGGTATCTGACGAGAACAACAGGCAGATTAGGATAGATAGATAGATAGATATATACTTTAATGTCCAAGAAAGAATTCTCACTGACAAAGTAATGATATTACACAACATACATAATTGATGAAATAGAATAAAAAACAAACCTTGCATGTACATTGAATGCAATTGTATCAAAAATTATAAATAGAGTTCGACACTAACACCATAAATAACATATGAATAATATGTTCTATCTCGTAAATAGTAATAATAAAAAAAAACAAGTATAAGTATGAAAATATGATTGAATAATAATAAAACATCAAGAGTAAAAGAGAGACAGACATAACGTATATATATATATATATATATATATATAACATGATAACATGAAAACAATAACATCATACTGATAGTACCAGCAATTCGTCATCATAGTACTCTTGTAGGCTGTAATAAGCTTTTTCGAGCAGTAAATCCTTTACCGATTTTCTGAACTTTTCGACATTCCTCATATGCTTCAGCTCCTCTGGTGAGTGATTGAAAATCAGTTTTCCTTCGTAAATATTGGAATGTTTTGTCAAAGTCAGCTTTGGTATTGGTAGGTGAATATTAGAGGTTTGTCTTGTGTTGTGACTATGAGGCCTATCTCCATGTAAATTAGCAACACTTCTTTTATGAATCAGGCATACTACCTCGAGAATAAAGATGCTGATGACTGTTAGGATTCGATATTGACTGAAAAGACTTCTACAGCTATCCCTGAAGCTGGCCCTACATAAATATCTGATCGATCTTTTCTGTAGTACAAAAACTTGGTTCAGGAGTTGTTGACTGCAGAATCCCCAAAACGCAATGCCATACCGTAGATGGGATTCTACTAAGGCGAAGTAAGTCAATCTAGCGGTAGATGAATCAAGCTCATTGGCGACGATTCTTACAGCAAATGACCCTGAAGCCAACTTTTTACACAAGGATGTTGATAAGTTCACGAGTTTCGTCTTATCTACATTGAAACAGAGGGAGTTTGAATCACACCATTGCTTAACTTTCACTAGATCTCGAGATATGACTTGTTTCAAGTCCTCAGTATTTTTACCATGCCATAATATTGTTGTGTCGTCTGCAAACATTGTGAATGATCCTTGTATATCGATTGTAGCGAGGTCGTTCACATACAGTAGGAATAAAATGGGTCCTAAAACCGATCCCTGAGGTACCCCGGACTGTATTGACGACAGGTTAGAATATGTCTCATTAACTTTCACCATTTGCGATCTATTCTCGAGGTACGACCTGAACCACTCAAGACAAGTTCCCTTTATACCATAACAGTGCATTTTTTGCAGCAATACTCCATGATTAACACAATCAAAAGCTTTTGAAAAATCACAAAATATTGCTGATATTGCTTCCCCCTCATTCAAATCCATGTAAACATTTTCCAAAAAAGAAAAAAAAAACATCATTAGTGATTTTTGAACTCTGGAATCCAAATTGGTATTCATTTAAAAGTTTCTCATTGAATAAAAACTGTAATAACCTTTTCTTCACTAATTTTTCTATGAGTTTTGATAAAGTAGACAGTAATGAAATTGGTCTGAAGCTCGAGGGACAGGAGATATCACCTCCCTTGTGAAGAGGCAAGACAACTGCTGTCTTCAAACCAGAGGGAAATACTCCGCTCACAAAAGATTTGTTTATTATATCTGCTAGTACAGAATACGCTTCGAAGGGTAGGTATTCTAGCAGTCCCCTCGTCAAACCATCTAATCCAGCGGACTTATCATTTTTTTTTTCCTTCAGAGATTGTTTGATTTCATGAACATTTGTTGATGAAAATTTGAAATCAGCGCCACAGTGGTTTTCTTCAAGATAGCTCAAGGGATCAATTTGAGAAACTAAATTGGCTGTCAGATTTTTGGCAATCGAGCAGTAGAAATCATTGAAGGTATTTGGATCAATGTTACACTCTACTGCTGATGATGAACTTCCTTTTTCCCGTAGTTCATTTATTATTCTCCATTTTTCTCTAGGACTATTTTTCGACTCTTCAATTCTGTTCGAGTAATAATTGTGCTTACACAATTAGATCAAATGTCTGTAGATACTCCTATATTTATTAAAATATCGCAAGAAAGTTATATTTGTCGTAAACTTCTTGATGGCGCGGAGGGATCTGAGATTTTTAGCAGAAATTCTGAGACCTTTTGTAATCCAAGGCTTTTTATGCTTTATTTTCAAATTTTTCAATGGAAAACAATCATTGAATTTATTCACCAAAATTTCTTGAAAGAGAGTGACAGGATCAGAAGCCATAGTTATATCATTCCAGTTGGTTTGTTCACATAAAACTTTGAATTTATCATAGTTATTTTTACTGAAAATTCTCCCCTCTCTGAATTTGATGTTTGTCTTTCTTCTATGTAGTGAAAATTTCAAATGAATTGCTTCGTGATCAGATAAGCCTGCAGGGATTGAAATTGCTTTGTCTTCGATGAAATTTGAACAAATATAATCCATTGTTGTAGACGAGCTGTTTGTAATACGAGTGGGTTTATCCACATGCATTTTCAGATTGAAGCTGATGAATATATTTTGCAGGATATCAGTGAATCTGCAGTGACTGGAAAAGTCTATATTGAAATCACCAGCGAGTATAATTCTTGATTTAACTGGTATACTTGACAAAAGAATTTCCAGTCTTTCTAGGAATGTGTATGTTTTACTTGTTGAACTTAAAGGTGCTCTATAAATGCATAGTATAAACAGATTATTTTTTTTATTATAAACTATTGAAAATTCGAATTCACCCTCTACTAACATATTATCAAACTTGTGCACATCGTCGAATGAATATTCATCTGCCATTTTTTCATGTATAAGAATCATTGTTCCTTCATGCAATATTTCCTTACGAGAGAACTTCGAAAAAACGAGATAATCCGGAATGAAACATGGCTCATCTTGAAACAACCAATGTTCCGTCAATAGTAAAAATGTTGGAGATCCCTCAGCTTCTAAAAACATCGAAAGTTCGTCAATTTTGTTACGAACTGATTGTATATTCAACAAAATCAAGGAACTATTTTGTTTATGACTTAAGAGCTCAATTGCAAGGGATTTGGGTGAAGTAATCATTGAATGAGAATTCGCCTCGAAAAAACTGCATAGATTCATTAGGTGTAATATCAATTCGGTTCACTGTTCTCAGGGTGAAGTTATGTCTTCGATTTGAGATATGTGGAAGAGTTCTTCTTAATTTTTCGACCACTTCAAACTTACTACCCCTCTCTTCTCGGCCAGCTAAGAAAGTCAAGGAACAACTTTTGTTCTTATGTTCAGAATATTTGATTTGATTATAAATAATTCTATTGATGTTCTTATCGGCAAAGGAGTGGCACTCTGTTATGATGATCAGGTTGGTGAAATTGCTAAGACCAAGTATGTTTCTTAGAAGTTGAGAGAGAGTAAACCTATTACTAACATTTTTTGTGTTGAACATAACGACTATCAGATCATTTCTTTCAAAAGTTAGAGTATTCGCAAATACATTTTTCGTAAGATCAGAGATCTCCGTCTCATTTTCAATTTTTTCAAATACGCTACATCTATGATTGATATCAATCCTAGTCAAAACCTTAGAAAAACCTGAGGCATATTGGTCTCCACATATGTGGATTTTTCTTGTTGGAAGGGATGGATTCGTTACCTTTGATCCATTCATTGATTCAGTTGCTAGCAAACAATTTGGTGTATTCATGTATTCTGGTGTGTTTCTATCACAACTTGCATCTTCGAAAACACTTCGTGCGCTATCTAGCTCTTCAAATAGAGAGATTTCGTTCGATTTTTCTGTGAGTGTATTTTCAGAGCAGGGATCATTTGAACGCTGGAGAGAATCTTCATCAAAGTTACCAGATGAATTCACAGTTGACACAGCTTCCCGTTCCTCTGTGACAACACTGTTGATTTCCACTTCTGTGTCAGTTTGTTGGTTCTGTTGCCATCGACTTCATCACTGTGCACACTGTATCTCTTTATTCCATCATCTCACATGGATACTATCGCAGCAGAATAGATCGCGAAGACCATATAACAGAATATCGATGCGCGTAAAACGCACACAACAGACAGAAGAAGAACCTTCTATTTCGGTTATGTGTACAGTGTGACTCTACATTCTTGCATGTGATATTCATACAGTTGTAGCAGATGCGATTGCTCTGACCATATAAGACGACTCAGAAGAATATATAACGACAACCACAGGCTATTGAATATACATCATCTCCATCGGTGTGCACACTGTATCTCTCTATTTGATCATCTCACATGGAGATTATTGGATCAGTATAGATCGCACAGACCATATGAGACGACAAGAGCGAGTATAACGCACACAAAAAGCAGAAAGAGGAACTTCGTTTTCGACTTTGTTTACACTGTGACCTGCATCCTAGCTTCTGACATGCATACAGTTGGAGCAGATGAGATCGCACCGACCATATACAATAACTTTGAAGAATATTAAACGAGTCCAACAGGCAGATGAGGTAACATCGATTTCATCGGTGTGCACACTCTCTATTTTATTATCCCACATGTACACTATTGGAGCAGAATGAACCGCAAACACCATATAAGACGACATCGAAGCGGGTATAACACACACAACAGTCAGAAAATAAAACTTCGACTATGTTTAAACTGGGACTCCGCATTCTAGCTTCTCACATGCATACAGTTATGGCAGATAACATCTTACTGATCATATATAATGACTCTGCAGGATATGTACCGAGTACCACGGGCAAATGAGGATACATCGGACATCATCGGTGTGCACACTGTGTCTCTCTATTCAATCATTCCACATGAATACTATTGAAGCTGTATAAATCGCAAACATTATATAAGACGACATCGAAGCAAGTTTAACTCACACAACAGGCAGAAATTAGAACTTCGACTTAGACTACTATGTTTACACTGGGACTTTGACTTCAAGCTTCTGACATGCATACAGATGGGGCAGATACCATCTTACTGACCAAATGGGTTGACTCTGTAGGGTATATAACGAGTACAACATGCAATTGAAGATACATCGACCTCATAGGTGCGCACACTGTATCTCTCTATTCCATCACCTCTCATGGATACTTTAAGAACAGAATGGATCGCAAAGACCATAACAGGATATCGAAGCGAGTATAACGCACACAACAGACAGAACAAGAACCTTCTACTTCGGTTATGTTCACAGTGTGACTCTGCATTCTAGCATCTGATATAGATACAGTTGGAGCAGATACGAGCGCTCTGACCATATAAGACGACTCAAAAGAATATATAACGACTAGAACAGGCAAATGAAGATCCATCAACTTCATTGGTGTGCACACTGTATGCATCTATCATCTCTCATGGATACTTTTGGAACAGAATGGATCGCAAAGACTATATAACATTATATCGAAGCGAGTATAACGCACACAACAGACAGGACAAGAACCTTCTACTTTGGTTATGTTTACAGTGTGACTCTGCATTCTAGCATCTGATATAGATACAGTTGGAGCAGATACGAGCGCTCTGACCATATAAGACGACTCAAAAGAATATATAACGACTAGAACAGGCAAATGAAGATCCATCAATTTCATTGGTGTGTACACTGTATCTCTCTATTTGATCATCTCACATGGAGACTATTGGATCAGTATAGATCGCAAAGAACATATGAGACGACAGAAGCGAGTATAACGCACACAAAAGGCAGGAGAAGGAACTTCGTTTTCGACTATGTTTACACTGTGACCTGCATCCTAGCTTCTGACATGCATACAGTTGGAGCAGATGAGATCGCACCGACCATATAAAATAACTTTGAAGAATATTAAACGAGTACAACAGGCAAATGAGGAAACATCGATTCCATCGGTGTGCACACTCTTTATTTTATCATCCCACATGTATACTTTTGGAGCAGAATAGACCGCAAACACCATATGAGACGACATCGAAGCGGGTATAACACACACAACAGTCAGAAAATAAAACTTCGACTATGTTTAAACTGGGACTCCGCATTCTAGCTTCTCACATGCATACATTCATGGCAGATAACATCGAACTGACCATATATAATGACTCTGGAGGATATGTACCGAGTACAACGGACAAATAAGGATACATCGACATCATCGGTGTGCACACTGTGTCTCTCTTTTCAATCATCCCACATGAATACTATTGAAGCAGTATAGATCGCGAACATTGAATAAGACGACATCGAAGCAAGTTTAACTCACACAACAGGCAGAAATTAGAACTTCGACTTCGACTATGTTTACACTGGGATTTTGCCTCCAAGCTTCTGACATGCATACAGATGGGGCAGATACCATCTTACTGACCGAATAGGTTGACTCTGTAGGGTATATAAAGAGTACAACAGGCAATTGAAGATACATCGACTTCATCGGTGCGCACACTGTATCTCTCTATTCTATCATCTCTCATGGATACATTTGGAACAGACCAGCAAATACCATATAACAGGATATCGAAGCGAGTATAACGCACACAACAGACAGAACAAGAACCTTTTACTTCGGTTATGTTAACAGTGTGACTCTGCATTCTAGCATCTGATATAGATACAGTTGGAGCAGATACGAGCGCTCTGACCATATAAGACCACTCAAAAGAATATATAAAGACTAAAACAGGCAAATGAAGATCCATCAACTCCATTGGTGTGCACACTGTATCTCTCTATTCGATCATCTCACATGGATACTATTGGAGCAGTATAGATCGCATAGACCATATGAGACGACATAGAATCTGGTATAACGCACGCAGAAGGCAGAAGTAGAAACTTCGTTTTCGACTATGTATACACTGGGAGCTGCATTCTAGCTTCTGACATGCATACAGTTGGGGCAGATGAGATCGCACCGACCATATTGAATTAATTTGATGTGTATGCAACGGGTACAACAGGCAGATGGGGATACATCGACTCCATCGGTGTGCACACTGTATCTCTCTCTAATCATCTCACATGAATATTATTGGAGCAGAATAGATTGCTAAGACCATATGAGACGACTTTGTAGCGATTTCAATGATCCCAACATCCAGGATAAGAAACTCCGAGTATGTTTACGCTGTAACTCTACATTCTAGTATTTGACTCGCATACTATTGCACTGATCATAAAAGAAGACTTTGAATGGTATATAACTCATACAATGATACTTTCGAAGCATATGAGTTGACAAAGACCATATTAGACGACATTTTAGCGGGAATAACGCCCATGACAGGTCGAACAAGAAACTGCGACTTCGACTATGTTTACTCTGCGGCCTGCATTCTAGCTTCTGACGTGCATACACTTGGAGCAGACAAGATCGCACCGACCATATACGATGGTATGGAAGCGTATTTAATGAGAACATCAGGCAAATGAGATTCATCGACTTCATCGGTGTGCACACTGAATCTCTCTATTCTATAATCTCACATGGATACTTTGGAGCAGAATAGATTGCAAAGACCATAAAAGACGACATCGGAGTGGGTATAACGCACACAAAAGTTAGGAAATAAGACTTAGACTCCAACTATGTTCACACTGGGACTCTGCTTTCAACTTCTGACATGCTTACAGTTGTTGGGGCAGATACCACCTCACTGATCATATAGGATGACTCTGGAGGGTATGTAACGAGTTCAACGGGCAAATAAGAATACATCGACTTCATCGGTGTGCACACAGTATCTCTCAAATCTATCATCTCATATGTATTCATACTATTGGAGCAGAATAGATCGCAAACACCATATAAGACGACATCAAAGCAGGAATATTTCACACAACAGGCAGAAAATGAAACTTCGACTTCGATCATGTTCACACTGGGACTCTGCATTCTAGCTTCTGACATGCATACAGTTGGGCAGATACGATCTTACTGACCATATAGATTGACACACTGTATCTCTCTATTTTATCATCTCACATGGATACTTCCGGAACAGAATTGATCGCGAAGACCATATAACAGGATATTGAAGCGAGTAAAACGCACACAACAGACAGAACAAGAACCTTCTACGGCTGAGTTTACAGTGTGACTCTGTATTTCAGCTTCTGATAAACATACAGTTGGAGCAGATACGATCGCTCTGACCACATAGGACAACTACAACAGTCAAATGGAAATACATCAACTTCATTGGTGTGCACACTGTATCTCTCTATGCGATCATCTCACATGGATACTATTGGAGCAGAATCTATTGCATAGACCGTATAAGACGACATAGAAGAGGATATAACGCACACAAAATGCAGAAGAAGGAACTCCGTTTTCGACTACGTTCACACTGGGGCCTGCATTCTGGCTTCTGACATGCCTACAGTTGGGGCAGATAAGATCGCAACGACCATATAGAATGACTTTGAAGGGTATTCAACTAGTACCACAGGCAGATGAGGATACATCGACTCCATAGGTGTGCACACCATTTAATCATCTCACATGAATACTATTGAAGCAGAATAGATCGCGAAGACCATAATAGACGACATCGGAGCGAGTAAAACGATCACAACTTCCAGGATGAGAAACGACCAGTATGTTTACGCTGTAACTTCACATTCCAGTTTCTGACTAACATACTATCAGAACAACAGGCGAATGAAGATACAACGTCTTCATTAATGAGCACACTGTATCCCTGTATTCTAACATCCCACAATGATACAATTGAAGCGGATAAGTTGACAAAGACCATATTACACGATATTCAAGCGGGTATAACGCACATGAGAGGCCGAACGAGAAGCTTCGACTATGTTTCCACTGGGACCAGCATTCTAGCTTCTGACATGCATACAGTTGAAGCAGATCAGATCGCACCGACCATGTAGGATGACTTTGGAGGGTATTCAACGAGTACAACAGGCAGATAAGGATACATCGATTTCATCGTTGTGTACACTTCATTTCTCTATTCTAAGAAACTGATTTTGAAGAGACTTGAAATAGAGAAAATAAAAATTGTTGAAGAATCTCGTAGTGAAACAAGGTATGAATTTGATGATAGTTCACAAATTACAGACTATACTGATGTAACTGCCGATAAAGTGGGATTGATGAATGCATGGATGAACAAGTCTGAGCCAATTGATGAGCAATATATTCCGGAGGTGAAATGCCTTCCTCACCCAGAAAGACAACTCATAAATAATCATTCCATCAATAAGTGTAATCAAGAAAACTGCGACCTTGGTACATCATTCATCAGGAGACAAGCAGTGGACAGAAATTCACCATATTTTGATTGAAATCCTTCAGACTGGTTGGTTTTCATCAACGAATATTTCGAGACGACCGAAATATGCGAATATTCTGATAGTGAAAATATTTTACGACTTAGGAAGAGTTTGAAGGGCAATGCAAGAGTAGCTGTGAAAATGTTGCTGATTTCTCATAGAAATGTGCAAGAAATCATCGAATCACTTACAAATTTATATGGACGACCTGAGTTCATTCTCAATTACCTCATTGATCAAGTTCGATCGACACCAGCTCCAAGAGATCATAAACCTGAGACAATCATCAAATACGCCAATTCTTTGAATAATCTTGTAGCTGCTATCGAGCATCTGGACAACGACATCTATTTAAGAAACCTGTTGCGTAACGACAATTTAAAATAAATACTCAAAAGAGGCGGTGTAGCACGCAGAGACTTACCGAAATTTGTCGGATGCTGCTGAGTCTAAAGGGCCACTTGCTGTGGAGAATTCTGCTCTTCTCTAAATGTCAGTACCGACACTCACTCTTGATGCAATAGGTTTTGTGTGACAATACACTATAAC
The DNA here is from genome assembly GCA_918026855.4 of Phaedon cochleariae. NCBI lineage: Eukaryota > Metazoa > Arthropoda > Insecta > Coleoptera > Chrysomelidae > Phaedon > Phaedon cochleariae. Next base: position 25,597,643 of record OU896714.1, on the reverse strand, counting down.
ACAGGTAATTAATTGCAATGCAATCCGAAGAATAGGAATTAAGAGGCGGCGGGCAGATGTGCGAACACGCGGAATTTTTGGTGGCCGTCATGTTTTACGAGTGCTGAAGGACTGACCGTTGAAATTACACTGGTCAGGTGTCAAGCGCGGTACTTCGAATAATCTCTTGGTGCTACACTTTGAGCGCGAATTATTTGAATCGTTAATGAATTTTATTAATGGTTCTGCAACATTCTGCCCTGGCAAAATGCTTCAAGCATTTTTAATGAGAAAAAAAAACAAAAACAAAAAATTAGTATTATATTGATACAACAAAATAAGAAGTGTATGGAAATTTATATTTTTATCAACAAACAATCAGTTTGTAATTTCAAACGACAGCCGCATATGCATCTTGTGGAACTATTTTTTATAAATTTCCATTATGCTAACATTTGAGCCCGAAAAAAAAAAAGAAAAGAAAACCCTCAAATGACAAAAAAAAAGGTTTGACATAACAGTCATTCGTTGACAGGTAGGGGACAAAGCTTAACGAGAGGTCGCTTAAGCGTGCCCGTAGCTGTCTTAATGGTTGCAACTCTGCAAATTTTATCATCGCCGGGATGCAATTGTATTATTCTTATCCTTAACAAGGACTAACGTTCCTATAACAGGTTCCCTACCAGCATCGAGCCATTTACCTCGTTGCTGCAGCGTGTGAAGATATTCTCGGTTCCACCGTCGCCAGAAGTCGTTATGTAAACGTTGTAACAATTGCCACCGGGATAGCCGATTTATCGGCGTAGCGGAGAAATCAGGGGTTGGCAATGGACAGAGAGGCTCCAAGGTGAGGAAATGGCCTGGAGTAAGCGCTGTGATATCTTCAATATCAGAACAAATAGGGGTGAGAGGGCGCGAATTTAGAATCGCTTCAATCAAAGTGAGGATGGTATAAAACTCTTCAAACGTTAATATTTGGTCACCAATTACTTTTGATAAATGACATTTGACAGCTTTGATACCGGCCTCAGCAAGACCGTTGAAATGGGGGCCTGCTGGGGGCGAAAAATGAAACTCAATTGTTTCATGCTGAGCAGCGGATTTCATAAGAGCGATTTCTTTACGAGCTGCAGTGAAATTGGTCGCATTGTCACAAAATAGGGTATTCACACGACCTCGTCGTGAGATAAACCTCTGTAAGGCAGATAAAAAAACCTCGGAAGAAAGGTCACTAGCGAGTTCTATGTGAACTGCCTTTGTCGATAGACATACAAAGACGCATATGTATGCCTTGCAAGTTTTCACACCACGATGCCGATTAAAAGTTATGAAGTATGGCCCACCAAAATCTACGGCGGAATTGAGGAACGGTTTGAGTTCGGAAATTCTTGGTGACGGCAAGGAGGCCATAGGCGGTTGATAATTTTTAGGATTATTTTCCCAACACCGAAGACATTTAGACACCACGGAGTTGATGGCTCTCTTGGATGACAAGATCCAGAATTTTTGCGAAAGTGAATGTTGAGTTGTACGACACCCAGAGTGAACATATTTCAAGTGATAATAATTGATAAGCAAGCAAGTCAAACGACCTTGGCGCGGTAAAATCATTGGATGCTTAGCATCGTGCGGTAACTGTGAATGTTTGAGACGGCCTTCCACTCTTAGAATACCGTCGTTATCGAGAAAAGCACCGAGCTTCCGGAAAGGGCGCGAAAATATAGAATTTTCTAGGTCATGGGAAAAATATTTATGTTGCGTGAATTTCACTAACAAGCGTAATGCATTTTCTAACTCTGACCCTGAGAGTATCCCTAATTTACGTTCGGCTTGAATTTTTCTACAATTAGTCAAGAATCTCAAAACATAAGTGGTGACACGTTGCAACATGGTGAAGTTTGAATATTTTTCAAGTAACAGTTCCAGAAAACTTTCTATTTGTGGTGAAGCGAAAAGCACTAGTTTGCGCTCTTCCTCGATAGGGTAAGAAAATGGCGAAGGGGGTGAATATTTGGAAATTTCATGTTCACGAAGTAAGGATGGTCCCTGGAACCACAAAGAATGAGTCATAAGGGCGGACGGGAGTACACCTCTGGATGCAACATCCGCGGGATTATTTTTGCTATCGATATATAACCACGATGATGGCGGCATTTTTTCCTGGATGAATGTCACTCGGTTCGCGACAAAGGTTGTCCAACGATGAGATGCACCATTTATCCAGTAAAGAACAATTTGCGAATCTGACCAAGCATAAATATTGCGAATTGAAATTTTATCATTCAAATTATTTTATAGGAAGGTCATAAATTTACAAAGTAACACTGCCGCGCACAATTCAAGCCGAGCAATGGTGACTTTTTTCAAGGAAGCAACTTTTGATTTAGACCCCAGGAAATGTATAGAAATCTCATTATCATAATCGATTGTACGAAGGTAGACGACGCATGCATACCCCTTTTCACTAGAGTCGCAAAAACCGTGCATGTCACACATAGGGGTAGAAATGATCAAGCGCGGAATCCGAAGTTCACCCATCATGGGGAGTTCAGATTTATATTTAGTCCATATCTCAACAATTTCATCGTTAGGGGTGTCGTCCCACCCTATCCCACTTTTCCAGAGAGTCTGGACAAGATGTTTTGAAAAAAATGTTATAGGGGAAACGAACCTGAGAGGATCATATACACGGGCTAATTCGGACAACATTACGCGTTTTGTACAAGGTCGATCATCAAATCAGCCGAAAGAGACGGCTCATTGCTGGACCACTTCCTCAACTCGAAACCTCCCCTTTGCATGAGGCCGATCAACTCGGACCGAAGAGTGCGTGCATATTCAATAGTCGGGGCGCTGAGCACAAAATCATCGATATATGAATAATTAAATATTGCTTTTGCAGCGAGCGGAAAATTAGCTCCCTCATCTTCAGCTAATTTGCGTAGAACGCGTAGGGCGATATATGGTGCAGGACTCAAACCGTAAGTGACAGTTTTCAGACGAAAATCCTGAACTTCATCATTTGGAGAAAATCTTCAGAGAATTCTTTGAAAATCACACTGTGCAGGGCTTACCCAAATCATGCGGTACATTTTTTGAATGTCAGCACAAAGAACAAATGGGTTCAACCGAAAATTCAATAATATAACGGAAATATCTTGCTGTAATTTAGGACCAATCATGAGACATTCATTCAATGATTTTTTGTGAGGGATTTTGGCACTGCCGTTGAAAACGACGCGAAGTTTGGTAGAGGTACTTTCTGGTTTGAGTACACAGTGGTGTACTAAATAATATGAATTGATCGGAATTATTTTGCTGGAAATAGGCTCCATATGTTTGAGATCAAGATATTCACGCATGAACTCGCAGTATTGAGAATACAGCGAAGGTTGATTTAAAAGGCGGCGTTCAAGTGAATAGAAGCGAGCAAGGGCTAGATCGCGCATTCCCGGAAAAGTTGGCGAATTTCCACGATAAGGCAGAGATGCAATATATTTACCATCAGAGTCACGGGATACGGTTTCCAAAAATATTTTTTCTGATAAAATATCTTCGGGGTCCGAGGAAATGACATTGGGAACACTTTCAATTTCCCAAAATCTTTGCAATGTAGTTTCAAGGGACGATTCAGGTACATGACAGAAAAACGAGGAAATAGTTTCTGGAATCGGAGCACTAATTTTGCCCATCAAAATATAACCCAACACTGTATTGATGGCAACAGGTTGATCAGCATTTCCAGCTATCGAACCATCTAATATAATTCGCGAAAATATGTCAGCGCCTAATAATATGTCGACAGCACCCGGACTATTGAACTGCGGATCCGCAAGTGGTAAATTGGTAAGATGTGGTAAATTAGCGACAGGTAAGTGAAAGGAAGGCAAGTTATCGCAGATTTTATCCATAACAATTGCATCAGAATAAAATAAGGGCGCATCTTTTTCAAAAGGTTTGAAGCAAATGTTAACTAAGCCATTATTGATCGTGGAAGTCATCGAGCCAATTCCTTTGACTTCAACAGCTGAGGCTGATTTCCGCAGACCTAATTTAGTGACAGCCCTTTTTGTTATGAAGGATGTCTGGCTACCTGTATCTAAAAGCGCGCGAAACGACGCGTAGGTCCCATGTCCATCAAAAACGTCGATCCAAGCAGTCGATAATAAAACATTATTTTGGTGCGAAACAACTCCTGCACCTGCGCAAATCGAATTACCATCATGATTAGCAGAATTATTCTGACTTGAATTATTAGAAGTTGCATTTTGGGATGAAGAGGGGCGGTTGGCAAATTATTACTCACAGGCGGCGCGGAGGTATGTGAATTCGATGGTACTACCTGTCCAGAAGAATACGTTTTCTTGTCGTCATGTAATAAAGTATGATGGAGTTTGGAATTGCATTTTTTACATCCGTAGCTCGACCGGCACGAACGCAAATCGTGAGAGCTGCTCAAACAATTTAAACAAAGTCTCAACCCTTTGCAAAAATTGTATCTCTCATTTGAGGATTTATTTGTGAACGCGGGACATGAATAAAGCGAATGATTTGTGTCTTTGCAGAAAACACATGAATTAGCAGGCGATTTATTCACAAATAGAGAAGTTATTCTAGTTGGCATGTTTGAATGTTTGATGGGAGATTTATTATTGGTGGAATTGCGTTTGAATCCAGGTTCAGAGGTAGAGGGGCCTAGCGTTTCCAGCACTATACAAAGATTGTACAGAAAATCAGTCAGTTGTTTGTATGTTGGCACTTCAGTAGATGGTCCATTTCAAAGCGAGTGAGCGTATCATTATGCAATCTTTTCAAAGCATCATGACTAGAATAAAATCCCAATGTTCAGTAGGGAATTTTAAAATTTTCAAGGCAGCTAGGTTTTCTGAAAAAGTATCTAAAAGTTTTCTAAGAGCCGAAGATGACTCACTATTTGTTATTTTTTGGGTATTTTCGATCTCGGACCAATGCGACTGGGCACATAATCTCTTATTGGAATATCGATCTACCAAAGTATCATAAGCGATGACGTAATTATCAGAGGTAAGCGGCAAAGTACGTACAAGAGACAATGGCGGACCTTGCAGGGAGGATATTAAGTAATTTAATTTTTCAACATTACTTATGGCATTATTATTATTTACCATTCCATCAAATTGTTCAATATACGATTTAACACTCGGTTAGGCGCACCCCTAAAAGGAACATGGATAGTCGCTATGGATCTGAGAATCCGAATGTGGAAACAATGATAATTTTGAAAAATATCAAGGCCTATCTTATTCATTTGGTGGATTGAGATCAATAAACTTCATTTTTAATACAGGTGTTTATTGAAAAAAATAGAAACAAACAAAAAATTATAAAAAATTAATTCTAGCATTTTCAAAGTTAGAAGGTACTTAGAACTGAGGAAAAAATTAGTCAGTCGTCCTCCTCGTCAGAATCGACTGCCTGTTCTTTTTCACAGCCACCAGTACACGTAAAGGAACAGTAATACACTGCTGTAGATGTACAATAAAATTCAATAATAATGCAAATCAAATAAATCAAAAATACTTACAAATTTGGTCGCTGTGAATCTCATAGATCCATGAGGTATCTACGGCAGTGAATGACACCACTCGAGAAGTCAAACCAACACTAAAGTGTGACGCCTGTTGAGGTAGGAGGATACTGTAATGGATATTCTCCTACTCCAAATGACTAGCGCCATTCGGCTAAATATGAAACCAGTGGATCTCACAGATCCCGCGCGACTAATCGAGTGTTAAAGAGCTTATAATCGCCATTAAATTTGATAAGTTCTATTTTTGGCAGGCGAATATATACTGTCACTTTCAAATAACTCGGTATAGATAGCTTTGACTGAATGAAATTCAGTTAAAAACCCTTCCCGTACGATATTTTCGACGTCTACATCTGCATCGGCGTCGGTCATCAAAGTTGTAACTACATTGTTATGATGTTTCATGAAATCCTCATAAATTATTTGCAAATCACCACATCGAACTTTAAATAATATTCGAACCGATTTATCAGCTTTAGCTTTCAGTGCAAGTGTACTCAATGTGTTGATATCCCCTATACAAGTATTGCGATAAGTTTTATATTTCTTAAGTTTTTCCATTGCGAAGTGAAAGACGAAGATCGAAACTATAAAGTTCAGCGTAAACAGTGAACAATAAATGAAAAGTATTCATCAGGAGCGAGGACAAAGTAAAATATCGTATGCTCGAATACCTGTTCGACAACTTTTTTGCCGAAAATTGATAATTACATGAAAACAACCTCTAAGCATGCGTTCATTACTCGAATTGAATGCGGTTTTTCCAGATTATAGATCAATAAGAATTTTGGATGAGATTAAATAATATTTATGTAACTATTTATGTATAGATCTTTTGTTGGTCTAGACCAGCAATTTTGATATTTCTCCAGTAAAATGCATATGCGATTGACTAATTGAATATTGTATCTGAAAATTCGAAGAAAGTAGCGAATTGATTCAAGATTTGGATCGGAGGACCAATGTTGCGTAACGACAATTTGAAATGAATACTCAAAAGAGGCGGTGTAGCACGCAGAGACTTACCGAAATTTGTCGGATGCTGCTGAGTCCAAAGGGCCACTTGCTGTGGAGAATTCTGCTCTTCTCTAAATGTCAGTACCGACACTCACTCTTAATGCAATAGGTTTTGTGTGACAATACACTATAACACAGGTAATCAATTGCAATGCAATCCGGAAACTAGGAATTAAGAGGCGGCGGGCAGATGTGCGAACACGCGGAATTTTTGGTGGCCGTCATGTTTTACGAGTGTTGAAGGACTGACCGTTGACCTTACACTGGTCAGGTGTCAAGCGCGGTACTTCGAATAATCTCCTGGTGCCACACTTTGAGCGCGAATTATTTGAATAGTTAATGAATTATATTAATGGTTCTGCAACGAACCCCATCTCACTGAAGGAGTTCGTGTCCAATTTGACAGTGAATTTGAAACAACAGTGGTCAATGCATGCCATCAAATTAAACGATATTTATATACGGTTTTAAGTTTTTCTGAGTGGTTGAAAGATATCGGAAAAGCGGCGAGCCTTCTTTATGACCCTGTATTCAAACATGATCAGAATCATCATCGTAGAGCCGAGACAGTTTTGACTTCTGAAGACAAGAAAATCAGACACTGCATTTGTTGTACAGAGGGACAACATAATCTGGACAACTGTCCCAAATTCAAGACCAAGAATGTAGAAGAACGTTGGACATTTGTTACCCAGAATAAGTTATGCATTTCTTGCCTCAAACCAAAACATCGAATGACTGACTGTTCCGTTAAAAAACTTTGCAGAATATATAGATGCATGCTAAAACATCATCATTTACTGCATAAAGATAATCCTATCAGAGTAACTAATGATCGTCAGATTGCCGGGTCAAATAGTGAAGATCCAATTGTAGAATCAGTAAATACTCACAAAGTTCAGACTGGTGAAATCATTCTGCGAACTATTCCTGTTATTTTGGAGGGTCCAAAAAGAAACGTATGTATTTACGCCTCATTAGATGAAGGGTCCACGGTCACGTTACTTGAAGACTCAGTTGCTCAAGAAATTGGATTGGATGGTGAAGTTGAAGCCCTTTGTATGCCGTGGACAAACGGAAAAACTCATACTGAAGAAAAATCTAGGAAAGTGAACTTCAAGATAAAGGGGGCGTTCACCAATTCCAAATCATTTTTTGTGGAGGGTGTGAGAACGCTTGCTAATCTCAATCTTCCAATACAGTCCTTGAACATGGAGAATATATTAACGAATTGGCCACATTTAAAAAACATCCCTATAAAATCTTATGAGAATGTCAGACCAAAATTATTGATTGGCACTGACAAATATGATTTGTCAATGAAAAGAAATTTCGTTGAGCCATCAAGATTTGGCCCCAGAGCAACAATGACGAAGCTAGGATGGGTGATAAATGGACAGATAGTTCGAGGTAAAATTCAATCCTCATATAATTTTCACATATGTGACAAAAATTTTGACGACGACCTTCTTCACGAAATTGTAAAAGACTCGTTCAAAATTGATAATTATGGATTGAATTCTGATGAAACGGAATTATCAAAGACTGATCGGTATGTCTTGAGTTTGATGGAGAATTCTACTCGACAAATTGGAGACCGTTTTGAAACAGGGCTTTTATGGAAGGATGCCAATCAGATTCTTCCAGAAATTCGCTCTATGGCATTGTATCGACTGAAATGCCAAAAAAGGAAAATGGATCGAGACAAGGAGTTCGGCCATGCATATTGCAAGAAAATACAAGAATATCTCTCCAAAGGCTACCTGAAACTACTGACAAACGAACAAAAGCAGAAAAAAGTAATAAGACATGGTATCTTCCTCATTTTACGGTTTTCATTATAAATAAACCTGGAAAAATACGTCTTGTTTTTGATGCTGCAGCAAAATCCCATGGTGTGAGTTTAAACGACATGTTGTACCAAGGACCTGACCTTTTAGCTCCATTATTGAGTGTTTTGTGGACATTTCGTCAGAGAGCAGTAGCCATTTGTGGCGATATTCGTGAAATGTTTCACCAAATCGTCATCAGAAAAGAAGACAGATCCTCTCAACGAATCTTATGGAGAGGGTATGAGAGAAATCGAGATCCTGATATCCTAGAAATGCAAGTAATGACATTTGGTGCTACATGCTCACCGTGTTTGGCACAATATATAAAAAACAAGAATGCGACTGAGTTTGTCCATGAATTTCCGGAAGTTTGTGATGCTGTTATCAAGAAACATTACGTAGCCGATTACTGAGACAGTTGTGATACCGAAGAAGAAGCTATGAATCTGATCAATGAAGTAATCTACGTACATATAAAAGGAGGCTTCGAGATAGGCAACTGGTTGTCTAACTCTAAGAAAATAATGCAGACTCTACCTGTGAATCTGAGAATTCAGAAAATGGTAGATTTCAGCAGTGAGTCTGGGTTACCAGTTGAACGTATACAGGGTGTTCAATGGGATCCCGAAAAAGACAAATTCATGTCCATACTTAATTTCCACAAAATATCTAGGAGTATCGTTGAATATAAACAGAAACATACAGAAAGAGAAATGCTTCGTGTAGTTATTACTATTTTTAACCCACTTGGTTTCCTCAATCATCTCACAGTCAGAGGAAGAATGCTATTACAAGATCTATGGAGGCTGAAGATTGGATGGGATAAAATGATTCTCTACAGTATTTTTCCGGAGTGGCAGAAATGGTTGGAAGAAATCAAATCAACTCCGAGCATTACGATAAAACGATGTTATTCTCCAAACATTCCAAAAGCACAATCAACTCAGCTTAATATTTTCTCTGACGCTAGTACGAAAGCTTATGCGACTGTAGTTTATCTGAGAGTAGAAACAAAGAATGGAGTACACATCTCGTTTGTTTCTTCGAAATGCAAGGTTGTTCCTCTAAAGCCACTCATGACCATCCCGCGACTAGAATTGGAAGCTGCTTTGTTGGGAAGTGAATTAGCACACTCTATTCAAAAACATTTAAAAAAAAAGATACAAAGTACGATATTTTGGACTGATTCAAAAATAGTTTTGTCATGGTTTCAATCATCTGATATACTGACTTTGGAGCAATTTGTTGCAAATCGAATTCAAAAGATTCAAGAAAATTCTAATTGTAGTGAATGAAGATGGATTTCATCCAAACTCAATCCAGCAGACAACGCAACGAGAGATATTCCATCTGAAGACGAGAGAGAGGACGTGGCTTCAAGGTCCAGAATTTCTACTCCAGACCTCAGACAAGTGGCCAGAAAGTGATGGGGTTTACGAGACTGATGCCAGAGAAATGAAGAAACAATTCAATGGATCATTAGTCACATTTTTCAATCTACCATTACCTGAGGTTGAAAGATTCTCATCTTGGGTTAAACTCATAAGAACAAGAATAAGAATTTACAGAATGTCGCTATATCAGTTGATGAACTAAAATCAGCTGAAAAATTCTGGTGGAAAGATGTTCAAAGTCGCTGTTTCGAAGAAGAAATCACTGTATTGCAAGACGAAGAGGAATTAAAGAAAAGCAGGTTGAGAAAGTTATGTCCGTATTTAGACGAGCAAAATATAATGAGAGTGAGAAGTAGAATAAATGAAGACATCCCCGGTTTCGAGAAGAATCCACCAATATTAGACGTCATCCATCGATTCAAAAAACTGCTAGTTCAGCAGTAATATATAAACTTTCGATATTAAGGATCCCTCAAAGTAATCAATGAATTACGCCAACAATATTGGATTGTAGGACTAAGAAGTTTGGTGAAGAAAGTCTCGAACGAGTGCCAGAAATGTAAAAATGAGAAGACCACTCCAAAAATTCCAATAATGGGATATCTCCCAAAAGCAAAACTAACACCGTACGTAAGACCATTCACCTTTTGTGGAATGGACTATTCTTGTCCATATCTAGTGAAGACAGGAAGAATGCGAGAAAAAAGGTATGGTGTGATATTCACCTTGTAACGAATTATTAAGATTCGTTCCTAAAATCTGGAATCAACTATCTTTTTTGTTTAAATAACACCCTGTACCACTCGACCGACGGAACGAAGTCCCGTTTCATTTCAATCGTGCAAAGTCGCTACGCCGCAGAAGAGAGGGGACGCGGCGAGAGCCAAGCTGGTCACAGCGGTCGATCGGAGACGGCAGTCGATCTCAACCGCCTGAATTAAATAGTCGTGCTCGCTCATAAATGAACCGGACCGCGTGGAAAGTTGTTTGACTCCGCTAACCTGATATTCCATACTTCATACGTGTCTCGATTAACAGTTAGAATTCGATCATTTGTTTGGATTTCATTTTCATTTTGTACAATCGGTAATAAGTTTCTGCTGGTGCATTTTCCTCTTCCACTTTTCACTGCTCCCTGTTCCTGTTTTCGAAAAAGTGATTTTCTGGTACGTATCTGGCGAAGCAGAATTTTTCACTTTTCTCCGCCCAGCCACCCGAGGCTTCCCAGCGATTATTTTCGATTTATTCTCAAAAGCAGTGATTTTCCCTCAATCATTACCAAATAGTGGATTTTCTGGTACGTTTTCGGACGACGCAGAATATTCACTTCTCGGTCCGCCCAGCCACCCGAGGCCGCCCCGCTATTATATTTCTATTCCATTCGAGATCTGACAATTTTCCCTGTACTTTACCAACAGTGATTCTCTGATACGTTTCTGACGACGCGGAAAATTCACTTTTCGGTCCGCCCAGCCACCCGAGGCTGTCATGCACCTATATTTCTATTTCATTCGAGATCTGACAATTTTCCATTCTTTTTCCAAATAGTGATCTTCTGGTACGTTTTCGGACGACGCGGAATATTCACTTTTTTGTCCGCCCAGCCACCCGAGGCCGCCCCGCAATTATATTTCTATTCCATTCGAGATCTGACAATTTTCCCTGTACTTTACCAACAGTGATTTTCTGGTACGTTTCTGACGACGCGGAAAATCCACTTTTCGGTCCGCCCAGACACCCGAGGCTGTCCAGCACCTATATTTCTATTTCATTCGAGATCTGACAATTATCCCTGTACTTTACCAACACTGATTTTCTGGTACGATTCTGACGACGCGGGAAATTCACTTTTCGGTCCGCCCAGCCACCCGAGGCTGTCCAGCACCTATATTTCTATTTCATTAGAGATCTGACAATTTTTCATTCTTTTTCCAAATAGTGATTTTCTGGTACGTTTTCGGACGACGCGGAATATTCACTTTTCGGTCCGCCCAGCCACCCGAGGCCGCCCCGCAATTATATTTCTATTCCATTCGAGATCTGACAATTTTCCCTGTACTTTACCAACAGTGATTTTCTGGTACGTTTCTGACGACGCGGAAAATTCACTTTTCGGTCCGCCCAGCCACCCGAGGCTGTCCAGCACCTATATTTCTATCTTCATTCGAGATCTGACAATTTTCCATTCTTTTTCCAAATAGTGATTTTCTGGTACGTTTTCGGACGACGCGGAATATTGACTTTTCGGTCTGCCCAGCCACCCGAGGCCGCCCCGCGATTATATTTCTATTCCTTTCGAGATCTGACAATTTTTCAGTGCTTTTCCAAGCAGTGATTTTCTGGTACGTTTCTGACGACGCGGAAAATTCACTTTTTGGTCCGCCCAGCCACCCGAGGCTGCCCAGCAATTATATTTCTATTTCATTAGAAATCAAATAATTTCTCTAGTTACTTTACAAATAGTGATTTTCTGGTACGTCTCTGGCGACGCAGAATTTCCACTTTTGTCCGCCCAGCCACCCGAGGCTGCCCAGGGTTTATTCCTGTTTCCTCATCCAGATATTGAATAGTTTCTCCTGTTACTTTACAAACAGTGATTTTCCTGGCACGTCTCTGGCGACGCGGAATTTTCACTTTTTGTCCGCCTAGCCACCCGAGGCTGCCCAGGGATTATTCCTGTTTCTCATCCAGACATCAAATAAATTTCCCCGTTACTCTACAAACAGTGATTTTTCTGGTACGTCTCTGGCGACGCAGGAGTCTCACTTTTTGTCCGCTTAGCCACCCGAGGCTGCCCAGGGGTGATTCCTGTTTTCTTCCCGATATCAAATGGTTCTCACGATACATTACAAACGGTAATTTTCCTGGTACGTCTCTGACGACGCAGGATTTTCACTTTTGTCCGCCCAGCCACCCGAGGCTGCCCAGAGGTTATTACTGTTTTTTTTATATCAAATCATACGTACTCAGTGACAAGTAGTTCTTGTCCGGTACGTCTTACTTTTTTGTCCGCCCAGCCACCCGAGGCTGCCCCGTATTATTTCTGTACTTTCTGAGACCAGACATATTGCCTCTAGGAATTCCCAGTGGTTTCTTTCACGACGTAAATCATATCTGATTATCCTGTCCGCCAAGCCGCCCGAGGCTGCCCACGATAGGAAGTTTCAAATCCTATCTCGCCGACGTGTAGCATTAAACACGATATAGAAGTTGCAATTCTGTTAACTTGGAGACGACCTTCGATCCTGCATAGAGGCCCTACCCAGGGAGGCCAGTGAGGAAGAGCAAGAAAGAACGCAGTACATAGTTATTTATTATACAAGGGAAAAAAGTAGTAGATTTTAGCTCCAGGTTGTGTTGTCTCCCGACGCGTAGCGGAGGGAGACAAAAAACCGTGAGCTAAAATCTAATATTTTTCCCGTGTATAATACACTATTTTTTTCTGTGACAGAAGGAAGGACGAATCAATATTGAGAAGATATTACATTATTTCGAAATCTGAAAATTATCGACGTGAAATTTAAAGTTTTTAACAGTAGGGACACCTGCGTTTTATAGGCATCTTTATCATTCTTTTGAAGTAATCAAATATCTCATGTCACTTTTGTCAGTTCAATTCTGTCATTTGATTTCAAAAAATTGCGAATTCAGTAGTTGTTTAGTAATATACGAAACCGCGAAGTCGAATGGAAGATAAAAGGACTTGCAGTTCTTTCTCGGAGACGGTATTATTGACTCATTTTTCGGAACTATAGCACAACAAAAGCCATTTACAGAGTATATATATGTGATATATATCCGGGAAAGAAGTACTCACTTTTTTCCCACGGGAAAAAAGTAATTTATGAAAAGTGACATTTTATAACCTGCCAACAGAGATGAAATGCCAAACTTTTTTCCCGTCACAGAAAAAAATATTTTATTCTGAGATAAATGAAATACTCAACACTAATTTTGTGAACAATAGGAAATACACTCGTTCTTTTATTTTAATATCTGCGTATTACTTTATTGATATGGCAAATATTAAGTTAACCTGAATCTTGAACGTACTCGTTTGCACTGAGCTAATCCTGCAGCAAATAAACGTCACAAATTTGGCGCCCGAGCAGGGACCGTAGTTTGCCGTTGCCAGATTCAATAAAATAGATAAATCAGAATGGATGATTTTTCCCTGAGCAATATGTACAAAATGCGTAAGGAAGAATTACAAGAACGTATGCGAGGCTTGGGAATCGATGTTGAAGGAACTGTCGAGGAGCTTCGTGAAAGAATGAGAGATTTCATGAGACGACCGTTGGACACGCGTCCAAATGAGGAACAGATTGAAGATGATGATCAACCAAGAGATGAAATAGAGGAAGAATTTGATCGCTTGGACCACCTTCAAAGGTCTGAGGAAAGTAAACAATCCCACCATAGGGATGAGCTACCTCGACAGACGCTTCCAACATCCCAGTTCCATTTCTACCCGGACTATCGCGGACAAGGTGCGATCCCAAAATTCACGAACGCCAGGATGTGACAGAGTTTCGAGCACACATCAAGACCACGTATGGCTGCGACTTAGAACTGGAGGGATGACGAAGCTGCAGCATGTAGTCAAAATTATCCGACGGATTCGACGTCCACGTCACGACCACGTGAGGCTAGAACTACGACATTGGAAAACGATTAAATTCCAACATATCCCAGGGGTAATACAAAACACACACCTGTCAGCACGTCACAAGGACCATTTTATCCTCCACCACAGAATGAGAAGCTACCCTCCTGGACTGATGGGATGAATTATCACTTCACACCCCCGCCACAGACGTCGAGAGACTACGCACGGTCTGCCCCCAGAAACGACTGGACTTATCATTACCCCGGAAACCACCCCATATTTCCAACATACTATCCTACTTCGAGTCAAGGCCCCCAGAATCCCGCCGTAGAGCCCATTTTTAAGGTACTGGATAGAGTAAGAAAATGGAATGTGAATTCCGATGACAGGAAGGACCCCGTGAGTTTCTTGGAGAGAATATCTGAACTACAGGAAGCATATAATCTCTCAGGAGCCCAACTACTCAGGGCATTGCCAGAACTACTGAAAGATAAAGCTTTGTTGTTGTTCCGAAATAACAAACACCGATGGCAAACTTGGGATGATTTTCGCCAGAGTTTCTGCCAGTTCTTCGCATCATCAGAGTACAAGATGCGGTTGGAAGAGGAAGTCCGGAAACGAACTAAAGGTCTGAACGAACCCGTAAAAGACTTCGTTTCTGCTCTTCAAACCATATTTCGCCTAATTGGTTCTGTGACCCCAGCATTGGAACTGGAGAGGATATATCAGAATTTAAGACCCGAATATAAGTATTATATTCGAAGAAGGGACGTCAGCTCTATCGATGAATCAATTACCTTAGGGGAGGAATTTGAGGTGCTAAATCGAGAAGAGCAAAGCTATCGGCCGCCACCAAATATCGCGCATACCTTCGTCCCAGAAGTAGCGTACCTGCCCACTAACAGACATAGCAGTAGCGAAATTCCAAGACAAAGACCTGGTGAAAATAGGTTGTTGCCAAATCAAACAGGAAACTCTCTGAATCAAGCGAGACCGTCCCTGGATCCGAGAAACCACACGATACGCCGGAATGCACCAGGGGATCGAGGAAATTACAATATACGACCCAACCCTGAAACAAGACAGACCCCAGCAAGACCAGAACTTCGAAACGAACGACCCGATGGTGTATGTTGGAATTGTGGTGAACATGGTCATACGAGGTTCTCGTGCCGAAACGCACCCAAAAAGTTCTGTTCTGTCTGTGGCAGGCAAGGACTCCTCTCTAGAGATTGCTGTCGCCGACCAAATCAAAACCAGAACACGAGCCAGAGTGGACCTCCGCCTGCAACTCAATCGACATCCGCCAAACTCTCATCAGTAACTATATCCTGGAAGCAAAAGGCAGGAGACAGTCGACCACGCATGCCAGTCGCGGTTGGCGATGAGTCTTCAGAAGCACTCCTAGATACGGGGGCAGGACGTTCGTTCATGGGAAATGCTGCCATGAAGATAGCGAAACAAAAAGGTTGGCCTCGCAGTAACCCCACTGCCGAAATAGCACGTCTAGCCGACGGATCTGAAGTCCACCTCAAGGACTCGTGGCAGCTCGAAGGAAACATCCAAGGTTACCATTTTCGCGAGGAATTTTTATACATGCCTGGGATGAAAGTAGACTTGCTACTTGGTATAGAGTTACTCCGAAAATGGCGAGCATCGGTAGACATCGGAAAATCCGAACTAACCCTGGGCAGTACCTCTAAAACTAAGGTTGAGAAACCAACCACGGCCACTATATCAACTGATAGTGCGACCTTGACTGATGAGGAAAAATTGCACGAATTTCTCAATACGGAACTCGAAAAGTTCAAACGTACACGAGAAGTGACCCATCTGGCAGAACACCAGATTCGGTTGAAGGATCCCACCCCGATTGAACGAAGGTATCGCCCCAGGAACCCAGCCATGCAAAATATTACCAACCAAGAGGTCGATAAAATGCTGGCAGAAGACGTGATTGAACCGTCAGATAGTCCCTGGAGTAGTCCAGTCGTAATAGTACGCAAAAAAGATGGCCGTTTTCGTTTTTGCGTAGACTTCAGAAAAGTCAATGAGATCTCCGAGAAAGATGCCTACCCGCTTCCACAAATTCATGCTATATTAGATCAACTCCGAGAGGCTCGATATATCTCCACGCTGGATTTGAAAGACGGGTACTGGCTGATTCCTTTGGCTGAAGACAGTAAACCAGTGACAGCATTCACCGTACCAGGCAGAGGTCTGTTCCAGTTTAAAGTCCTCCCGTTTGGACTTCATGCAGCCCCGAGCACGTTCCAGAGACTCCTAGATAGGGTTATTGGTCCAGAAATGACGTATGCATTCGCCTATCTCGACGATATCATCGTTATCAGCAAATCCTTGGAAGATCACCTACAACACCTGAAAATAGTTTTTGACAGACTGCATGCTGCAAACCTATTGATAAACCCTGAGAAATGTCATTTCTGTAGGCGAGAGTTGAAATACTTGGGCCACGTCGTCAGTCATGAGGGAATAAAGACGGATCCGGATAAGGTCAGGTCTATCCAAGAGATTCCTCCACCCAAAAACTTGAGAGCTCTGAGAGGATTTTTGGGGGTAACATCTTGGTACAGGCGATTCATAGAAGACTATGCACGAATTGCTGCCCCGCTCAATCAGTTATTGAGAAAAAAAGTCAGATGGGAATGGACCGATAGACAAGAAGATGCCTTCAAGTCTCTCAAATTAGCCCTCACCCGTGCTCCCGTACTAGTGAATCCAGACTTCACGAAAACCTTCTATTCACAGACTGACGCTTCAGATGTAGGACTAGGGGCTGCGCTAATTCAAAAAGTCGAGGGACATGACCGTGTGATAGCTTACGCTAGCAGGTCTCTCAATGAAGCAGAGAGAAAATACTCGGCCACTGAAAAAGAGTGTGCCGCCATAGTATTTGGGATACGTTAAATGGGAGCCTATTTAGAGGGATATCACTTCGTAGTAATCACCGACCACCAAAGCCTTCGGTGGATGAATTCAATCGACTCCCCTACCGGAAGGATAGCCAGATGGGCACTGGAATTGCAACAGTACGACTATGAAGTGAGATATCGAAAAGGAGTCCTGAATAAAGTAGCAGATGCTTTGTCTCGACAACCCGTACCTTTGTCACAAGACGCCGAAGAAACAGAAATTCTATTCATTGAGGGAAATGAAGAGTTCAATTGGTACCGCCAGACATATGAGGAAGTACAAAACGATCCTCAGAAACACTTTTAAAACACCCAGATTTTTGTATCAGCAATGGAAGACTTTATCATCACTTCTGGGATAGAAACTCAATAAACGAACCAGAATTCACAGATCCATGGAAAATCTGCGTTCCAAGTCCGATGAGGAAACATGTCATTCAAGAAAATCATGATGCTCCGACTGCAGGACATCTAGGGGTGGCGAAAACCATCACTAGGATATCGAGAAAGTACTTCTGGCCGAGAATGGCTAGAGAAATTGCCAGATACGTAAAAAGTTGTCCAAATTGTCAACAGTACAAACCACTTCAAAGAAAGATACCAGGGACTATGCGTCCGGCCGTTTATGAGGGCCCATGGGATACTGTTTCAGTAGATATAGTAGGACCCTTACCTCGCTCGAAAAAAGGAAATCTGTATCTCATCGTCTTCCTAGATAAATTCACCAAATGGGTGGAATGCAAGCCGGTGAGGACCGTCACTGCGAAAGTGATTTGCGAAGCTCTGAACGAGAAAATTTTTACCACTTTCGGAAAACCCCGAGTAGTTATCTCTGACAACGGAAGACAATTTGTGAGTTTTGAATTCCAGAAATTATTGAATTCCTATGGCGTCAAACATAGACCTACCCCACCGTATTCACCCCAGTGCAATCCAGTAGAAAGAACCAACAGAGTACTGAAAACTATGATAGCCCAGTATACTACAGGAGAACAGCAGAATTGGGACAAATGGCTACCCGAATTGAAATTTGCGATCAACACCGCCATGCAAGAGTCGACGGGATATACTCCCGCCATGTTGAATTTCGGAAGAGAACTTGTCGCTCCAGGACCTACAATTATAGAAGATGATCAACCAAACATGGAACCATTGGGAGCCGAAGTGCTGCATGATAGACTGCAAAAACTTACCGAATTACACGAGCTCGCAAAAGATAATTCATCTAGAGCGTCAAATCAACAGATAAAATACTACAATCTCCGAAGACGCGAGTGGAGTCCCCAATTAGGTGAATTGGTCATGGTCAGAACGCATTATTTGTCATCTGCAGCCCAGAACTTCACTGCCAAGCTCGCTCCTAAGTTTTCTGGACCATACCGAGTTATTCGAATTGACTCTCCTGTTATTTTCCGTTTACGACCTACAAAGGGAGGCCGAATACTCACCGCTCATATCAAAGATATGAAGCCAGCACATTAACCGTCCGGTCGGCCGTACCCCTGCGCTAAGTCGGGAAAGCACAGGTAGGTACGATGAGTCACGCCGAGACGGCGGACGTGAAGACCGATTGAGAGACGAAGAGGGAAAAGGGGTACTTGTTGACAAAGCTCAGACATACCAGCAGTAGAGGGGATCCGGCGGGGCACGCAGCTATAAACGTAGAGCGGCCGACGAGTCGGCATCAGTATACGTTTGGTAGTCGAATGAAGATGTCGAACCCATTTAGCCGCACCATGTACATGCTCCAGGACGCCGAAGACAACGTCACTCGTACGTACGCTGAATTAGAAGACAGTTACGCGTACCTGCGAATGCGATCGGAACTATTTCCCCCACAGATACAGGTTATTCAGCACGTGGTAATATTACCACCTGTTGAACCCGGCTGTGGGGTAACCATAACGGAGATCCCCGACAGCCCCAAGCCGGAAACCGAAGTAAACCGGACCACGTCGGAGGAAGATTACGACATTATCGACGAATGGCCATCTGATGTCGACACCCCAGACGAGGTCCCGGTACCCGTAGCTGCCACAGAGGGGTACGACACCTGGGAGTTGGTTGAAAATGAGGAGCCATGTCTTGAATTAATGGACCAGGAGACACTGGAAGACGTGGAGAGGAAACTCCAAGAACTGTTGGATGACCCCCAGGAAATCAACAAGACGGCAGACCTCGCCAACGTCGAAGTAACCCCGGTTCACCCACAACAGGATCCTCAACCAGAGGAGGCCAGGGCGGATAGTCCTCCGCTAACAATTAAAGCCCGAAGGCATCGGGAGAGACGCCGCCGGCAGCAACAAAGGCGAAGACCACACACCTGAATGGAGGGCGTAGCAAAATATTACCTTTGGATGGAATCCACATTTAAGTTTCTTTCAGATGGCTCAAGTTTTGAATAGCCAAGAAATTTTAAGTTACGATCAGTTTTGAACCGGAAAGTTTTCTTTATTTTTCAAATGGAGGCTGCTTACACAAGGAGCGAAGCCAATCCTAAAGGAAGGAGATTTTTTTTCTCTCCCAATGAGAGTTTTTGTTATTTTTTGGGGGATAACCCAAATATTTTCTTCTCATTTTTCACCAGAGAAGTGGTCCTAAGTTTGAGTCAAACGAAGTTTAACTCAGGAAAGTAAGGGGGGTGTGTAACGAATTATTAAGATTCGTTCCTGAAATGTAAAATCAACTATCTTTTTTCTTAAATAACACCTTGTACCAGTCGACCGACGGAACGAAGACCCGTTTCATTTCAATCGTGCAAAGTCGCTACGCCGCAGAAGAGAGGGGACGCGGCGAGAGCCAAGCTCGTCACAGCGGTCGATCGGAGACGGCAGTCGATCTCAACCGCCTGAATTAAATAGTCGTGCTCGCTCATAAATGAACCGGACCGCGTGGAAAGTTGTTTGACTCCGCTAACCTGATATTCCATATTTCATACGTGTCTCCATTAACAGTTAGAATTCGATCATTTGTTTGGATTTCATTTTAATTTTGTACAATCGGTAATAAGTTTCTGCTGGTGCATTTTCCTCTTCTACTTTTCACTGCTCCCTGTTCCTGTTTTCGAAAAAGTGATTTTCTGGTACGTATCTGGCGAAGCAGAATTTTTCACTTTTCTCCGCCCAGCCACCCGAGGCTTCCCAGCGATTATTTTCGATTTATTCTCAAGAGCAGTGATTTTCCCTTAATCATTACCAAATAGTGGATTTTCTGGTACGTTTTCGGACGACGCGGAATATTCACTTTTCGGTCCGCCCAGCCACCCGAGGCCGCCCCGCAATTATATTTCTATTCCAATCGAGATCTGACAATTTTTCGTGTACTTCACCAACAGTGATTTTCAGGTAGGTTTCTGACGACGCGGAAAATTCACTTTTCGGTCCGCCCAGCCACCCGAGGCTGTCCAGCACCTATATTTCTATTTCATTCGAGATCTGACAATTTTCCCTGTACTTTACCAACAGTTATTTTTTTTTATACGTTTCTGACGACGCGGAAAATTCACTTTTCGGTCCGCCCAGCCACCCGAGGCTGTCCAGCACCTATATTTCTATTTCATTCGAGATCTGACAATTTTCCATTCTTTTTCCAAATAGTGATTTGCTGGTACGTTTTCGGACGACGCGGAATATTCACTTTTTTGTCCGCCCAGCCACCCGAGGCCGCCCCGCAATTATATTTCTATTCCATTCGAGATCTGACAATTTTCCCTGTACTTTACCAACAGTGATTTTCTGGTACGTTTCTGACGAAGCAAAAAATTTACTTTCCGGTCCGCCCAGCCACCCGAGGCTGTCCAGCACCTATATTTTCATTTTCATTCGAGATCTGACAATTCTCCATTCTTTTTCCAAATAGTGATTTTCTGATACGTATTCGGACGACGCGGAATATTCACTTTTCGGTCCGCACAGCCACCCGAGGCCGCCCCGCGATTATATTTCTATTCCATTCGAGATCTGACAATCTTCCAGTTCTTTTCCAAGCAGTGATTTCCTGGTACGTTTCTGACGACGCGGAAAATTCACTTTTCGGTCCGCCCAGCCACCCGAGGCTGCCCAGCAATTATATTTCTATTTCATTGGAAATCAAATAATTTCTCCAGTTACTTTACAAATAGTGATTTGCTGGTACGTCTCTGGCGACGCAGAATTTCCACTTTTGTCCGCCCAGCCACCCGAGGCTGCCCAGGGTTTATTCCTGTTTTCTCATCCAGATATTAAATAGTTTTCCCTGTTACTTTACAAACAGTGATTTGTCTGGCACGTCTCTGGCGACGCGGAATTTCCACTTTTTGTCGTGCTCGCTCATAAATAAACCGGACCGCGTGGAAAGTTGTTTGACTCCGCTAACCTGATATTCCATACTTCATACGTGTCTCGATCAACAGTTAGAATTCGATCATTTGTTTGGATTTCATTTTCATTTTGTACAATCGGTAATAAGTTTCTGCTGGTGCATTTTCCTCTTCTACTTTTCACTGCTCCCTGTTCCTGTTTTCGAAAAAGTGATTTTCTGGTACGTATCTGGCGAAGCAGAATTTTTCACTTTCCTACGCCCAGCCACCCGAGGTTTCCCAGCGATTATTTTCGATTCATTTCCCTTATTTTATCTTAATCATCACCAACTAGTGGATTTTCTGGTACGTTTTCGGACGACGCGGAATATTCACTTTTCGGTCCGCCCAGCCACCCGAGGCCGCCCCGCAATTATATTTCTATTCCATTCGAGATCTGACAATTTTTCCTGTACTTTACCAACAGTGATTTTCTGGTACGCGGAAAATTCACTTTTCGGTCCGCCCAGCCACCCGAGGCTGTCCAGCACCTATATTTCTATTTCATTCGAGATCTGACAATTTTCCCTGTACTTTACCAACAGTGATTTTCTGGTACGTTTTTGACGACGCGGAAAATTCACTTTTCGGTCCGCCCAGCCACCCGAGGCTGTCCAGCACCTATATTTCTATTTCATTCGAGATCTGACAATTTTCCATTCTTTTCCCAAATAGTGATCTGCTGGTACGTTTTCGGACGACGCAAAATATTCACTTTTCGGTCCGCCCAGCCACCCGAGGCTGTCCAGCACCTATATTTCTATTGTCATTCGAGATCTGACAATTTTCCATTCTTTTTCCAAATAGTGATTTTCTGGTACGTTTTCGGGCGACGCGGAATATTCACTTTTCGGTCCGCCCAGCCACCCGAGGCAGCCCCGCGATCATATTTCTATTCCATTCGAAATCTGACAATTTTCCAGTTCTTTTTCAAGCAGTGATTTTCTTGTACGTTTCTGACGACGCGGAAAATTCACTTTTCGGTCCGCCCAGCCACCCGAGGCTGCCCAGCAATTATATTTCTATTTCATTGGAAATCAAATAATTTCTCCAGTTACTTTACGAATAGTGATTTACTGGTACGTCTCTGGCGACGCGGAATTTCCACTTTTGTCCGCCCAGCCGCCCGAGGCTGCCCAGGGTTTATTCCTGTTTTCTCATCCAGATATTAAATAGTTTCCCCTGTTACTTTACAAACAGTGATTTTTCTGGCACGTCTCTGGCGACGCGGAATTTTCACTTTTTGTCCGCCTAGCCACCCGAGGCTGCCCAGGGATTATTCCTATTTCTCATCCAGACATCAAACAAGTTTTCCCGTTACTCTACAAACAGTGATTTTTCTGGTACGTCTCTGGCGACGCAGGAGTATCACTTTTTGTCCGCCCAGCCACCCGAGGCTGCCCAGGGGTTATTTGTGTTTTCTTCCCGATATCAAATAGTTCTCACGATACATCACAATTGGTAATTTTCCTGGTACGTCTTTGACGACACAGGATTTTCACTTTTGTCCGCCCAGCCACCCGAGGCTGCCCAGGAGTCATTCCTGTTTTTCTTGTCTACAACAAAGAATCCTCTACGCCCCAGTTACAAATAGTGATTTTCTGGTACGTCCCTGGCGACGCAGAATTTCCACTTGTGTCCGCCCAGCCACCCGAGGCTGCCCAGAGGTTAATACTGTTTTTTTATATATCAAATCATACGTACTCAGTGACAAGTAGTTCTTGTCCGGTGCGTCTTACTTTTTTGTCCGCCGAGCCACCCGAGGCTGCCCCGTATTATTTCTGTACTTTCTGAGACCAGATATATTGCCCCTAGGAATTCCCAGTGGTTTCTTTTACGACGTAAATCATATTTGATTATCCTGTCCGCCCAGCCGCCCGAGGCTGCCCACGATAGTAAGTTTCAAATCCTATCTCGCCGACGTGTAGCAATAAACACGATATAGAAGTTGCAATTCTGTTAACTTGGAGACGACCTTCGATCCTGCATAGAGGCCCTACCCAGGGAGGCCAGTGAGGAAGAGCAAGAAAGAACACAGTACAAATATTTTATTCTGAGATAAATGAAATACTCAACACTAATTTTGTGAACAATAGGAAATACATTCGTTCTTTTATTTTAATATCTGCGTATTACTTTATTGATCTGGCAAATATTAAGTAAACCTGAATCCTGGACGTACTCGTTTGCACTGAGCTAATCCTGCAGCAAATAAACGTCACAACCTGCTTAACTATTCGTGCCATTCATTTAGAGATATCCAATTCTTTGATAACAGAATCCGCTATTATGGCCATACAAAGGATGTTCTCAAGGAGAGGTTGCCCATCTGAGATTCATAGTGACAACGGGACTAATCTCAAGGGAGCAGACAGAGAGTTGGAAAATACCCTACAGGAGTTCAACCAGGATGGATTTGTGCGGAAATTGTCGTTGAAAGGGATAAGCTGGAAATGGAATGCACCAGGTGCTTCTCACATGGGGGGAATTTGGAAACGTCTGATTTGATCAGTCAAAGTGACCCTGAAGACAGTTTTGAAAGAACAAGTTCCAGCTGAAGAAGTTCTGCACACCCTATTTTCGGCGTGGATGAAGAGGCACTAACACCGAACCATTTTTTACTGGGTCCACAGCAAGGCCAAGAACAAATATTCCTCCAAAGTTTCAAATCTGATGGGACATTCCTCAGAAAACAGTGGAGAACAACCCAAGACTTGAGCAATGAATTTTGGAAAAGGCGAATAAAGGAGTATTTACCTAGTTCACGTAATCGACCAAAATGGTGCAGTGAAAATCAGGCATTGCGAGAAGGAGATGTCGTGATAATTGCAGATGAAGAGTCTCCTCGAAACATTTGGCTAAAGGGAATTGTGAGTGCGATGTATCCTGGACATGATGGTCGAATCAGAGTAGCCGATGTTAAGACAAAAAATGGAATTTTTCGTCGGCCTGTTTCGAAATTATGTGTTTTAGACGTCCGTGAACAATCATGAAGAGATTGAATCCCTTCATAGGGGGGAGAATGTTGATGTTAAAAAATTTAGTTAATGAATCTGTATAATATATTGAATATCAAGACTCTGTATAGAATATGTCAGATATGTCAGATATGTCAGATAATAAATGTTAAGAGTTGAGGGAAAAACGTCACCAGACTAATTGGTAGTTTTACTAAGATTCTTTGAGCCAGCTGATATAAAAGACCTCCTGAGGGACACTCAGAAGGTAGACGTGCAGACAGCAACAGTATCCATGTGAGATGATAGAATACAGAGATATAGTGTGCAGACTGATGTTGTCGAAGTATCTTTATGTGCCTATTCTTTTCGTAATATGTCCTTCGAAGTCGTCTTATATGGTCAGTGCGATCGTATCTGCTATAGCTGTAGGAATGTCAGATGCTAGAATGCGGAGTTACAGTGTAAACATAGTCGGAGTCGAAGTTTCTTGTTCTGCCTGTTGTGAGCGTTATACCCGCTTCTATGTCGTCTCATATGATCGTTGCGAACTGATATGCTCCATAGGTATCCATGTGAGTTGATAGAATACAGAGATACAGTGTAAGGACTCAAGTTTCCGAAGTATCTTCACTTGCCTATTGTCCTCGTTATGAGTCCTTCAAAGTCGTGTTATATGGTCAGTGCGATCGACTTCATCGTCGTACACCCTATATATCTTTATCTTATCACGTCACATGGACACGATCGAAGCAAACGAGATCGCATTGACCATATAAGACGACATCCAAGAAGGTATAACCCACACAGTCTGCAGAACAAGAAACTTCGACTTCGACTTTGTTTACTCTGGGGCCTGCATTCTACCTTCTGACTTGCATACACTTGAGGCAGATAAGATCGCACCGACCATATAGTATGACTTTGAAGGGTATCTGACGAGAACAACAGGCAGATTAGGATACATCAACTTCATCACTGTGCACACTGTATCTCTTTATTCCATCATCTCACATGGATACTATCGCAGCAGAATAGATCGCGAAGACCATATAACAGAATATCGATGCGCGTAAAACGCACACAACAGACAGAAGAAGAACCTTCTATTTTGTTATGTGTACAGTGTGACTCTACATTCTAGCATGTGATATTCATACAGTTGTAGCAGATGCGATTGCTCTGACCATATAAGACGACTCAGAAGAATATATAACGACAACCACATGCTATTGAATATACATCATCTCCATTGGTGTGCACACTGTATCTCTCTATTTGATCATCTCACATGGAGATTATTGGATCAGTTTAGATCGCACAGACCATATGAGACGACAGAAGCGAGTATAACGCACACAAAAGGCAGGAAGAGGAACTTCGTTTTCGACTATGTTTACACTGTGACCTGCATCCTAGCTTCTGACATGCATACAGTTGGAGCAGATGAGATCGCACCGACCATATAAAATAACTTTGAAGAATATCAAACGAGTACAACAGGCAGATGAGGAAACATCGATTTCATCGGTGTGCACACTCTCTATTTTATTATCCCACATGTACACTATTGGAGCAGAATAAACCGCAAACACCATATAAGACGACATCGAAGCGGGTATAACACACACAACAGTCAGAAAATAAAACTTCGACTATGTTTAAACTGGGACTCCGCATTCTAGCTTCTCACATGCATACAGTTATGGCAGATAACATCTTACTGATCATATATAATGACTCTGCAGGATATGTACCGAGTACAACGGGCAAATGAGGATACATCGACATCATCGGTGTGCACACTGTGTCTCTCTATTCAATCATCCCACATGAATACTATTGTAGCTGTATAGATCGCAAACATTATATAAGACGACAACGAAGCAAGTTTAACTCACACAACAGGCAGAAATTAGAACTTCGACTTCGACTACTATGTTTACACTGGGACTTTGCCTTCAAGCTTCTGACATGCATACAGATGGGGCAGATACCATCTTACTGACCAAATAGGTTGACTCTGTAGGGTATATAACGAGTACAACATGCAATTGAAGATACATCGACCTCATAGGTGCGCACACTGTATCTCTCCATTCTATCATCTCTCATGGATACTTTTGGAACAGAATGGATCGCAAAGACCATATAACAGGATATCGAAGCGAGTATAACGCACACAACAGACAGAACGAGAACCTTCTACTTCGGTTATGTTCACAGTGTGACTCTGCATTCTAGCATCTGATATAGATACAGTTGGAGCAGATACGAGCGCTCTGACCATATAAGACGACTCAAAAGAATATATAACGACTAAAACAGGCAAAAGAAGATCCATCAACTTCATTGGTGTGCACACTGTATCCCTCTATTCTATCATCTCTCATGGATACTTTTGGAACAGAATGGATCGCAAAGACTATATAACATCATATCGAAGCGAGTATAATGCACACAACAGACAGGACAAGAACCTTCTACTTTGGTTATGTTTACAGTGTGACTCTGCATTCTAGCATCTGAAATAGATACAGTTGGAGCAAATACGAGCGCTCTGGCCATATAAGACGACTCAAAAGAATAGATAACGACTAGAACAGGCGAATGAAGATCCATCAATTTCATTGGTGTGTACACTGTATCTCTCTATTTGATCATCTCGCATGGAGACTATTGGATCAGTATAGATCGCACAGACCATATGAGACGACAGAAGCGAGTATAACGCACACAAAAGGCAGGAAAAGGATTTTCGTTTTCGACTATGTTCACACTGTGACCTGCATCCTAGCTTCTGACATGCATACAGTTGGAGCAGATGAGATCGCACCGACCATATAAAATAACTTTGAAGAATATTAAACGAGTACAACAGGCAAATGAGGAAACATCGATTTCATCGGTGTGCACACTATCTATTTTATCATCCCACATGTAAACTATTGGAGCAGAATAGACCGCAAACACCATATGAGACGACATCGAAGCGGGTATAACACACACAACAGTCAAAAAATAAAACTCCGACTATGTTTAAACTGGGACTCCGCATTCTAGCTCCTCACATGCATACATTTATGGCAGATAACATCTTACTGACCATATATAATGACTCTGGAGGATATGTACCGAGTACAACGGGCAAATAAGGATACATCGACATCATCGTTGTGCACACTGTGTCTCTCTTTTCAATAATCCCACATGAATACTATTGAAGCAGTATAGATCGCAAACATTAAATAAGACGACATCGAAGCAAGTTCAACTCACACAACAGGCAGAAATTAGAATTTCGACTTCGACTATGTTTACACTGGGATTTTGCCTTCAAGCTTCTGACATGCATACAGATGGGGCAGATACCATTTTACTGACCAAATAGGTTGACTCTGTAGGGTATACAGTGTGTCCATTTAGTGCATAATTCTTCTATATCTCGAACACCATTACCTATAGAGAAAAACTTTGAAGGAAAAACTTTTTCAGTTACTGAAGTTGCTTATTTCAAAAATATTTTCAACATCACTAGGTGTTTCATAAAAGCGTGACGACTTGAAGACGAGTTTTTTTAAATGGAACACCCAGTATTTTTAATTCGGGATTTATTCTGCTGAAGTTCACCTCCACATCGCTGTGGAAAGAATTGGATTTGGATGCAGAGTTGCAAAGTTATAATCGATGAACTCATTTTTACCACTATTAAAGATTCATGTTGAAATGGGCATGGTATTTTCATCAATTCAAATTTTGGAAATATTTTAGCAAACAGTGATAACAAGGTCTCACGTACACCAATCCATTAATTTTTCGACATGATCCACAGTGTGCTAAAATTTACATTTTGAATAATGTAAGATCAGACGACGTTCATTGGAATTCTTCAAATAGAACACCCTGTATTTCTCATCACAGATTTTCTTAGACACATTCGCCTTTCCATCGATGAAATGAAAAATCAAAATCGGTTGCGGCGTTTTCAGGATATGAGTAATTTCCTCATGTTTATCTATATCTCAGGGCTACTTATGAGGCATGGTTACTTTATATGATTTGAGTGTGAGAATATTGCTTGTCACATGACATTCGAGGTTCAACATAGATCATTCAGGTATTTTCGCGATATGTGCATTGTCCAAATTTGAAATATTCCGTAATCTTGTTATTTATGATTCACATTATATGTACCTATGTGAAACACACAAACATGTCAAGAGCAACGTCTGCCTTTGAAACAGTGGTCTGAAGGCCTTCAGAATAGTAGTCTGAAGGCTTGCTCAAACAGTTGAACCCAAATCAAAGAGTTTCTATGTTGATAACATTCTGCAGTTCGAAGCGTCGAACCATTATGCATCATCAAGTTTCCCAAAGAACTCACTGGAGCACAATTATGCACTGAAAAATACCAGAAATTCTCACAAACACAACAGGCGAATGAAGATACAACGACATAATTGGTGAGCACACTTTATTTCAGTATTCCATCATCCCACAATGATACTATTGAAGCAGATGAACTTATCCATCCACAAAGACCATAGTAGACGACATTCGAGCAAGTATAACGCACATAACAGGCCGAACAAGAAACTTCGACTTCGACTATGTTCACTCTGGGGCCTGCATTCTAGCTTCTGACATGCATACACTTGGGGCAGATAAGTTCGCACCGACCATATACGATGACTTTGAAGAGTATTTAACGAATACAACAGGAAAATGAGGATACATCGACTTCATCGGTGTGCACACTGTATCTCTCTTTTCTATAATCTCACTTGATTACTTTGGAGCACAATAGATCGCAAAGACCATATGAGACGACATCGAAGCAGGTATAACGCACACAACAGACAGGATATAAAACTTTGATATAGACTATGTTCACACTGGGACTCTGCTTTCTAGCTTCTAACATGCATACAGTTCGGGTAGATACCATCCCACTGACCATATAGGATGACTCTGGTGGCTATGTAACGAGTACAACAAGCGAATAAGAATACATCGACTTCATCGGTGTGCACATCGTATCTCTCTATTCAATCATTCCATATGTAAATATACCATTGGTGCAGAATAGATCGCAAACACCATATAATACGAAATGGAAGCACAAATATTTCGCACAAGAGGCAGAAACATCGACTATGTTTACTCAGGGGCCTGCATTCAAGCTTCTAATATGAACACAGTTGGGTCAGATACCATCCTACTGACCATATAAAAAGACACTGTAGGGTTTATAACGAGTACAACAATCGAATAAGAATAAATCGACTTCATCGGTGTGCACATTGTATCTCTCTATTCAATCATCCCATATGTAAATATACCATTGGTGCAGAATAGATCGCAAACACCATATAAGACGAAATGAAAGCAGACATTATCCGCACAAGAGGCAGAAACTTCGACTTCGACTATGTTTACACTGGGACTCTGCATTCTACCTTCTGACATGCATACAGTTGGGCAGATACGATCTTACTGACCATATAGGTTGACACACTGTATCTATTCATTCTATCATCTCACATGGATACTTTCGGAACAGAATTGATCGCAAAGACCATATAACAGGATATTGAAGCGGGTAAAACGCGCACAACAGACAGAACAAGAACCTTCTACGACTATGTTTACAAAGTGACTCTGCATTTTAGCATCTGATAAATTTACAGTCGGAGCAGGTACGATCGCTCTGACTATATAAGAAGACTCGGAAAAATATATAATGACTACAACAGGCAAATGGAGATACATCAAGTTCATTGGTGTGCACACTGTATCTCTCTATTCGATCATCCCACATGGATACTATTGAAGCAGAAAAGATCGCATAGACCATATGAGACGACATCGAAGTAAGTATAACTCACACAATAGGCAGGAAATAAAACTCCGACTTCGACTATGTTTACACTGGGACTTTGCTTTCTAGCTCCTGACATGCATACAGTTGAGGCAGATACCATCTTACTGACCATATAAGTTGACTCTGTGTGGTATATAACGAGTACAACAGGCAAATGAAGATACTTCGACTTCATCGGTGCGAACTCTGTATCTCTCTATTTTATCATCTCACATGGATACTATTGAAGCAGAATAGATCGCGAAGACCATTTAAGACGTCATCGAAGCGATCCTAACGATAACAACATCCAGAATAAGTAACTCCGAGTATGTTCACACTGTATCTACATTCAAGTATCTGACTTGCATACTATTGCACTGACCATAAAAGACGACTTTAAAAGGTATATAACGAGTACAACAGGCGAATTGAGATACAACGACATCATTGGTGAGCACACTGTATCTCAGTATTCTATCATTCCATAATGATACTATTGAAGCAAATATGTTAACAAGGACCATATGAAACGATATTCAAGCGGGTGTAACGCACATAACAGGCCGAACAAGAAACTTCAACTATGTTTACTCAAGAGCCTGCATTCAAACTTCTGATATGCACACAGTTGGGGCAGATACCATCTTACTGACCATATAAAAAGACTCTGTTGGGTATATAACGAGTACAACAGGCAAATAAAGATACATCGACTTCATCGGTGCGGACATTGTATCTCTCCATTCTATCATCCCACATGAATACCTTTGGAACCGAATAGATCGCATAGATATGAGATGACATGGAAGCGGGTATAACGCATACAACAGATAGAAAATGAAACTTTGACTGCGATTCTGTTTACACTGGAAATCTGCATTCTAGCTCCTGACATGCATACAGTTGTGGTATATAAGATCGCACTGACCATATAGAATGACTTTGAAGGGTATGTAACGAGTACAACAGGCAGATGGGGATACATCGACCTCATCGGTGTGCACACTGTATCTCCTCATTCATCTCACATGGAAACTATCAAAGCAGAATAGATCGCAAAGACCATATGAGACGACATCGAAGTTATTTCAACGATCACAACATCCAGAATGAGAAACTTCGAGTATGTTCACACTGTAAGTCTACATTCAAGTATCCTACTTGCATACTATTACACTGACCATGAGAGACGACTTTGGAAGGTATGAAACGAGAACATCAGGCGAATAAAGATACAACGACTCCATTGGTGAGCACACTGTATCTCTGTATTCTATCATCCCACAATGATACTATTGAAGCGGATAAGTTGACAAATTACAGGCCGAACAAGAAACTTCATCTTCGACTATGTTCACACTGGGACCTGCATTCTAGCTTATGACATGCGTACGGTTGGGGCAGATAAGATCGCACCAACCATATATGATAACTTTGATGGGTTATCCAACGGATACAACAGGCAGATGAGGAATCGACTTGAACGGTGTGCACACTGTATCTCTCAATTCCATCATCGCACATGGATACTATCGGAGCAGAATAGATCGCGAACACCATATAAGTCGACATCGAAGCAAGTTAAACTCACACAACAGGCAGAAAAAAAAACTCCGACTATGTTCAAACTGATACTCTGCTTCCTAGCTTCTGACATGCATACAGTTGGGGCAGATACCATATTACTGACCATATGAGTGGACTCAGTGTGGTATATAACGAGTGCAACAGGCAAATGAGGATTCATCGACTTCATCGGTGCGCACACTGTATCTCTCTATTCGATCATCTCACATTGATACTTTCGGAACAGAAAAGATCGCAAAGACCATCGAAGCAAGTATAACTCACTCAACAGGCAGAAAATGAAACTTCGACTATTTTCACACTGGGACTCTGCTTTCTTGCTTCTAACATGCATACAGTTGGGGCAGATACTATCTCACGGACCATATAAGTTGACTCTGTGTGGTATATAACGAGTACAACAGGCAGATGAAGATACTCCGACTTCATCGGTGCGAACTCTGTATCTCTCTATTCTATCATCTCACATGAATACTATTGAAGCAGCCGGGTTCGCAATGCCCATATGAGACAACTTCTAAGTACACAACTTGCAGAACAAGAAACTTCGACTTTGACTATGTTTACACTGTAACTTTGCAGTCTAGAATCTGACATGCATACAGTTGAAGCAGATACGAATGCAGTGACCGTATAGGACGACTTCGAGAGGTTCATAACGGGTACGATAGGCAAATGAAGTTACATCGACATCTTCGTTGTGCACACTCAATCTCTCTATCCTATCATCTTACATGGTCACTATTGGAGCAGACAAATACGCAATGACCATATGAGACGACTGCCAAGTGGGTATGACGCACACAACTTGCAGAACAAGAACCTTCGACTACGACAATGTTCACACAGAAACTCTGCAGCCTAGCATCTTACATCCAGGCAGTTGAATCAGATACGATTGCAGTGACCATTTAAGACAAGTAATAAGCGAAAATAACGCACACAGCTTGCAGAACAAGAAACTTCGACTTTCACTATGTTCACACTGTAACTCTGCAGTCTAGAATCTGACATGCATACAGTTGAAGCAGATACGATGACGGTTCTCCGTATCAATCGACTTCGAAGGGTATATAACGAGTACAATAAGAAAATGAAGATACATCGACTTCATCGTTGTGCACACTATATCCCTCTATCCTGTCATCTAACATGGTCACTATCGAAGCAGACGAGTTCGCAATGCCCATATGAGACGAATCTCAACGGGTATAACGTACACAACTTGCACAACAAGAATCTTCGACTTTGACTATGTTCACACTGTAACTATGCAGTCTAGAATCAGACATGCATACAGTTGAAGCAGATACGATGACGGTATCCGTATGAGACGACTGCGAAGGGTATATAACGAGTAAAATAGGCAAATGAAGCTACATCGACTTCATCGTTGTGCAAACAAAATTTCTCTATCTTATCATCTTACATGGACACTATTGAAGCAGATGAGTTAGCAATGACCATATGAGACAACTTCTATGTAGGTATAACGCACACAGCTTGCAGAACAAGAAACTTCGACTTCGACTATGTTTACACAGTAACTCTGCAGTATAACATCTGACATGCATACAGTTGAAGCAGATACGACTTTAGTGACCATATAAGACTACTTTGGAGGGTATATAGCGAGTACAACAGGCAGATGAGGATATATCGACTTCATCGTTGTGCACACTATATCTCTCTATTTCATCATCTCACATGGACACTATTGAAGCACAAAGGTTCACATTGTCCATATAAGACAACTTCTAAGCTAGTATAACGTACACAGCTTGCAGAACAAGAAACTTCGACTTCGACTATGTTTACACTGTAACTCTGCAGTCTAGAATTTGACATGCATACAGTTGAAGCAGATACCGTATATGACGACTTCGAGAGGTTTATAATGAGTACAACAGGCAAATGAAGATACTTCGACTTCATCGGTGCGAACTCTGTATCTCTCTATTCTATCATCTCACATGGATACTATTGCAGCAGCCGGGTTCGCAATGCCCATAAGAGACAACTTCTGAGCACACAACTTGCAGAACAAGAAACTCCGACTCCGACTATGTTTACACAGTAACTCTGCAGTTTAACATCTGACATGCATACAGTTGAAGCAAATACGACAGCAGTGACCATATAAGACGACTCTGGAGGGTATATAGCGAGTACAACAGGCAGATGAGGATATATCGACTTCATCGTTGTGCACACTATATCTCTCTATTTTATCATCTCACATGGACACTGTTGAAGCACAAAGGTTCACATTGTCCATATAGGACAACTTTCAACCTAGTATAACGTACACAGCTTGCAGAACAAGAAACTTCGACTTCGACTATGTTTACACTGTAACTCTGCAGTCTAGAATCTGACATGCATACAGTTGAAGCAGATACGATTACAGGGACCGTATAAGATGACTTCGAGAGGTTTACAATGAGTACAACAGGCAAATGAAGATACTTCGACTTCATCGGTGCGAACTCTGTATCTCTCTATTCTATCATCTCACATGGATACTATTGCAGCAGCCGGGTTCGCAATGACCATATGAGACAACTTCTAAGCACACAACTTGCAGAACAAGAAACTCCGACTTCGACCATGTTTACACAGTAACTCTGCAGTATAACATCTGACATGCATACAGTTGAAGCAGATACGACTGCAGTGACCATATAAGACGACTCTAGAGGGTATATAGCGAGTACAACAGGCAGATGAGGATATATCGACTTCATCGTTGTGCACACTATATCTCTCTATTTTATCATCTCACATGGACACTATTGAAGCACAAAGGTTCACATTGTCCATATGAGACGACTTTCAAGCGGGTATAACGTACACAGCTCGCAGAACAAGAAACTTCGACTTCGACTTTGTTTGCACTGTTACTCTGCAGTCTAGCATCTGACATGCATACACTTGTAGCAGATACGATGGCAGTGACCGTATAAGACGACTCTATAAGCAAATGGGTATACATCGACATCATCGTCATACACACTATATACCTCTCTCCTATCACCTCACATGGACCCTATTGAAGCAGGCAAGTTCGCATTGACCATATAAGACAACTTCAAAGCGAGTTTAACGCACACAGTTCGCAAAAAAACAAACTTCAATTTCGACTATGTTTACACTGTAACTCTGAAGTCTAGCATCTGACATGCATACAGTCAAAGCAGATACAATTGCAGTGACCGTATGAGACGACTCTATAACGGGTACAATAGGCAAATGAAGATACATCGACTTCATCGTTGTGCAAACAAAATCTCTCTATCTTATCATCTCACATGGAAACTATTGAAGCAGACAAGTTCGCAATGACCATATGAAACGACTTCCAGGCAGGTATGAAGCACACAGCTTGCAGAACAGGAAACTTCGAAGTAGACTATCTTTACACTGTCACTCTGCAGTATAGCATCTGACATGCATACAGTTGGATCAGATATGATCGTAGTGACCATATAAGACGACTTTGAAGGGTATATTGCAAGAACAATAGGCAGATAGAGAAACATCGACTTCATCAGTGTGCACACTCCATATCTCTAATCTATCAACTCACATGGATACTATTGAAGCATTCGAGTTCCCGATGCCCATATGAGACGATATCCGAACAGGTATAACGCACACAGCTTGCAAAACAAAAAACTTCGACTTCGACTATGTTTACACTGTCACTCTGCAGTCTTGCATCTGACATGCATACAGTTGAAGCAGATATGATTGTAGTGACCATATAAGACGACTTTGAAGGTTATATCGCAAGTACAATAGGCAGATGGAGGAACATCGACTTCATCGTCGTAAACCCTATATATCTTCATCCTATCACCTCACATGGACACTATCGAAGCAAACGAGTTCGCATTGACCATATGAGACGACATCCAAAAAGGTATAACCCACACAGTCTGCAGAACAAGAAACTTTGACTTCGACTATGTTTACTCTGGGGCCTGCATTCTACCTTCTGACTTGCATACACTTGAGGCAGATAAGATCGCACCGACCATATAGTATGACTTTGAAGGGTATCTGACGAGAACAACAGGCAGATGAGGATACATCGACTTCATCACTGTGCACACTGTATCTCTTTATTCCATCATCTCACATGGATACTTTCGCAGCAGAATAGATCGCGAAGACCATATAACAGAATATCGATACGCGTAAAACGCACACAACCGACAGAGGAAGAACCTTCTATTTCGGTTATGTGTACAGTGTGACTCTACATTCTAGCATGTGATATACATACAGTTGTAGCAGATGCGATAGCTCTGACCATATAAGACGACTAGGAAGAATATATAACGACGACCACAGGCTATTGAATATACATCATCTCCATTGGTGTGCACACTGTATATCACTCATTCAGCTGATATCTCCGTATCTGTGTCGAAGATAACGCAGGCGTCTCAAGGAAGTCTAGTGATTCATTGTGGAGACAAAAAATCTCTAAATAACTTAAAAACAATAGCAGTCAATGAACTTGGAGAAGACTATGAAATCAGAATTGCAAACAAAAGGAATCCTCGAATAAGATTGGTGAATGTAAGGGAAGAAGATGTATCCGACAAGGAGGAGTTCATTTCAAAATTTTTCAGTCAAAATGTCCCAACAGGTTGTACCGATATCGAATTGAAATTTGTTCATAGCTATAAATCGCAAAAAAATGGTCAATATTGTATCATCTTGGAAATATCTGCTGAGCTGTTCAATCAACTTAATAATAAACAAAGAATCTATATAGGATGGAATAGTTACAGATTTTTTGGATACGTTAGTGTTCTTAGATGTTTCAAATGTTGGAGGTATGGACATCAAGCAGAAAAATGTAAAAACCAAGTTGTTTGCCCATTATGCAGTGGTAACCATAAGAAAGCAGATTGTGAGAGTGAACATCATGAATGTACCAAATGCAAATATGCCCACGAGGTTCTGAAGTTGAAGGACGTGACATATGATCACAATGTTTTTGACAGGAATTGCCCAACTTATGTCAGGGAGATAAATAGAAATAGAGATAGAATCTTGTATCCACAATAGCAGTTAAATAGCACAAAAAGTGGTATCTTTCTATTAATAAATATACAGGGTATGACAACAAATCTCGTTGAATTGAAACAATTGGCAGCGAAGTATGATCCGATAGCTATCGTTGTAACTGAAACCCATATCACAGAAGGAGAAGAAGATGCTGAATTTTACATACCTGGCTACAATAGTATCGTTAATTATTCGGAAAGTAGACACACAGGTGGAGTTATAATATACGTTAAATCCTGCTTCATGTATAAAGAGTTAGACCAATTTCGAATTCATCTGGAATATTGGATTTAACATTACAAATTCACATAAAGAACGAATCAATAACTTTGGGAGGTCTATATCGCTCACCAAGAGGTAGCAGAGCTGACTTTCTTGATTTTCTTGATGATATTCTCGACAAAGAATACTTAAATCAAAATAATGCTATTATAATGGGAGACTTCAATATTGATCTGATGGAAAAAACTACTTACTCCAATAAGCTATCGAATATCATAGAAAATGCAGGTTTCAAGCAGATCGTTGATAAACCAACTAGATGTACTGACTCGACACAAACAAAAATAGACCTAATTATAACTAATATTTTCCATTTGAAGGAAATTGATAGAAATTTTCCTGTTATCACAGATCATGAAATAGTAGGTACAAAAATCACAATCAATGAGGATACCCCAGTAACTTACTTCAAACGGAATTTCTCAAAAGAAAAGATTGATGCGATAATATCCGATCTATTTGGAAAGCAGTGGGAGTATAATTCAGTGGATGTTGATGTAATATATCAGACATTCCTGAGTAATATAGTTTCATCAGTAGAAAAAATATCTCCAATCGAAAAATACTGCAGAACTAATAATGAAAACTGGATAGATGGAGACATAAGAGGTGCTCAAAGAGAACGAGACAGACTCTATAAGATATTCAAATACACAAATAATGCAATAGACTATGCAAACTACAAAAGAAAGAGAAATGGAGTGGTGAAGTTATCAAGAGAAAAAGAGAAAACCTATTACGAGAACCATATAGACATGTGTCGTAATGACAGTAAAAAAATGTGGAAAACTCTCAAAGAAATGGTGAATAAAAAAACCAATGAAGTAGATCTTACTGAAATTAATTTTGATAACGATGACAACATTCCAATAGCTGATAAAATGAATACCTATTTTTCAGACAGTGTAAATGAAATAGCTGAAACAATACCTGAACCTGAAACAGATTTTGAATCAGAAATTTATCCAGTTCAATCAACTATCGAGGTTTTTCCGACGATATCTCTAAATGAGCTGAAGAAAGTAATTTCTGGACTGAAAAATAAATCTTCGGGAGATCATATAATAACAATTGAACTTATGAAAGATCTATTCTGTGTGATTGGGTATCCACCTCTATATCTGGTGAATACTTCTCTTCAAACTGGAAAGATGCCAACAGAACTGAAATGCAGCTTGATCGTACCTTTACCAAAAGTTAGATGTCCAAAAAAACCTGAAGATCTCTGGCCTATAAATCTATTGCCGGTTGTAGAGAAGGTGATAGAAATAGTTGTCTGTGAGGAGCTGAGCTGTTACTTGAGGCAAAATGAAATTCTTTACGTTGGACAATCAGGATTCCGAGAAAACCACTCTTGCGAAACAGCATGTCAATATGTTTGTTCAAAATGGAGGAAAGAGATCGATGAAGGGAACGTTGTGGTCAGTGTTTTTGTGGACTTGAAACGAGCGTTTGAAACTATTGATCGAAAAATGTTGCTGAATAAATGTGAACAGTATGGAATGAAGGGTGTCGTGTTGAAATGGTTAAGAAATTATCTTGAAGACCGATTTCAAACAACCAAGTATCAAGATCACTGTTCGGAAAAAGTTGGGACTGAATATGGGGTGCCTCAAGGCAGTGTATTGGGTCCGCTATTGTTCATTTTGTATATCAACGATTTAGGCAATGCTTTACAAAATTCTTTTGTCAATATGTTTGCTGACGATACCCTGATTTCGATATATGGAAAAAATCATGAGGAAGTAGTTATTCAAATGAATGCAGAACTCAAAGAATTGAGTAACTGGTTGAAATATAATAGGTTGAAGCTTAATGTCAAGAAAACGAAATGTATGGTTCTGGGCTCAAAAAATAACTGTAAGTCATTCTCAAACGAAAACCACGTTATTCATATAGAACAGGAAGTGATTGACTTTGTGCAGGAGATTAAGTACTTAGGGGTACAAGTAGATTCATATTTAAACTTTGGGCCTCAAGTGAATAATATTTGAAAAAAAATAGGGGAAAAAATTGGATATTATGGAAGAATATCTAGAAAACTAACATTTTGGGCTAGAAGAGTAGTATATAACACCATTATTTACCCACATTTTCAATATTGTATGTCTTTACTTACCTCTTGTACAAAAAGTGATATACAGAGAATTCAAAAGCTGCAAAATAAGTGTATGAGAATATTACTCCAATGTGATAGACACACAAAGATTACAGATATGCTTAGGATGCTGAAATTTCTAAATGTTGAACAAATGATCGAAGAATCAAATTTAGTACTGATATACAAAATCATGCACAAACAGGCTCCTATGTATCTGCAATCTTTCCTTGTGAAAAGATCGGAAATGCATAGATATAACGTCAGGTCAAGAGAAAATTTCCATATAGCAAGATGTCATTCGAATGTTCTACAAAAATCTCTTCTCGTCCAGGGATTGCATCATTTCAACAGCCTTCCACTTATTGTCAAAGTTGCACCAAATATTAAAATTTTTAAGAATATGTTACGAAAAGTTTACTTTAAGATTTAGTATAGTTTATACGTATAGTTAATAGTTATTTCAAGAATTTATACTTTGTGAATATGTTTATAATTGTAAAAAATATGATGAGAAAACTAGCGAAAGCTAAATAAATCTTTCAAATCAAAAATCTATTTGATCATCTCACATGGATACTATTGGATCAGTATAGATCGCACAGACCATATGAGACGACAGAAGCGAGTATAACGCACACAAAAGGCAGAAAAAGGAACTTCGTTTTCGACTAAGTTTACACTGTGACCTGCATCCTAGCTTCTGATATGCATACAGTTGGAGCAGATGAGATCGCACCGACCATATAAAATAACTTTGAAGAATATCGAACGAGTACAACAGGCAAATGAGGATACATCGATTTCATCGGTGTGCACACTCTCTATTTTATCATCCCACATGTATACTATTGGAGCAGAATAGACCGCAAACACCATATAAGATGACATCGAAGCGGGTATAACACACACAACAGTCAGAAAATAAAACTTCGACTATGTTTAAACTGGGACTGCGCATTCTAGCTTCTGACATGCATACAGTTATGGCAGATAACATCTTACTGACCATATATAATGACTCTGGAGGATATGTACCGAGAAAAACGGGCAAATAAGGATACATCGACATCATCGGTGCGCAAACTGTATCTCTCTATTCGATCATCTCACATTGATACTTTCGGAACAGAATAGATCGCAAAGACCATCGAAGCAAGTATAACTCACTCAACAGGCAGAAAATAAAACTTCGACTATTTTCACACTGGGACTCTGCTTTCTTGCTTCTAACATGCATACAGTTGGGGCACTATCTCACGGACCACATAAGTTGACTCTGTGTGGTATATAACGAGTACAACAGGCAAATGAAGATACTTCGACTTCATCGGTGCGAACTCTGTATCTCTCTATTCTATCATCTCACATGGATACTATTGAAGCAGCCGGGTTCGCAATGCCCATATGAGACAACTTTTAAGCACACAACTTGCAGAACAAGAAACTTCGACTTTGACTATGTTTACACTGTAACTTTGCAGTCTTGAATCTGACGAGCATACAGTTGAAGCAGATACGATTGCAGTGACCGTATAAGACGACTTCGAGAGGTTTCTAACGGGTACGATGGGCAAATAAAGTAACATCGACTTCTTCGTTGTGCACACTATATCTCTCTATCCTATCATCTTACATGGCCACTATTGAAGCAGACAAGTACGCAATGACCATATGAGACGACTGCCAAGTGGGTATGACGCACACAACTTGCAGAACAAGTACCTTCGACTACGACAATGTTTACACAGAAACTCTGCAGTCTAGCATCTTACATCCAAGCAGTTGAATCAGATACGATTGTAGTGACCATTTGAGACGAGTTATCAGCGGAAATAACGCACACAGCTTGCAGAACAAGAAACTTCGACTTTGATTATGGTTATACTGTAACTCTGCAGTCTAGAATCTGACATGCATACAGTTGAAGCAGATACGATGACGGTATCCGTATGAAACGACTTCGAAGGGTATACAACGAGTACAATAAGAAAATGAAGATACATCGACTTCATCGTTGTGCACACTATATCCCTCTATCCTGTCATCTAACATGGTCACTATCGAAGCAGACGAGTTCGCAATGCCCATATGAGACGAATCTCAACGGGTCTAGAATCAGACATGCATACAGTTGAAGCAGATACGATGACGGTATCCGTATGAGACGACTTCGAAGGGTATATAACGAGTAAAATGGGCAAATGAAGCTACATCGACTTCATCGTTGTGCAAACGAAATCTCTCTATCTTATCATCTCACATGGACACTATTGAAGCAGATAAGTTCGCAATGACCATATGAGACAACTTCTATGTGGGTATAACGCACACAGCTTGCAGAACAAGAAACTTCGACTCCGACTATGTTTACACAGTTACTCTGCAGTATATCATCTGACATGCATACAGTTGAAGCAGATACGACTGCAGTGACCATATAAGACGACTCTGAAGGATACATAAGGAGTACGATAGGCAAATGAAGATACATCGACTTCATCGTTGTGCAAACGAAATCTCTCTATCTTATCATCTTACATGGACACTATTGAAGCAGACAAGTTCGCAATGACCATATGAGACGACTTTCAGGCAGGTATAACGCACACAGCTTGCAGAACAGGAAACTTCGGAATAGACTATCTCTACACTGTCACTCTGCAGTCTAGCATCTGACATGCATACAGTTGGAGCAGATATGATCGTAGTGACCATATAAGACGACTTTGGAGGGTATATTGCAAGTACAGTAGGCAGATAGAGAAACATCGACTTCATCAGTGTGCACACTCTATATCTCTATTCTATCAACTCACATGGATACTATCGAAGCAGTCGAGTTATTGATGCCCATATGAGACGATATCCAAACAGGTATAACGCACACAGCTTGCAAAACAA
Source organism: Phaedon cochleariae (assembly GCA_918026855.4). NCBI lineage: Eukaryota > Metazoa > Arthropoda > Insecta > Coleoptera > Chrysomelidae > Phaedon > Phaedon cochleariae. Next base: position 25,555,195 of record OU896714.1, on the reverse strand, counting down.
GAAACTTCGACTCCGACGTCGACTAAGTTTACACTGTCACTCTGCAGTCTTGCATCTGACATGCATACAGTTGAAGCAGATATGATCGTAGTGACCATATAAGACGACTTTGAAGGGTATATCGCAAGTACAATAGGCAGATGACGAAACATCGACTTCATCGTCGTACACCTTATATATCTTTATCCTATCATCTCACATGGACACTATCGAAGCAAACGAGTCCGCATTGACCATATGAGACGACATCCAAGAAGGTATAACCCACACAGTCTGCAGAACAAGAAACTTCGACTTCGACTATGTTCACTCTGGGGCCTGCATTCTACCTTCTGACTTGCATACACTTTGAGGCAGATAAGATTGCACCGACCATATAGTATGACTCTGAAGGGTATCGGACGAGAACAACACGCAGATGAGGATACATCGACTTCATCACTGTGCACACTGTATCTCTTCATTCCATCATCTCACATGGATACTATCGCAGTAGAATAGATCGCGAAGACCATATAACAGAATATCGATGCGCGTTAAACGCACACAACAGACAGAGGAAGAACATTCTATTTCGGTTATGTGTACAGTGTGACTCTACATTCTAGCATGCGATATACATACAGTTGAAGCAGATACGATTGCAGAGACCGTATAAGACGACTTCGAGAGGTTTATAACGGATACGATAGGCAAATGAAGTTACATCGACTTCTTCGTTATGCACACTATATCTCTCTATCCTTTCATCTTACATGGTCACTATTGAAGCAGACAAGTTCGCAATGACCATATTAGACGACTGCCAAGTGGGTATGACGCACACAACTTGCAGAACAAGTACCTTCGACTACGACAATGTTTACACAGAAACTCTGCAGTCTAGCATCTTACATCCATGCAGTTGAATCAGATAGGATTGCAGTGACCATTTAAGACGAGTTATAAGCGGAAATAACGCACACAGCTTGCAGAACAAGAATCTTCGACTTCGACTATGTTCACACTGTAACTCTGCAGTCTAGAATCAGACATGCATACAGTTGAAGCAGATACGATGACGGTATCCGTATGAGACGACTTCGAAGGGTATATAACGAGTAAAATAGGCAAATGAAGCTACATCGACTTCTTCGTTATGCACACTATATCTCTCTATCCTATCATCTTACATGGTCACTATTGAAGCAGACAAGTTCGCAATGACCATATTAGACGACTGCCAAGTGGGTATGACGCACACAACTTGCATAACAAGTACCTTCGACTACGACAATGTTTACACAGAAACTCTGCAGTCTAGCATCTTACATCCATGCAGTTGAATCAGATAGGATTGCAGTGACCATTTAAGACGAGTTATAAGCGGAAATAACGCACACAGCTTGCAGAACAAGAATCTTCGACTTCGACTATGTTCACACTGTAACTCTGCAGTCTAGAATCAGACATGCATACAGTTGAAGCAGATACGATGACGGTATCCGTATGAGACGACTTCGAAGGGTATATAACGAGTAAAATAGGCAAATGAAGCTACATCGACTCCATCGTTGTGCAAACGAAATCTCTCTATCTTATCATCTTACATGGACACTATTGAAGCAGATAAGTTCGCAATGACCATATGAGACAACTTCTATGTAGGTATAACGCACACAGCTTGCAGAACAAGAAACTTCGACTTCGAATATGTTTACACAGTAACTTTGCAGTATAACATCTGACATGCCTACAGTTGAAGCAGATATGACTGCAGTGACCATATAAGACGACTTTGGAGGTTATATAGCGAGTACAACAGGCAGATGAGGATATATCGACTTCATCGTTGTGCAGACTATATCTCTCTATTTCATCATCTCACATGGGCACTATTAATGCACAAAGGTTCACATTGTCCATATAAGACGACTTTCAAGCGGGTATAACGTACACAGCTTGCAGAACAAGAAACTCCGACTTCGACTATGTTTACACTGTAACTCTGCAGTCTAGAATCTGACATGCATACAGTTGAAGCAGATACGATTGCAGTGACCGTATAAGACGACTTCGAGAGGTTTATAACGGGTACGATAGGCAAATGAAGTTACATCGACTTCTTCGTTGTGCACACTATATCTCTCTATCCTATCATCTTACATGGTCACTATTGAAGCAGACAAGTTCGCAATGACCATATTAGACGACTGCCAAGTGGGTATGACGCACACAACTTGCAGAACAAGTACCTTCGACTACGACAATGTTTACACAGAAACTCTGCAGTCTAGCATCTTACATCCATGCAGTTGAATCAGATAGGATTGCAGTGACCATTTAAGACGACTTATAAGCGGAAATAACGCACACAGCTTGCAGAACAAGAATCTTCGACTTCGACTATGTTCACACTGTAACTCTGCAGTCTAGAATCAGACATGCATACAGTTGAAGCAGATACGATGACGGTATCCGTATGAGACGACTTCGAAGGGTATATAACGAGTAAAATAGGCAAATGAAGCTACATCGACTTCATCGTTGTGCAAACGAAATCTCTCTATCTTATCATCTTACATGGACACTATTGAAGCAGATAAGTTCGCAATGACCATATGAGACAACTTCTATGTAGGTTTAACGCACACAGCTTGCAGAACAAGAAACTTCGACTTCGACTATTTTCACACAATAACTCTGCAGTATAACATCTGACATGCCTACAGTTGAAGCAGATATGACTGCAGTGACCATATAAGACGACTTTGGAGGTTATATAACGAGTACAATAGGCAGATGAGGATATATCGACTCCATCGTTGTGCAGACTAAATCTCTCTATTTCATCATCTCACATGGGCACTATTAATGCACAAAGGTTCACATTGTCCATATAAGACGACTTTCAAGCGGGTATAACGTACACAGCTTGCAGAACAAGAAACTCCGACTTCGACTATGTTTACACTGTAACTCTGCAGTCTAGAATCTGACATGCATACAGTTGAAGCAGATACGATTGCAGTGACCGTATAAGACGACTTCGAGAGGTTTATAACGAGTACAACAGGCAAATGAAGATACTTCGACTTCATCGGTGCGAACTCTGTATCTCTCTATTCTATCATCTCACATGGATACTATTGAAGCTGCCGGGTTCGCAATGCCCATATGAGACAACTTCTAAGCACACAACTTGCAGAACAAGAAACTTCGACTTTGACTATGTTCACACTGTAACTTTGCAGTCTAGAATCTGACATGCATACAGTTGAAGCAGATACGATTGCAGTGACCGTATAAGACGACTTCGAGAGGTTTATAACGGGTACGATAGGCAAATGAAGTTACATCGACTTCTTCGTTGTGCACACTATATCTCTCTATCCTATCATCTTACATGGTCACTATTGAAGCAGACAAGTTCGCAATGACCATATGAGACGACTGCCAAGTGGGTATGACGCACACAACTTGCAGAACAAGTACCTTCGACTACGACAATGTTTACACAGAAACTCTGCAGTCTAGCATCTTACATCCATGCAGTTGAATCACATACGATTGCAGTGACCATTTAAGACGAGTTATAAGCGGAAATAACGCACACAGCTTGCAGAACAAGAAACTTCGACTTTGACTATGTTCACACTGTAACTCTGCAGTCTAGAATCTGACATGCATACAGTTGAAGCAGATACGATGACGGTATCCGTATGAAACGACTTCGAAGGGTATATTACGAGTACAATAAGAAAATGAAGATCGACTTCATCGTTGTGCACACTATATCCCTCTATCCTGTCATCTAACATGGTCACTATCGAAGCAGACGAGTTCGCAATGCCCATATGAGACGAATCTCAACGGGTATAACGTACACAACTTGCACAACAAGAATCTTCGACTTCGACTATGTTCACACTGTAACTCTGCAGTCTAGAATCAGACATGCATACAGTTGAAGCAGATACGATGACGGTATGAGACGACTTCGAAGGGTATATAACGAGTAAAATAGGCAAATGAACCTACATCGACTTCATCGTTGTGCAAACGAAATCCTCTATCTCATCATCTTACATGGACACTATTGAAGCAGATAAGTTCGCAATGACCATATGAGACAACTTCTATGTGGGTATAACGCACACAGCTTGCAGAACAAGAAACTTCGACTTCGACTATGTTTACACAGTGACTCTGCAGTATAACATCTGACATGCATACAGTTGAAGCAGATACGACTGCAGTGACCATATAAGACGACTCTGAAGGAAATATAACGAGTACAATAGGCGAATGAAGATACATCGACTTCATCGTTGTGCAAACGAAATCTCTCTATCTTATCATTTTACATGGACACTATTGAAGCAGACAAGTTTGCAATGACCATATGAGACGACTTCCAGGCAGGTATAACGCACACAGCTTGCAGAACAGGAAACTTCGAAGTAGACTATCTTTACACTGTCACTCTGCAGTCTAGCATCTGACATGCATACAGTTATAGCAGATATGATCGTAGTGACCATATAAAAAGACTTTGAAGGGTATATTGCAAGTATAATAGGCAGATGGGGAAACATCGACTTCATCAGTGTGCACACTCTATATCTCTATTCCATCATCTCACATGGATACTATCGAAGCAAACGAGTTCGCATTGACCATATGAGACGACATCCAAGAAGGAATTACCCACACAGTCTGCAGAACGAGAAACTTCGACTTCGACTATGTTTACTCTGTGGCCTGCATTCTACCTTCTGACTTGCATACACTTGAGGCAGATAAGATCGCACCGACCATATAGTATGACTTTGAAGGGTATCTGACGAGAACAACAGGCAGATGAGGATACATCGACTTCATCACTGTGCACACTGTATCTCTTTATTCCATCATCTCACATGGATACTATCGCAGCAGAATATATCGCGAAGACCATATAACAGAATATCGATGCGCGTTAAAACGCACACAACAGACAGAGGAAGAACCTTCTATTTCGGTTATGTGTACAGTGTGACTCTACATTCTAGCATGTGATATACATACAGTTGAAGCAGATACGATTGCAGTGACCGTTTAAGACGACTTCGAGAGGTTTATAACGGGTACGATAGGCAAATGAAGTTACATCGACTTCTTCGTTGTGCACACTATATCTCTCTATCCTATCATCTTACATGGTCACTATTGAAGTAGACAAGTTCGCAATGACCATATAAGACGACTGCCAAGTGTGTATGACGCACACAACTTGCAGAACAAGTACCTTCGACTACGACAATGGTCACACAGAAACTCTGCAGTCTAGCATCTTACATCCATGCAGTTGAATCAGATACGATCGCAGTGACCATTCAAGACGAGTTATGAGCGGAAACATCGCACACAGCTTGCAGATCAAGAATCTTCGACTTCGAATATGTTCACACTGTAACTGTAGTGTATTGACCAACCTTTACGAGGTAGTGTAGTGTATAGACTATCCTTTACCTATCTATGCGCACGCACCATGTCACCTGCTATCATGTCAGGTGCCAGCAGTTTTATCAGGATCACCGAAATAGATAATGTCGGCATTGTAATTTAACAGTTTTGAAGTTAATAAATAACGGTAAATGCAATTCGTGTTTCAATTTAGCAAAGACATTTCATGGCGACGAGGATAAAAGTGATTTTGTGAAGTTCGCGGTCGTATAGACAACATCTGATAGCAGTAAAACCAAGTAAAACAGACGCGAGTTGGAAGTGCAACAAGTGCGACCGAAAAACATAAATATGCCGGATCCTATTGACGCGATCGGCACAGGACTCAATTTGGTTTTCGATCCAAAGACCAGTGATTGGCGGGTATTTATCAAGCGTCTAGAGCAATATTTCATTGCCAAAGGAATCACTGATGATAACATAAAAAGGGCAGTATTATTGTATAGCCTCGCTGAGGAGGCCTATTTATTGTTATCCGATTTGTCGATTCCAAATAACCCTGAGCAGTGTAGCTACGAGGATATATCAAAAAACTTGAATAGTTACTATGCAAAAACCAGTGTGGTATGGGTCGAACGCACAAAGTTTTTTGCGGCAATCAAGAACCAGGATGAGTCAGTGCAGGAATGGAGTGCGCGGTTAAAAAACTTAGCGAGTCATTGTGAATTCGGAAATAGTCTCGATTCAAAACTGACTGATATGTTTATTTCTAAATATAATGAGAGTAAGGTTAAGAACTCTCTGTTCGGGTTGAAGGCAGATGTAAGCTTTCAAAAGGCTATGGAAACAGCGGAAATTGAAGAAGCCGCTATAGCAGGCATGAGAGAAGTGAAGTTAGAATCACAATCACAAATAAAAACTGAACCCCATTGGGATGAAGATGTGTACGTTCATCGGGTGGCATCGGCAAGGGGGAGAGTGGGAAATAGTAGCATCAGTTCCAGTAGTGGTCCCAGTCAACGGGAACGGGATACATATTCCCAAGGCCGGCAAGGCCATAGAAACAATGTCCAGAATTACCGAAGAGACGGTTATTCTGGTTATGGGACATACCAAGGGAAAACATTTCAACGTAATCAAGGAGGAAACGCCAGGAGCGGAGGTAGTGATAGTGCTAGTGGAGAAAGTGTGCGAGCAAAGTGTTATCGTTGTGGAAAAAATCATTATGCCAATGAGTGCCCTTATAAGGAATATATTTGTAGTGGGTGTAATGGTAGAGGACACCTCAGAGCGGTATGTAAACAATCAAATAGATCCTTGAGATTTTTAGAAAGTGATGAGCATTTTATCGAGAGGGATGAAACATCCCCAGTTTTGTGTTTACATTCCGATAATGATGTGCCTCTTTATATAGATATTCAAATCGAAGGTGAAATGTTCAAACTTGAATTAGATTCTGGGGCTGCAGTCTCTGTTTTACCATTCAGCATGTTTAAACAATATTTTGATAACAAACCACTGACAGAAGCAAATATTACTCTGATTGATTTTTCTGGCGATAAAATACATCCCGTAGGGAAAATCAACTTGCAAGTTAAATTTAATAACAAAACAAATCATTTAGATTTCTACATTATGCGCAAGGAGGGGCCGGCCCTACTTGGACGAAATTTCATAAGAAATTATAATATGGGTTTTAAAGAGTTGAATTATGTTATGGATAATTGTATTGATAAGCTGATGAAAGAATATTCGGCTGTATTTTCTGACTCATTGGGCACATTTAATAAATTCGAATTAAAATTAAATATGAGTGCTGATGCAGTACCGGTATTTCACAAACCCCGTCCCTTGCCATTTTCTTTGAAAAGCAAAGTAGAAGCAGAATTAGAAAATTTAATGAGTAACCAAATTATTTCCCCCGTAGAGTTTTCGGAGTGGGGAACACCCATAGTTCCCGTGTTGAAGAAAGGAGGTGGAATAAGGATTTGCTGCGATTATAAAATAACGATCAACCCTCATATTTTGGCAGATAAATATCCTCTCCCAAGGATCGATGACCTATTTGCAACATTGAGGGGAGGTCAAGAATACACGAAACTTGATCTGAGTCAAGCTTATCAACAAATTATAATTCACCCTGATTCTTGTAAATACACAGTCATAAGTACTCACAAGGGGCTGTTTCAATTTAATAGATTACCATTCGGGGTATCCTCAGGGCCTTCGCAGTTTCAGCGAATAATGGAACAAATATTTGTAGACATGCCTGGTATCGCGATTTTTCTAGATGATATACTAATCACGGGGCAGACAAAGGAAAAACATATTGAAAATTTATGTACAGTTCTAAGAATCCTACAAGAGGCAGGGCTTACTTTAAAAAAGGATAAATGCGTATTCTTTTCAAAATCCGTATCATATTTAGGTTTTATAATAGACAGGGAAGGTCTACACAAAAGCCCTGAAAAAATCACAGCAATTCAGAATATTCCTGAACCTACAAATGTAACCCAACTCAAGTCCTTTTTAGGATCGATTAATTACTATAATAGGTTTATAGGCAATATTTCAGATATCCTAAACCCACTGTACAAACTTTTGAGAAAAAATGCATTTTGGCAGTGGAATGATGACTGTCGTCAAGCGTTTGAAGAGATTAAGAGAATATTGACGTCGGAAAATGTGTTGGTGCATTTTGATCCAAGTTTAGAAATAAGTTTGACTGTCGACAGTTCAGATTATGGCATAGGAGCTGTCATTTCACATACTTTCGAGAATGGCGTGGAAAGGCCCATATGCTATGCTAGTCGTACATTAACCAGAGCTGAAATGGGATATTCTGCTTTAGACAAAGAAGCTACTGCCATAGTTTGGGGGGTTAAGCGTTTCTATCAATATTTATACGGAAAAAAATTCAACCTGATCAGTGACAATAAAGCCCTCGTATCGATTTTTGGCCCGAAACATGGTATTCCCTTATTAGCAGCCAATAGGTTACAACGCTATGCGTATTTTTTGAGCGGATTTGACTTCAATATTAGGTACGTACATACAAGTAGAAACATAGCAGATTTTTTGAGCAGACTTCCTATTACAAATCATCAAGTTACTTCTGAAACAAAATTCGATTTAGATGAAGAAGTAATAAACGTACACTATCTTACAGAAAACTCAGAAATACCTATAAATGCGGAGATTATTCGAGAACAAACGCAGGTAGATCCGGTATTGTCAAAAGTGAGAGTTTATTTAATGACAAAATGGCCACAAAATATAGAACCAGAGATAAAACCATACTATTTAAAAAGAAATGAATTAGGGATAGATGAAAATATATTGTTATGGGGACAGAGGGTCATAATTCCGGCTAAATTACGTAAAAAGATTCTGGAAGAGTTGCACAGTGCCCATTTTGGAATCATTAAAATGAAACTTTTAGCTAGGTCCTATATTTGGTGGCCATCTCTCAATGGGGACATTGAAAAAATCAGCAAAACATGTGAACAGTGCCAGAAAATACAGTCGAATTCACCAAAAGTACCACTACAGGGATGGTCTATTCCAGAGCGAGTATGGGCACGAATACATGTAGATTTTTTTGAAACTAAAAAGAATAATTATTTTTTCATAATCCTTGACGCTTTTTCAAAGTGGATAGAAGTATACCCTATGACTAATATTACTTCTGCAGCAACAATTTCTATACTTAGAGAAGTATTTGCTCGATATGGTTTGCCAGTCACTCTAGTAAGTGACAATGGCCCCCAATTGACTTCAAAAGAATTCGAACATTTCATTAAAATAAATGGAATTCAGCATTTAACCATTCCGCCCTTTTCTGCACATTGTAATGGAGCTGCAGAAAACACTGTAAAAAATGTTAAGCATTTTCTCTTAAAAGAATTGGATCACAATAATATGAAATTATCATTATCAAAGTTCCTTCTTACTTATAGAAACACAGTCCATTGTTCATCAGGAGAAACTCCTGCAAGAGTTTTTCTAGGTAGATCTTTAAGAACTCGACTCGATTTAATCAAACCACAGAGTTTACAAAATGGTGGTCAGGATCATGTAGATTTAACAAAAATAAGATCGAATTTGTATGAAGCTCAACTCAGAAACAAAAAATATTATAAGGGGAGGAGAAGTGTGGAGTTTTTAGTAGGACAAATTGTATTAACTAAAGATTACAGACGTGTCAAGGCTTCTTGGTGTAAAGCAAGAGTAACTCGCATTCTGGGAAAAAATGTCTATGTGGTCAAACCATTAGATTGTCAGCTGACATGGAAAAGACATACTAATCAAATTAAAACCGTTCTTCATGATAACACTGAAGATGATTCTGATAGTAATTATGAATTCAAGCAAACAAAGGAACACATAAGTGATCTTAGTAGTAACGATTCCTTCAGTGATGCAGAAGACACCACAGATATTGTTTCTCATGATGAAAGGGAAGTAAACCTGGAGTCTGATGGTATTGATGAAAAACTAGAGTCATGTAATCCTGAGCATTCAAACATTCAAACTCGAGCTCAAATCAATAACGATTCGCAGTCAAACGACGACTCCATTTTTGCTCGCCCAGTACGCATCAGGAAGATTCCTAATAGATTTAGATTTTAAGTGCATTCGAATTGTCGTTAAATTGCCAGCTTTTAAGGGTGAGGTGAGTAGTAAAGATTGGCCGGTTCTGGCTCTCCGCCCTAGGTCACCGTCCTCCGACCTTGGGCGGAGTGACCTTGGGCGGGAGTGACCTTGGGCGGGAGTGACCTTGAACGGGTCTGACCTTGGGCGGGAGTAACCTCGTATAGTGAAGTGTCGACAGCACGCCCTTGAACGCGGAGGTGACCTTGAGGGCGAGCCAAAGTGACCTTGAAGGAAGGTTGTACGAGTAACCTTCGCATATGTGACCTTGGGAACGAGTGACCTTGAGTTGTAGAGAGAGAGAGAGACCTCGACCTTGGAGAGGGAGGTGAAAGCGTGTGCGACCTTGAAAATGGGAGTAGGCTGGTCGAGGTCGTTTTGGTAGAAGTGGGGTGCTGTGTTACGTCACATATCCCAGTTCCTATAAATACATCATTGTATCGTCTGCGTCTCCTAATAATACGGAAGATACGCACCACCAACTCACACATAAAAAATATACCCGCTCAAATTGATTGGGAATATAAAGTGTTTGCAATAAAAGTGTACGTGAACTGTTATATGTAAGTAAAAATTATTTATATACTTTTTACACCTCTTTTCACTCAACAAAGAAGAATTTATAATGGCAGCTCCTAAAATTGATTTGTTAACGATAAATAATCGAATTAACGAAGACAATGATATTATCAAGCAAACTGTTATCTCATCACTACTCTTGAATAAAAGCTATGTGGTCAAGAAAATATCACTATGTGGAACCAGGTTTGGTAGGAGCGGTTCTGTAATATTGTACGATGAAGAAACTGAGGCTAGTCTGAAATGTTGGTTGCCCAAAAGAGTTGTAGAGTTGCTGAGTGACAGCGACATTGATGAGATGAATTCTTCAAATGGTCTTTATACTCTAGCATATTTGGGCCAGAGTGAGCCATTATATGTAGGTGCAAAAACGAGGGCTCTCATCAAGTTTGACTTCAAGCAAAATTAATTCGGAATTATTCTACTTAATTATTTCTGATAGGTTTTTTTAGTATAGTTTAGTGAAAAGGGTTTAAAAATTATATGATAATTATTATTACATTAACACAAGCCACTAACGCAGATCGTACCGTTTGCGGTAAGTAATAAATTAGGTTCCAAAAAGAATTCAATGAAAGACAAATCTCCCAAATAATCTCATCATTACCAAACTTTTTTTTATCATTTACAGACTCCTGTTCCCCAACATGTGGATGTATTATTCTAGTCAATTCTGGCCGGCAGCGGAAGACATCAAATCAGCAGTGAGCAGGTTGAAATGTCAGTTCTCTGATTTGTCACGTGATGCAATGCATGCGACAAATTATGATTTGAGCATATGCTTCGATCGAGAACAAGTTGAACGACTCTGTAAACAAGCCGAACAATATAGAAAGGGTTATATGTTATGCGCCCGGTTCGAATATGGTAGCTTCACTTTGGAGGAATTTCTTGAAGCAATGGTGGGAGAGGACTTGGACCAATTTCTGTATGAAATTTTTGATTTCCTACCAAACAGCCTGATACGGAAGTACAACTTGGGGGTAATTCCAGAATCATCCGACAACGAGGAGGAAGGAGAAGAAGAATCGAAATGATGATATTGCTAAGAGATGCTTCAATCATACTATTATCATTTGCATGTATATATATAAATTATGGAATGATGATGATGAGCTCGCATTTTTCATTGTCTATCAATCAAGAAATAAAAACGATGATTTGTAAAACATTTGTTCACTTTTATTCAATTTAGTGCAGATACATGTGTCGATAATAATAATAATAATAATAATCATGATGATAATAAATAATAATGAACATAATAATAATAATGAAAAAAACTGATCTAATACAATTATAGGCTTCGAATGCTCATGGTCGGCTGTGGCGGTGGTGGTGGAGGTGGACGGAGGCTAGAATTTGCTCCAGATCTGTAGAGTGTATTCAAGGAGCACCCAACTGTATTGAACCATCTAGTGCGCTATATGTCAAAAATGCATCGTGAAGAATGAGCGCATATACCTTGGTATTAGATGGAAATTTCGATTGGCGTGTCTCAAACTCCAACTTGATATCGACAGTTGAAGATTTCAATGTGTCCGGTTGATGGCTGCAGTCTATGATGAATAACGGATTTTTTCTAAACTCCTCAATACTCATCATTGGTTCGCTCATGTCTTTACCATAATAGCTTCGTTGGAAATTATCGTATGCATAATAGGCTACAGCATCTAACTTTTTTCCAAAATCCAAATTCCACCGTTCATAAGGGTAAACTTCCGAATTCAAATACAGTCGAATATTGTTGACTCCCGCATGAATGAATTGGGTGGTATCCTTGGATCTATTATCTGTGTTACCAGAATTTTGGAAGCCTATGATAATGTACCTTGGTCGCTCGAGACTATTGGTGGTTTTAACAGCCCAAATGTCTGAAGATGTTTCACGAATTGACGGTAATTCATACAGATCCCACATCCTGTATGCAATTTTCACTTTTGCTGTAGAACTTTTATTGAGACGGTTCAGTAATTTCAACCTCTGCTTATCCGATGGCATAATATGTCCTATCTTCCATTCGATTTTGTTAATCTCCACACTGGCATCAACTTCTCCTATATAGCAGTTTTTGAATGATCGAGCTATGATGAGTATCAGCTCCTGTTTCACATTCAATATACCTTTATTATAATCCTCAGCGAACCCCATTAAATATTTTAGCGGTAGTTTTCCACTGAATATGTGACTAGATTTGTCTAGAATTGGCTGATTTTCGCTATCAATTCCCCATCCGACTGTTTCAAGAAATTTAGCGTTAGAATCTCCATAAGAGATCATGCTCTTCATTGTGGTAGTAATGCCTGGTTTTCGAATCATACATACTTGTTCGCCACCCATTTCATAACGAATTTCATCGAAGAGGAAGGCTAAGGTATTGTTAGATAGATAGCAGGATTTCGTTGCATCATCTGGTGTGAATTTCCCCTCAATATATATGTAGCTATCAGAAATATCGAGTATCAAATCTTGAAAGTTGACAGCTATCCTGATTTCATCAGAATTCTTGAATGATGGTGAACCATATGGTTTGTATGTATGCTCATGTAGGCTAATTAGTGAATGATCGAAAATTGGTTCATCAAACACCTCCAATTGTAAGCTAGTAGAACTTGTGACAACCATTGTTCACTAATTTCTACTCGTTCGTCGTCGTCTTTGTCGTACTGTCAGACCAATAGATTCCAAAAAATTTATATCGCTCGCAGATAATCTATGACGTCCTACCTGACCGGTGAGCTGTCTTTGAATGAATCCTCTACCCCGTTTACACTTCTTCTTAACGGTAGTGTGTAGAATAGTGGGGTTTGCAGCGAGAGATACACGTTTTGATTGGTTTCCGAAGCAGAAACCCATTTTTCCAAACCGTTGTAATAATTAATCGAGCTGTTTCAATTCCAATTTTACTATAATCTTCTCTCCGCGAAAGTCAACTAATCGGTCATTATCATCCAAAATTCTCAGTGTGATGTTGTCGATAGACTGACGCCCTGTCGGACTGATTGGTAGATATATAATATTTTTCGGCTCCTTTGAGAGTTTGTATCCAGGCTCCACATCGACATCGAACTCGTAAAGCGTGTGAACCTCCTCACCATTGAGGTACGCTCCAGTAGTGATATTACAATCAACCCGTATCAATCGTACCTTTATGATGTTCACAGGTAAAGTGGATTCATGCAAAACATTGGGCTTGTAATATTTCGGTTCAAAGCCCAAGACTTTGGCTATAGAATCGTTAATACTCAAAATTAACATAATTTCGGACTTGAGTTCACATTTGAGCGTATTATTGTTAGCTCGAAGGGAGAATACATCATCAATATTTCGCCCATTCAGCGGAGTCCAACTCTCTATAGCCTTTTGTATTGCTCTATTGATTTCATCTATCTCATAGGCGCCTGGTGGTATCTGAAGAACAACGCTTCCCTCTTCGAACCAAATACCTAATTTGTTATTTGTCTCATCTATATTGAGTATAGAGTTGTATGAATAGAAACCGTGTAACCCCAAGCCGTAAGTATTCCTCACATCGAGTTCGATTGGTGGAAAAAAATCTGCACTCAAGATACTGCGATCTCCAGAAATGGTGAATGTTTGCGACATAACTTTTTACAATTGGAAAAGCAAACACAGCAAAAACCAAACAACAAGCTTCAGTGTATACAGCAGCAGTAGTAAGAAGTATCAACCTTATTGCTGCCTGCAACAATGAAGAATGTTCTTGTTTTCGTTCGGCGAAGCATTAATATCGAATTTATTGTTAGTTGCCACATTTACATCTTCTATTTGACAAAAGCAGCATAATATTTTTCTTGGTATCGGCCCATCATTGACATCTGCGCTGGAATGGTCACTATCCTCTTGGCGGCGGTGTTCGTGGTGCTCCTCACAAAATCGATATTTTGATACATCTTGATCGTTGCGTAATTGTTCAGGTAATTTATCCCACACTAGAGCTATCTCATGTGAAGCGCATCCGATTAAAACCTCTTTCGGCATATCAGCGAGCTGTTTCTCACTCATCTTCAGCAAAGATCGTAATCTCGAGTAAGCCAATAATGCGTGCCCCATTTGTTTGATGCTTTTTCTATCCATATTATAATACGTAGTTTCCACTCTTCGACGAGAGAAATTTCAAGCACAAATGACCACACCAGACTGTGTTGTAATCCTGTTGACGGTCATAGTTATATACGATTTTGATAGCTTTTGATCCCCTCCTTAAATATTTCACCAACTCTTCGGGTGGCGGCAAATCGCCATAACTATCATAATATTCGACTACCCCACCACGTTTTTTATAAGCAACCCAATGTGTCCCTTTACCTCGAATACCATCGAGATTCAGAATGGCTGATTCTATGTGGCGCGGTGGAGAATTCGGTAGATTATCTCTCATAAATATACCTCGAAAGTTTGGAACACCCATTTTCTCTATGTATTGTGATAAATCGATGTCCGTCAACGCCCTTCGAGGTAACCCTGCTAGTTTTTTGAACTTTGCGGCTTCAAGTAAATGCCCAGTCCTTTTCGGTACGGCTTCAAATATACTCCTTTACCGATCTTTCCTAGAGCGATCGCCTCCAAATGTCTATTATGACGATTCGCTTCAGAGAGTTGCTCCCTACCCTCTTTAGCTGAATTAATAGCTCGAGCTATACCAGCACTACCTGCAGCCAAACTCCCCAATGCCGATAATCCCGCAAAAATGGGTATGAGTGGAAGAATTCCTCCAACTTTAGGAATTGGTATAATGCGAGGTGTTCGGATATTATTCTTTCCACCAGCCATCTTGACGAATTTTCTAGCAGCTCCAATCGCCATAAGAGAAGTCTTGGCCAAGTTTTTGGCGAGTGCCCCCTTCTTTCCCACTTGTCGCAACACATTGCGAACTTTGTGCACTATGCCGGACCCAAAAGCAATTTTTCTCCCACTCTTGGTAGTATTCTTCTTCTTCCTCGACACTCGACGTTTCTTCACTCCGCTGCTGCATCCCATACCAAAACGCCTCTTTCCCTTCATTATATTGGTAACAAGCCAAGATGCGGCCCTCTCTCCTGCAGATGCGTCCTTTGATTTAACACGTTTCCACGCGGATTCTTCCAATTCCTTATCGGCAGAATGCCTTGCAGATAAATCGTTCGGATGCTTGAAATATGCGATATCGTGTTCCTTGCACGCTCTATCTAATTGGTTAATGCCTGGATCACCTCGAGATAATCGTTTCTGTAACTTTGTTCCAGGACCACAATACTGATAGCCGCCGGGAATATGTAATTCGACCGGTAATTTATTAATTAAAGTATTAACAAATCCTCTGCCAGTCCTCTTTCCTCGAAAACTTTTTTCACCGTTATCGCTTGCCGATGTGTATCGCTTCAGCTTCATAATATAAATGACATTCACAGAGTTTGCGATTCATTATATAGCATTTGACCATCATACAATGCAGATTGTTCAGCAGCAAGAAACATTGCGAGTTGACAACTTCGATGAAAAAGTAGGGTTAGGAAATGGTATAATTACACAACGTCGGCATGGATTCCTACTACCTAATACTATACGAAGTCTCATTATCGGCCCATCAAATTGCGGCAAAACGAATGTTATGATATCCCTCCTCACCAACGATAATGGTTTACGATTCGCCAATGTTTATCTCTATTCAAAATCGTTGTATCAACCCAAGTATGAGTACTTGCGGAAAGTATTGGAACCGATAAAGGGACTGGGGTTTTATACATATAGTAATAATGTGGACATTGTTGAACCGGAAGATGCGAAGCCACACAGTATTTTCATATTCGACGATGTGATATGTGAAAAACAAGATGTAATCAGATCATATTTCTCAATGGGGCGCCATAAAAATGTGGATTGCTTTTATCTAGCACAAACGTATTCGAGAGTGCCGAAACAGCTGATTCGCGATAATTCCAACTTCATAATCATGTTTAGGCAGGATGATATGAATCTACACCACATTTATTCCGATCATGTATCTCCAGATGTAACATTTAAACAATTTCAAGAAATGTGTGCACAAAGTTGGACAGATAGATACGGGTTTCTCGTTATAGATAAGGATAGTGAAATTCATGAGGGCCGTTATAGGAAAGGGTTCGACTGCTTCATATACCCCTAAAACAGCAACTGCATGGACTTCATTCAACCTTTGGATAGCACAATGAGCACACCTAGTAGTGAAATCGCTTCAGAAATACACCTCAAACGCCAACTTGTTGAAGCAACCGATGCGGTAAGGAATAAATTTAAAAGTCTCAAGAGCGAACTCACCAGTAACCAAATGATGTTAGAAAAAGCTTATGAGCCGCTGACAAAACCATTGAAGGTTATCACCGCGGCAGCAACGGCGGCAGTAGCCAAGCAAAATCTAATGCCAGCAGCTACTCCGAAGAGTTATAGCAAACCTTCAACGTTGACAATAGCACACCCGACATATTATTCCACACCAATATCGAGAAATGAGGCGAATGCTGTAGCGACGAAGCCGTTCAAGAAACATGGGGAGTCTGGGAATTTCAGCAATAGCTTTCAACCGCTACCATCATCGCCTCATAACGGAGGACCTAAGTATACAACTCTATTGGAAACACCACCAACATCTTCGTCTCAAATTTCAAGCAGTGATATTACAGTGTATCCTTCTGTAGATGGAACAACCGCGAGCGACTTACAGGGCAAAATAATGGAGCATTTGAGGAATTTGAAAGAAAATAACTCGAATTATGATACAACATATGGCGTTCACATCGATTCCAAAACAGGGGAATTGAAAATGGGTAATATGGAAATCCGATTTCCTGCAGATCAAATCGAATTATGGCGCGGTAATAAGAGAAGCGTAGCGTTTCCAGCAACAACTGGATTATACGATTTGATCTTTATGAAACATGTGCCAAGAACTATCGATGATCAAGATAAAAGAATATACACCACTTTGTTGGAGACTACACGAGCGCCATATAAGAATTATGACATCAGAGAAGGTTTGAATAATAGTGCGAGGAAGAAATATCAGCTAGTCATAAAGCCATTAATCGGCACACCGCATAAAATGAGGAGTCAACTCCTGTTAAATGAAGTTAAAGGTGGTAGAGGAATGAGCAAATCATTACCATACAGAAAAGTCGTGAGTAAACAACACAAAGAGTATGCTTATTGGAATGAAGCAAAAGAGCTGGTTGACCGCCTCCGACTACTGTGGGGTTCTAAAATGGCTGGCCACACTGGACACGATAATGAGATAATGTCAATAATAGAGGAGTTGCGCGAAGAAGGCATCGTTTATTAATGTTATTAATGTATATATATATATATATATATATATATATATAACATCATAATATATTAAGGATTGATAAAGTCCGTTACTTGTCGATGGTCTAGCCAGTACCAATATAGTCGCCGCAGGTAGAAGATGTCTTATGAAACTATCGATAAATTTGGTCGTAAAAGGAGCAAATCCATGAGTTTTATACAAGGGCGGCCTGGTATCGGATTCAAGCTTGATAGCAATGGAGATTATGATGTGCAGGGTAAACGATTAACAAATATCGGTAATCCGTCGAGTGGTGGAGATAGTGTATCACTGGAGTTCTTCAACCAACAATTGTCTGAGATGAGGGAATCTCTGAATAATATGAAGATACGCGTCAAAGATTATCCTCAGATTACCCAGAAGGTTCTCATGATGGCACCTAAGGTCAACGAAGCAATCGAGAAGATGGGCACCATGTCAAAAGAAATCGATGAAATAATGTCGGAATACAACAACAAAATCCAGGGTTTTGCCGAAAGATTATTGAAATTGGAAGTAGAAGTAGCATTCGGGAAGGGGAAAGTCTTTACCCAGTAAAACCAAACCAAATACGAATATGAGAGAAAGATCATAAAAAATACCAATATGCTGCAAACGATGTGGAAACTGAGGGTACAACCAATGACATCACACTTTATGCACATACTTTATCATTCAATGAAAATTGTATAATTGTCTGATTTGTGAAATATATATTAATTATTCAGAAGTTCCTGTGCATCATTGAATTGAACATACACATGTTTCAAGAAAGTGCTCGTAAAACATTATTTTTATTTTACATTCTACATATGTTCTAACCTAACTTCTCGGCATACGCGATTTGAGTATTCGACAAAATTGAATAAGTTATGAGCAATATATTAGGATGTAATCAACTGCGCACAAAATAAACCATCGAATACCTTATGCGCATGCGTTTTTTGCTTGAAAATCAACAATCAGAAGTCCCTCCCCCCGGGAGGGGGGGAAAATTTGCTAAGTCCTTTTTTTGAATTTTTTTTTTTTTTTTTTATTTTTTTTTTTTTTCAACTACCTACTCCCCATAACCCTGTTTTAAGGATTTGATTTCATTTAATTTTATTTTGTAGGTGTTTTTTTTTTTTTTTTTTTTTTTTTTTTCTTCAATTCACATGTTTCATATACTCATCAATTAGTTAAACATCAATCAATTATATTATTAATATTTTTATTTATACACTTAAATACTTATGAATAAGAACTTACTATGCTAAACTAATAACTAGAAACGATAAGTTTTGATTTTCACGCTACAGCATGTGGGGCACACATCCGACATGCGGATCTGGTGTAGATCCGCTGAACATACGGCACAGGAGAACGACCTAGGTGCCTCATCGAACCTCGTTGTAGAATGCGATGAGGTGTGCTGATATGCTCCAACAGTATTAGGCTGCCTTAGATATATGGAGAAGCATCTATAGCAAAGATTTGTCATCCCCTGCGTCGTCGTCATGATTGTGACCATTGATATCGTTGTGCAGAACAACATCTGCTCATGGCGGGCCCTGGCAACTGACACATCTATCCACTTAGATTGGAACCTAATCTGCTGGTCCCCCTCATCGCACACGTCGTCAAACCCTTCATCGGTGACGAGGTCTACCTGCTCGACGTCGCCTCCATTCACACCATCGTGATTCTGAAACAAAAAAAAAGACACGAATCAGTAAATGGTGCGATAGATGGTGAATAATGTATGGCCGCTACATGAGTGTATGGGTTATGTACTTACCACCGCTTCCAGAACGTTCTCGTCAATGAGGGATAGTTCTCGGAGCTTCTTGCAGATTACGCTGAATTCAAGTGCCATCGTTTCTGTGACTAATACGATCGATACAATGTTCAGAACTGTAGAAACTGTTTCGAATGATGCTCTGATAGGATTTCCACATCTTTTATGTCATTGAAACGAGGTGGGGGAGTGGGCGGTGTTAAAAAATCGTAGAACTCTCACCACCATACTGGGAGAGAGGTAGGGAGTGGGTGGCGCTACCCCCACCAACCCTTAGCTTTAGTGGTGCGTATGCGTTTTGCGAATGGGAGTGGGGTGGGACTTGATTATCGAATGGAGGAGGGTGAAAATCCGACTATTGAAAAGAGGAGGATGCGAGTGTTATCACCACAGTGTTTCACAAACTACCAACGAGTAAGTCGAAGAAGAAACAGGAGAAGAAGTAGAAGCAGCAGTGAATTTCCAACCAATATCGCCTCCGCCAATATCATGACGTACCCGAAATCGTGGGATTCGAAACCTCTGGCAGTCGCTTACCCTACTGTTGTGGACGGATTGACAATCTGTCACAATTGTGACATTGGGTGGGCTGCAAACGAGATTAACCCGTGCACTGGAGTGTGTCAGCGCTGCATCAATGCCAATCGCCAGGCGTCACCGGAACCACCATCACGATCGACCTCTACGGCGGCCAACGTTGTCGGAGCAAAATGTATAAAATGTGCCAAGCTGTTGCGGAACACCAATATGGGGATTTGTAGGAATGTGTGCAGGGAGTGTAGCATGGAGCGGCGACTACGGTACCAGCGATGTATCAGCTGTAGCCAATACCGAAATGATTGTTGGAATGGTGTTTGCCACGGTTGTTCGAATGGGGCATATTTTTGTGAGATACTCGGCCACATGTTTGAAAATTCCAACAAACATTTCAAGGCTTGCTGGTGCCTCCCTTATGAGCGTCGGGTGTTCCGCAGAAGCCTTAATATGCCGCCGGTGGAGCCATATTTCGTGCGTGAGCATGGTAGCTCCGATGAAGACGAGTGATTTCGTTTTTTATACTTTATTATTTTTTTGTACATTTATTATGTGAATATTCTTCAACACAGCAAATATATATATTTTAACTTGGAAACATTTCTCGATTTCATTCTTCATGGGTTTGGTGGAAGGGTAGAAAAAAAGAATAGATATTACCGAATATGTTCGAATTATTTATTATTGAAAAAAAAAACACACACACACACATACACTTCAGGTAATAGCAGATTTCTTAATCCAAGAATTGTGCTCCTTAGGATATCCAAGCCATTTGACATATACGTTCTTTCCACTTTTGTCTTTCTTCAAGACTTTCTCCACCAAGTACACTTTTGGATTCTTAGTTTTCAACAATTCCATCTCATAGAAACAACCCTTGATTGGATTGCCTTCAATATCGTCCAGATTGTAAGTTGTCGGATTAGTAATATTCACTTTGGTTATCGTGAATAATTCCGTGGAGAAATTTGCTGAATAACCTTTTTCGAACACACCTTTGAACTTGCTTATTCTTACAACATCACCAACTTTATATTTTGGTTTCGGCGCTATTTTTGGGTGACTATAAGCTTTCAGTATTGTAGTGGGAGTTACTTCAGAGGGCTTCATACCAATTGTCCTATGTTTTTTATCATTGTACGAGTTGGTTAAGTGCGGTAAGATATCGTACCACTTATATTCCCCTCTGGCAGAAAATTCTCGGTAAATCCAATTCTTCACTGTTCTGATTACTCGTTCCACAATCGCCGCCTTCATAGTACTATATGTTGAATAATGGTTTATTTTATATTCCTTCATCAGATTACTGAAATGAGAATTATAGAATTCTTTTCCAAGATCGCTTTGCATGTTTTTCGGTGAATACTCGGCCACTCTCAATATATGTTTCATAGCTTGTGTCACTTCTTGACCGGTTTTACTTCTGATAGGTTTTGTCCATAGATATTTGGAATAGCAGTCAATAACGAATAATATATATCGGTATCCTTTATTTCGTTTTGCATACGTCTGCATTTCGGCTAAATCTATCTGCCACAAGTCTGCAAAACCTTTTATTATGGTTCTTCTTCTTTTGAAATTGCGCCTTGCAGGCTTGTGCAATTCTTCAACAATTTGTCTTTTGATTGGACTTATTTCCATACTTTCATCTTCAAGTAGTTGTGACCACTTTGAACCCCGTTCATATACTGATTACTTTTCTCATCCAACATGTACATATATAAGTGGAATTGAAGGAATGTATCAAGAAATTAAGAACCTGATATTTTTTAATACATTTATTGATGAAACTACATGACTATATATACAAAAAACTATATGACTAATGACTATGTACAAACAAAAACAAAAATCAGTCGAAGATGATGGCATCCTCGAGAATCTGTACCATCTCGAGCTCGTCGAACGCGTCCATCTCCATGTCCTCCATGATGAATGGATCCAGGTAAGCACCCCTTGCTACTGGACGGTCATCCTCCTCCTCCTCGACGTCGCTCTCCGCTCTTCCGATGCCTCCTAAGATGAGGGTGGCATCGGAATCGGAGTCATCTCCATTCCCCATGAGGTCCATACTGATACTACTTCTGTCAGAGGCCCCATCGCTGTCGCTGTCTTCGTCTCCGAAGATGACATCCAATACCCAGGGGAATGGGAATGAAGCGTCGCCAGTAGAATCGCAGGGTCCATCAGCTGCAGGTGCTTCCCATGGTTGATGGACAGCATCCGAGGACGAATCGCAGGGTCCATCATCTTCTTCTTCTCCTCGCCAGTTTCCAACCGCAAGTCGATAGCTGGCTCCGTTGTGGTTGGTGGTGGTGTCGGGCTGGTAGTTGCTTTCCATCTTCGAGAGTTGATTTCGAACTGACTATCTCGAGGAGGAAGCAAGTATTTATATGCAGCGGTTGGAGGAGGGGGGTAATAGAAGTAGTAGGGGAAAGAGTAGGGAAGAAAAAGTAGGAGGTCGTAGTCGCTGGGGAATCAATGAGTGGAGATGGTTAAAGTAGTAGGGGGGAGAGTAGAGAGGGAATTAGGGTAGCGATAGGTAGTAAGAAATAAATCGTCAATTGAATTTATTCATATATTATCCAAATCAATAAATACATCATTGTCCATTACTAATTCTACACACACATATACAATTTATACATCAACACTATAATATACAACTTATATATAAAACATATTAACATGAAACAAACACATCTAAGTTCGCTCCAAATATTCCTCATTCATCCGATTGAAATGTTCGAGGCGAGACTTCTCCACTTCACAGACTTGGCGAAATTTTCCTTCTGTCGTCAATTGTCGACCTATCTCAGCCAGTCGTGAAAGCAATTCATCTCTTTCTGATGATAAACGAGTAGTTTTGCTTTCACTATCTGTGATCAGTGCATTGACGTTCGCATACCATCGCTTCAATTCACCATCATATTGCCTTATGGCTTCGATAGGTGCTATTGGAGGCGATGGAATGCGCATGTGAATGGGAGCATTACAATCGGTACCATTATTGTCAGCAGCAGCAGCAGCAGCAAGCCCGTTGAACGCCTCTTGAAGATTCGGCAGTTGGACAGCCGGACGTATAATATCCACACTTATAATTCTGACCCGCTCTGGCTGCTCCTGCTCCTGCTCCTGCGCTTGCTTCTGCTCCTGCTCCTGCTCCTGCTCCTGCTCCTGCTCCTGCTCCTGCTCCTGCTCCTGCTCCTGCTCCTGCTCCTGCTCCTGCTCCTGCTCCTGCTCCTGCTCCTGCTCCTGCTCCTGCTCCTGCTCCTTCTCCTGCTCCTGTTCCTGTTCCTGCTGTTTCGATGTGGTTGATACAGCATGATCTCTGCCGGCATTATACCACATGCCAGCCTTGCCACTTCGGTAGGGGTTAGATTTGCCTCGATTTCCCAGAAACTTTCGAAGAATTGATGGACTCCCACCTCTCATCCCCAAATTCTTTTTCTTAGGCGAAGGTTTCCGGCAATCGATTTCAGGCTTATCCAACGATGACGGCGTCAGTGATGGTGAAGACGAAGGTGAAGGAGTCTTCTTGCCGAAAAAGAGTTTCTTTCCTTTCCGCATCAAGACACCACCATTTTCGACGTCGCCATCATTGGGATCTCGAACCTTGGCGCCAACCTCCAACCGTGATGATGCCTCAAATTGGTTTCGGCTCATCTTGAGACATTTCGAAGGCCTTTTGAATACCCCAGTTGCGGGACCAGCACTTGTAGATGGGGTAGGGCTGGATGGTGATCCTTCAAGTAGGGGCATATCTAATAATGTTGCTGACACGCCTGCCCAAGCCTCATCGGTTGCCAGCAATTCACTATTGAAGCTGATATCCAGGTCTTCTTGATCCACATTCAAATTGCTGATAGACCCATCAATGCCTGAAATACAAATTATGAAATCTATAAAATGAACTACCGTCAAGTTATCGAGAAAACTCACTCAGATTAGGGAGAGATCCAATGTCTTCTTCTTCTGCTGCGAAAGCTGTGGTTGAATCGGTGCTAGGCATCTGAAGAAAAAAAATCATTTCAGATCAACGTAGACTATTTGATGAAAAACTGTGAATCGAAATACAATTCACTAGCAATGATCCATATGGCAACAAAACTTGTACTTACAATTGGTTAATCGACGATGTAGTTGGATTGGCACAAAAAAGATGGTATATCGAGAGTACTCTGGTAGTGGAGCTAGTGGATGATATCTGCTAACAGAATGAGGAGTCTCCGTGTATTCAATGAGTTTTATCTGCTAAGCTCCACCTATTCTCCTTCCACCGCTAATATCCGCCTACATCTCCCCCTTCCTCCCCCACCTAGCCTCTTTTCACCAAAACGAACCTTATCGAAAATGTGTGCGTAGCTCAAGGTCGACCTCCACACAAGGCTGCATTATTCAATGCGAACCAAAATTTCATTCGATATTCAATATTATTGTGGTGCGGCATCAGCTGGCTGATATACGTTATAATATGAATAAAACACATCTCAAATAATCTAAGGAATAATTTATTCAAAAATACGTGTATATAATATATATAAATAATATAATATGTAGACTAGATGAAGAGTGTACAGAACTCGTATCACATCATATGGAGACTAGATTAAACAATAAATATGATTATAAGCGTATGAGGTTGGGTACAGAGTTCGCATTATTATTATTATTATTATCGAGGCTCTGAGTGTTCCATCAACATTTTTATCAGGTCATCTAAATTATCGCTAGAATTTGATTTCTCAGCTGTTTGCATTGTAGCAGATATTGCTTGTTGTACCCAAAGCATATTACGTTCAGGACTCGTTTGATAAAATTCGATATCATTGTGCCCCCAAGGTAAAGTTTTAACAGTATTAGGTATGATAAACCGTTTATCGTCATGGTATGAAAGGGCGACTTTGTTTTTCATTTCAGTATAAATATCGTGCCGATCGCTACGAAAAGTATTCATTTTTCTGAATATCAAGCCACCATTTTCTACGATTTTCTTATGATCATCCATCGATAATTCACTTCTAACAACTGGCCTTGAAACATCCTTCGCTTTTTTCAATTCGGAATTCGAAGATTGAACGTAATACGCTTTGGCACCCGTCCCATAGAAGCTCACAATAGGATCATTTGGAAATTCGTCCTTCATATTTCCCACTACTGATTTCGTTATTGGAATATTGAATTTGTTATCTACGGGGTAATTAGATGTGTCGAAATACCTTATATTCTCCTTCATGAAATTATAAAAATTTTCTGTTTCTATTTTCAATATCAAAGAATCCGTATCAGTATACAATAGCCACGATTTACCAGAGAAATGTTTCTTAATGCATTCATACAGAAAGTTATATATAACGACTTTTGATACATCTAATATGCTGAAACCTAAATACAGCGGTTTATCATAATGCACTTTAACTTTTCCCATATGGATTGCTACGAAATTTTCATGGAATACTTTACAGGTTTTATAATTGGGGAGTGCTATCAATGCATTAGCACCCTTCCTCTTTGTGATACTTTCCCAATGAGTCACAAGTTTGATATCGCTTCTTTTATCAACATTCTCCATGGTTTTGCCATAAACTGAGTTGACCATATTCTTGTATAAACTTTTATCAGCTTTATTTGTACTCTTATTACGCATTTCTGTATTGAGGTCAACATACTTTTTTAACCACGGGGATTGCTTAAATTTGAGAACTCTATGTGTTTTTATCAAGGTCAAACCGTTTTCCATAGCCTGTTTGAGATTTCTGTAATGAACAATATATTTAATTTTATTCGACAAATTAGGAATCAGTTTTTTCAGCTTAGATTTCGATCCGGGTGGAGCAATGGATTCCACGAGGAAGGGTAGATCTGAGTGTGCATCATGTAATTCTTCAGGATAGTACACATCAACTTCAAGGACATACCCATATGGGCTATCGTTTTCAACGCTCATGACATCTAACTCTATAATTTCTTGGTTGGTCAACCACCTAAAATCGGATGTTGGTAGCGGCTGTGACATACTATGACCGTACAAGTTAGTTGCATCTAAATACATGATAAATGTTGATGGTTCATTTGGATTGAAGTTTGGGATGAACTTATTATTCGCAACATGACTCCTCAGACTACATTGACTAATCCCGCCTCTTATACCTTTTTTGAAAAAATGAATCATATCGATGTCGGTTAACAATTCCAATTCGATTTTTGTGTACCTCAACATAGCATCCCACGATAAACCGGGTGCAGTGAAGTATTGGCACGGATCTAACTTGTACGTTTTCAAACAAACATTCCGGAAGTTCTCGAAAACATCACATAATAATAAAACATCTGATTTTAAATAAAGGTCGGAGTAATCACCGAGTGATTTACATTGGAATAAATTCCAAACATGCTCAGCTCTTCGATAATCCTCGTCCGAAATATGTGTATTAGATAAATTATCGAAAAAATCACTTTTTGATGGCAGATCTTCATTATCCAATTTATCCATAGACGTTATGAAACTATATGGAAAAACTCCCTTCTGCGTCATGTATTTGAATTCTTCAGGGTCGCGAAAATATCTAGCAGTTTCTACAAATTGAGATTCATTCAAATTTTCGGCCAAGGATTGCAGGGGTTGGGCAAGGAATTTGTAGCTATCCAAGAATCGCAGTTTCAAGAAGACATTCTGATTCACACCGTTTTTTCCCAAATATTCGTCTACTAAAATATGTTTGGTAAATGAAATATATTTTTCCTTAGTTTGCGCGATACAATCAACTCTCTCTTCTCTATCGAATAATTGCTTGATGAAAAGGTGGCTATCGTAGCCACTCATATTATGAAAAAATATGGGGATGAAATTTGGAATTTTAAAGTTCAAATTACATATTGAATGTGCGGCACCGAATCTTTTTTTTCCCGTTAGATGGCAGTGGTCTCTCACTTTGACGTCGCCATATATAAAAGCTTTATCGCAAATACCGCACTCCGTGGCATTAGCGAATTCAACTTCTTCTGCCGGAGTTAATTTTTCCATAGGAACTACACGTTTTAGAAACAAGTTGTATATTATTTTGCAGTCATTGACTAAATTGGATACGAATTTTTTCGCAGCATCTTTTCCACGGAATGTAACATATTTCGTGATAGAATTATCGAAAGAGCATTTGATAAGGTATGCAAATGAATAAGGTTCATGTGCGAATGTTCTATTAGTAACGGGTTTATTCGGATCTGGCTGACTAGTATGTATCGGTTTCAGAACTGATTCGAAATCTGCATAAATAACGAATGGTACTTTCATCTGTTTCTCAAATTTCTCGAATTTCAAAATGTTTTCAGGTACTGGATTTCCAAATTTATCGACTTTGATCTCTGTGGACGGAGTTGTAGTATATGTATGATTACAATCATTCAGCTGATGGCGTAACAACTTTGTTTCATCTGAGAAATATATCAAACAACCGTCGCAAAAAAATTTCTTATGCGCTTTGGCAGATATCTGGCTAGATACCAGCCTTGATAAATTCTTTATCCAGCAATAGTGGCTATTTCCAGTTTCATCATCTGTGGTCAAAAGTAAATTCACATGTTTACTCATTCTTTTCTTGGAGTAATACAGTGGGCCGACTACATGATATTTCACTTGATGATCTTCAAATACACTCTCTAACCCGTAAACGTTGATGGAACAATCATTGAGAATTTCGAATTTTGGAATGCTACTCACTTTAACAGGGAACTCTATACCCACCAAATTCAGAACTGTAGAATAGTGCGGATATGAAGAGGTTTCGCAAACATTAGCTCTTGCCGGATACAGTGCAGACGTCACAGCCCAAGCGAAACAGCACTCGTCCTGATTCACTATGTTTACAACGGCCTTTTTATTCTCTATGAAGCTAGGTAGCTTCATGTAAGAGCATCCACGCAGAGGGCTGTACTTGTTGATATTGATTTCCAGGAACATTATTTTTTCTAAAGCCCAACCTATAACAATAGTAACATCTGTTAATAATCAGAAATATTTCAAAAATCATACCAACTCACCAGAATCACGCTCCTCGAATTCGGTCGTTTGATTCAATAAGATGTCCTTGAATGTGTCAACCACGGCCTCCAAATCCAGCGATGAATCCATGATGTGATTTGGCGTCATGAAGGATTTGATGTCATGAAGATCTTGGGATTGTAAAATGTATCTTCCAAACACTTCCATATTCACCTTGATGGAGTGGTGAATCGAGATTATATTATCCAATAAAGATATAATGGTTGCCTTATTCTCATTAAAAAACGTATTGTAATCCAATACATCAGTTCTGCATTCCAATCGATAGCTCACAATGCGGCATTTGAACGCATTTTCAATCACATATACTCCGTCCCTATAATTGACGCAAGCGTTTGTCCGATGCTCCAATGTCCTTTTATGCGCACCCCATTTTATCGGTTGGAATGGTCTTATTGCAAACAGTACATGTCTGCACATTTGCAGAAGTTGCTGCTTGCTGAGTGCCATCTTCCAGTCGAGGCTTCTTTGCAATAGATGGGTTGAAATTTCCCACACATGCAACCCTTTGATGACGTCGTAGATTGTCACTACGTGTGAAAGGTTTAGCGCACACACTGCAAACTAACATTTTGTTTAGATGATTTATCACTCACAAAGAACTATTCAACTTGATGTTTGATGATAGTATTGAGAGAGAACTGTGCTCTCATGGACACAACTATTGGGTTTATATAGGAGGGAGTCATGACGTAACACAGCACCCCACTTCTACCAAAACGACCTCGACCAGCCTACTCCCATTTTCAAGGTCGCACACGCTTTCACCTCCCTCTCCAAGGTCGAGGTCTCTCTCTCTCTCTACAACTCAAGGTCACTCGTTCCCAAGGTCACATATGCGAAGGTTACTCGTACAACCTTCCTTCAAGGTCACTTTGTCTCGCCCTCAAGGTCACCTCCGCGTTCAAGGGCGTGCTGTCGACACTTCACTATACAAGGTTACTCCCGCCCAAGGTCAGACCCGTTCAAGGTCACTCCCGCCCAAGGTCACTCCCGCCCAAGGTCACTCCGCCCAAGGTCGGAGGACGGTGACCTAGGGCGGAGAGCCAGAACCGGCCAATCTTTACTACTGAGGTGGTGTAGTGTATTGACCAACCTTTACGAGGTAGTGTAGTGTATAGACTATCCTTTACCTATCTATGCGCACGCACCATGTCACCTGCTATCATGTCAGGTGCCAGCAGTTTTATCAGGATCACCGAAATAGATAATGTCGGCATTGTAATTTAACAGTTTTGAAGTTAATAAATAACGGTAAATGCAATTCGTGTTTCAATTTAGCAAAGACATTTCAGTAACTCTGCAGTCTAGAAGCAGACATGCATACAGTTGAAGCAGATACGATGACGGTATCCGTATGAGACGACTTCGATTGGTATATAACGAGTAAAATAGGCAAATGAAGCTACATCGACTTCATCGTTGTGCAAACGAAATCTCTCTATCTTATCATCTTACATGGACACAATTGAAGCAAATAAGTTCGAAATGACCATATGAGACAACTCCTATGTAGGTATAACGCACACAGCTTGCAGAACAAGAAACTTCGACTTCGACTATGGTTACTGTGGGGCCAGCATTCTACCTTCTGACTTGCATACACTTGAGGCAGATAGGATCGCACCGACCATATAGTATGACTTTGAAGGGTATCTGACGGGAACAACAGGCAGGTGAGGATACATCGACTTCATCACTGTGCACACTGTATCTCTTTATTCCATCATCTCACATGGATACTATCGCAGCAGAATAGAACGCGAAGAGCATATAACAGAATATCGATGCGCGTAAAATGCACACAACAGACAGAGGAAGAACCTTCTATTTCGGTTATGTGTACAGTGTGACTCTACATTCTAGCATGTGATATACATACAGTTGAAGCAGATACGATTGCAGTGACCGTATAAGACGACTTCGAGAGGTTTATAACGGGTACGATAGGCAAATGAAGTTACATCGACTTCTTCGTTGTGCACACTATATCTCTCTATCCTATCATCTTACATAGTCACTATTGAAGCAGACAAGTTCGCAATGACCATATGAGACGACTGCCAAGTGGGTATGACGCACACAACTAGCAGAACGAGTACCTTCGACTACGACAATGTTCACACAGAAACTCTGCAGTCTAGCATCTCACATCCATGCAGTTGAATCAGATACGTTTGCAGTGACCATTTAAGACGAGTAATAAGCGGAAATAACGCACACAGCTTGCAGAACAAGAATCTTCGACTTCGACTATGTTCACACTGTGAATCTGCAGTCTAGAATCAGACATGCATACAGTTGAAGCAGATACGATGACGGTATCCGTATGAAATGACTTCGAAGGGTATATAACGAGTACAATAAAAAAATGAAGATACATCGACTTCATCGTTGTGCACACTATATCCCTCTATCCTGTCATCTTACATGGTCACTATCGAAGCAGACGAGTTCGCAATGCCCATATGAGACGAATCTCAACGGGTATAACGTACACAACTTGCACAACAAGAATCTTCGACTTCGACTATGTTCACACTGTGACTCTGCAGTCTAGAATCAGACATGCATACAGTTGAAGCAGATTCGATGACGGTATCCATATGAGACGACTTCGAAGGGTATATAACGAGTAAAATAGGCAAATGAAGCTACATCGACTTCATCGTTGTGCAAACGAAATTTCTCTATCTTATCATCTTACATGGACACTATTGCAATGACCATATGAGACAACTTCTATGTGGGTATAACGCACACAGCTTGCAGAACAAAAAACTTCGATTCCGACTATGTTTACACAGTAACTCTGCAGTATAACATCTGACATGCATACAGTTGAAGCAGATACGACTGCAGTGACCATATAAGACGACTCTGAAGGATATATAACGAGTACAATAGGCAAATGAAGATACATCGACTTCATCGTTGTGCAAACGAAATCTCTCTATCTTATCATCTTACATGGACACTATTGAAGCAGACAAGTTCGCAATGACCATATGAGACGACTTCCAGGCAGGTATAACGCACACAGCTTGCAGAACAAGAAACTTCGAAGTAGACTATCTTTACACTATCACTCTGCAGTCGAGCATCTGACATGCATACAGTTGGAGCAGATATGATCGTAGTGACCATATAAGACGACTTTGAAGGGTATATTGCAAGTACAATAGGCAGATGGAGAAACATCGACTTCATCAGTGTGCACACTCTATATCTCTATTCTATCAACTCACATGGATACTATTGAAGCAGTCGAGTTCTTGATGCCCATATGAGACGATATCCAAACAGGTATAACGCACACAGCTTGCAAAACAAGAAACTTCGACTTCGACTTCGACTATGTTTACACTGTCACTCTGCAGTCTTGCATCTGACATGCATACAGTTGAAGCAGATATAATCGTAGTGACCATATAAGACGACTTTGAAGGGTATATCGCAAGTACAATAGGCAGATGAAGAAACATCGACTTCATCGTCGTACACCCTATATATCTTTATCCTATCACCTCACATGGACACTATCGAAGCAAACGAGTTCGCATTGACCATATGAGACGACATCCAAGAAGGTATAACCCACACAGTCTGCAGAACAAGAAACTTCGACTTCGACTATGTTTACTCTGGGGCCTGCATTCTACCTTCTGACTTGCATACACTTGAGGCAGATAAGATCGCACCGACCATATAGTATGACTTTGAAGGGTATCTGACGAGAACAACAGGCAGATGAGGATACATCGACTTCTTCACTGTGCACACTGTATCTCCTTATTCCATCATCTCACATGGATACTATCGCAGCAGAATAGATCGTGTTACGTTCAAATTCAACTCTGAAGCAATTTTATAGCCTCAGTAAATAAAATAGACCAATAAATAACACAATATTGAGCACCTAGTATATTTCCTCAACATTTTTACACTTAGCTCCAGAGAAGGATAAAAAAAACACAAATGAGAGAAAGAAAATGAATATTCTTCCACATCTCGTCATTTTACGTCTCTACAGTAGGTCCAAGGGAAGTACGTGGAGGAAATGGCCAAACATCGTCGTCCTTCGCATCATATTTACTTCGTACTGTAGTACCGTGTTACGCTAGGAATCTCGACCGCTGTTGACTGGAGATTCTCGACGATAAACGTGTTTTTCGATTCTTTCCTGCTTCGATACGATAGTATGTGTTGGAGGCCGTCTCGCGAAAGCTGAAAATAAATAGAACGAATTACTAGGGTAACATGAATTCGGGCTTGGTTGGTCTATTTACATCAATAACTTGAGTGTACCGAATGTATTAGTGGATTAAAATTACATTATTTATTTAGTTACTTACTAAACGACTTACCTTGTCAATAAATTTTATTCATTGTTTGGTGAGAAAACATTGTTGTTTGTTGTTTATCTTTTATCACCTGCTTATTCAGTTAATTTCACGTCAATCGTCAATCTTTCACAGAACTGATGACAGTCTCGAGTGGATCAGCTGATCAGTTGACATAGATCGGTTGGCATTGACTAGTTGACATTGATCAGTTGACATCCACCGTTCCTAACTCCACTTCCACAGTGTTGCCATATCTAAAACCAAAATTTCCGACATTATAAATCGTAATTGGATGGTGATCTAATGAGTACCCACTTCCAATGTGCTCCTTGGGTAGTGTTGACGGGTTGGTTGGAATCCCTAACGCCCTTTTAATTGTATTTATTTCAGGTAGTAGGCTCCTGAAATGACGCCATCTGTTAGACGTCAGAGTAAGTTCTGGTTGCAATGCATGGATGATGTTCTGACTGCTCCGTGTCAAAGTTGCGACTACCGCGACCTCTCACTGGAGGTTGAGGCAGTTAACTCACTTTTCTGGTAGTTCGGACAAGTACTGATGGTGTTTCGTTGTTGCACAATATTTTTTACTTTTACCAAGTCATCCTTTTAGGGATCTATTTCGTGCAACACAATAATCAATTTTGGTATTCCGTTGTTGGCATGGTGTGCATATTTTGAAGGTTCGTCCAAAATTGTACTCTTATAGAGGATTTGAAGTTACACTATACATGCAGGTGTCCGAACTCCATAAGATGGTAGAGGTACTTTTTCTGGAGATAAGGCTCGAGGTATGTTCTCTTTTCTATATGAATCATTGTGTATCCATTGAGTGAAGTTATCATTGAATCGCTCCATGTGAGTGCTGAGGGTATTAATAGGGTATTTCCATATTGACAGAGTCCATAAGGATCATATTCCCATGCTCGACAAAACTCGACCTAAAGTAATAGAGCAATAAGAGCGATAATCTACTAACGAAGCTCAGACGAAACTAAAACAGATGTGTGTTTGCTGTCTTATCCAGAAGGGACATATCAGGATTCCTGTGAATTACAATACAAGAAAAAAATCCCTTGGCCAGGGTAAGTTCGTTAGTAATTTTTAATCCGGTATAATCATTTTTCTGAATTTCTCTGAGTGCAGATTACTTCCTTATTTTCAGTTTCAGATAATAATCATTAACTTATTATCATTCAGAACTTTTTATATTGTTTTCTATAACATGTTTTGATACATTCAAAATGTATTACATGTATTTGGATATGTAAATAGCTAGATTTTCTTTAATACTTAGTATTCTTTTTTTATTTATTCATATGGTCATCTTGTGTTGACATGTTTTGTGGAGCTCTGATATTTTAGTTCATCGGGCTTAACGATTTCTACTTTGAGATTGTCAAAATATTATTTTGATGAATTATGCAAAATTTCTTCATAGAATGCCTACTGGCAAAATTCATACAAAATTATCTTTTCCCCATCAAATTAATTTTGATATTCCAGTAATTCAATATTTTCTTGGGTGAATATATCCTAATATAGACTGATTGGTTTATTCATCTGTTGGGGCTTTCATTCACAGATATATTTATTTTTTTGTGCTTTTTTCATTGGCTAGTGTTGACTGTCAGTGAGTTTTGAGGAAACAGTTTATTCAGAATGTGATGGTAATTTCATGTCTTTCTCAGGGTTGTTTTTTGGAGTCTACATTTTGGAGCTGTAGGATTGAAAGCTACAGGGTGGACCTAGCTCACCTTGGCTCCCAGACGTTCCCTCACCCACATCTATATTTTATCGGTATACAGGGTGGTCCCTCATACTACTAGGCTGCTGGGACGAGTACTGACCTACGTGGGGACTTATACAGGGTGTTTCAATCAGGAAAAGCAAACATAAGAGCACGCAAGTCTTTGAACAAATTCCACTATTATTGCTTAATCGCTATTTTGCTATTACTATTACTGCCTCCATTGCTAAAATTGCTTGTTGCTTTTTTTATACATATTGCTACAATTGCTTGTTGCTATTCTTTTATACATATTGCTACAATTGCTTGTTGCTATTTTTTTATAAATATTGCTACAATTGCTATTTTGCTGACATTGCTTGAATTGCTACAATCGGTATTTTGCCTACAATAATTGTTATTTGCTATTACTGCCTTAACTTCTATCATTGCTATTTGCTATTATGGCTACTTGCTATGCCCAGTGTTATGCCCTATCTGCATGAAAGTTTTATTTTGCTGCCCTATCTGCTGTAACTATAAATGCTTTCACAATAGCTATAGATTTTTTTTTGTTATTGCTATTAGTGGGTTATTGTTTACTGAGCGATTATGTCATCTAGATCTTAGTTGCCTCTTTCATACATATCCATGTAATAATTCGGAAGCAGAAATTATTGGCATTAATCTCATACTCCTGGTGACGGTTAAGGTCCGCGCATGCGCCTGAGCTCAAGCGACGCGTATTATATATAAACCTTTTTTTTTAAATTCTATATCTGTTATCGCATGAAATCTTTAATTTCTGCGCTCCCGATTTTCGCCTGCACGGCTTGACATATGATCGATTGTATTGCTTGCCAGCCTGTGACACCGAATATCCGTGCATGATTTTCACCATTGCATTTTGTTCGTGTTTTTTTTTGTGTATAGGGGATTTTGGGTTTCCATTATTAGGGTGTATGATCAGATATTGATGCTGTTTATGATAGCATATCTTGGGCCTCCTGAGAAGTGCAATCCTTGTACAATAAACTAGTTTAATGATTTATCGTCTTTTATTATGGTGATTTATTTCTCTTGACCTTGTTGGTAAGTTTTGAGGTTAGGGAAGTCCTTATTCGGGTATTTATAGGCCGGCGTACCTCAGTGCTTCGATGCTTCAATATCGATTCATGTCGAGGTATCGATCGTGGGTTCGAGACCCACAAACGCAGACTTTTTCTGATGGCCTAAGAAAGTGTTTGGGATCACACGTTAAAAGGTGAGGCCCCCGTCATTCCTTGCTCGCACAAGACTTTCGAAGACTTCTGAGGGTTGCTCGTAAGAGGGCAACCGAATGACGGATAGAACAATTTTAGAACAACAATTTTTAAAATTTGCGTGTGGTTAAACTTATCTGGCGCCTATTTGACATCTTTCAAATAAACCTTGAAATCTTTCTTCGAAACCACCCCGTCTTCGACTGCAGCAGTCGCAAATGCCCACAAATAGATCATCGCTTGTGGTAATGTGACTTTTGGTTGTGTAAGCGCTTTGTAGGTCACAATCGCGAAGACCATATAACAGAATATCGATGCGCGTAAAACGCACACAACAGACAGAGGAAGAACCTTCTATTTCGGTTATGTGTACAGTGTGACTCTACATTCTAGCATGTGATATACATACAGTTGTAGCAGATGCGATAGCTCTGACCATATAAGACGACTCTGAAGAATATACAACGACGACCACAGGCTATTGAATATACATCATCTCCATTGGTGTGCACACTGTATCTCTCTATTTGATCATCTAACATGGATACTATTGGATCAGTATAGATCGCACAGATCATATGAGACGACAGAAGCGAGTAGAACGCACACAGCTTGCAGAACAGGAAACTTCGAAGTAGAATATCTTTACACTGTCACTCTGCAGTCTAGCATCTGACATGCATACAGTTGGAGCAGATATGATCGTAAAGACCATATAAGACGACTTTGAAGGGTATATTGCAAGTACAATAGGCAGATGGAGAAACATCGACTTCATCAGTGTGCACACTCTTTATCTCTATTCCATCATCTCACATGGATACTATCGCAGCAGAATAGATCGCGAAGACCATATAACAGAATATCGATGCGCGTAAAACGCACACAACAGACAGAGGAAGAACCTTTTATTTTGGTTATGTGTACAGTGTGACTCTACATTCTAGCATGTGATATACATACAGTTGTAGCAGATGCGATAGCTCTGACCATATAAGACGACTCAGAAGAATATATAACGACGACCACAGGCTATTGAATATACATCATCTCCATTGGTGTGCACACTGTATCTCTCTATTTGATCATCTCACATGGATACTATTGGATCAGTATAGATCGCACAGACCATATGAGACGACAGAAGCGAGTATAACGCACACAAAAGGCAGAAAAAGTAACTTCGTTTTCGACTATGTTTACAGTGTGACCTGCATCCTAGCTTCTGACATGCATACAGTTGGAGCAGATGAGATCGCACCGACCATATAAAATAACTTTGAAGAATATTAAACGAGTACAAAAGGCAAATGAGGATACATCGATTTCATTGGTATGCACACTTTCTATTTTATCATCCCACATGTATACTATTGGAGCAGAATAGAACGCAAACACCATATAAGACGACATCGAAGCGGGTATAACACACACAACAGTCAGGAAATGAAACTTCGACTATGTTCAAACTGGGA
Organism: Phaedon cochleariae; assembly: GCA_918026855.4. Lineage (NCBI taxonomy): Eukaryota > Metazoa > Arthropoda > Insecta > Coleoptera > Chrysomelidae > Phaedon > Phaedon cochleariae. The sequence continues at coordinate 25,518,030 of OU896714.1, read as the reverse complement.
CTCCGCATTCTAGCTTCTGACATGCATACAGTTATGGCAGATAACATCTTACTGACCATATATAATGACTCTATAGGATATGTACCGAGTACAACGGGCAAATAAGGATACATCGACATCATCGGTGCGCACACTGTATCTCTTCATTCGATCATCTCACATTGATACTTTCGGAACAGAATAGATCGCAAAGACCATCGAAGCAAGTATAACTCACTCAACAAACAGAAAATAAAACTTCGACTATTTTCACACTGGGACTCTGCTTTCTTGCTTCTAACATGCATACAGTTGGTGCAGATACTATCTCACGGACCATATAAGTTGACTCTGTGTGGTATATAACGAGTACAACAGGCAAATGAAGATACTTCGACTTCATCGGTGCGAACTCTGTATCTATCTATTCCATCATCTCACATGAATACTATTGAAGCAGCCGGGTTCGCAATGCCCGTATGAGACAACTTTCAGGTACACAACTTGCAGAACAAGAAACTTCGACTTTGACTATGTTTACACTGTGACTTTGCAGTCTAGAATCCGACATGCATACAGTTGAAGCAGATACGACTACAGTGACCGTGAAGGACGACTTCGAGAGGTTTATAAAGGGTACGATAGGCAAATGAAGTTACATCGACTTCTTCGTTGTGCACACTATATCTCTCTATCCTATCATCCTACATGGTCACTATTGGAGCAGACAAGTACGCGATGACCATATGAGACGACTGCAAAGTGGGTATGACGCACACAACTTGCAGAACAAGTACCTTCGACTACGACAATGTTTACACAGAAACTCTGCAGTCTAGCATCTTACATCCATGCAGTTGAATCAGATACGATTGCAGTGACCTTTTAAGACGAGTTATAAGCGAAAATAACGCACACAGCTTGCAGAACAAGAAACTTCGACTTTGAATATGTTCACACTGTAACTCTGCAGTCTAGAATCTGGCATGCATACAGTTGAAGCAGATACGATGACGGTTTCCGTATGAAACGACTTCGAAGGGTATTTAACGAGTACAATAAGAAAATGAAGATACATCGACTTCATCGTTGTGCACACTATATCCCTCTATCCTGTCATCTAACATGGTCATTATCGAAGCAGACGAGTTCGCAATGCCCATATGAGACGAATCTCAACGGGTATAACGTACACAGCTCGCAGAACAAGAAACTCCGACTTCGACTTTGTTTACACTGTAACTCTGCAGTCTAGCATCTGACATGCATACACTTGTAGCAGATACGATGGCAGTGACCGTATAAGACGACTCTATAGGCAAATGGGTATACATCGACATCATCGTCATACACACTATATACCTCTATCCTATCACCTCACATGGACCCTATTGAAGCAGGCAAGTTCGCATTGACCATATAAGACGACTTCAAAGCGAGTATAACGCACACAGTTCGCAGAGAACCAAACTTCAATTTCGACTATGTTTACACTGTATCTCTGAAGTCTAGCATCTGGCATGCATACAGTCAAAGCAGATACAATTGCAGTGACCGTATAAGACGACTCTGAAGGATATATAATAAGTACAATAGGCAAATGAAGATACATCGACTTCATCGTTGTGCAAACGGAATCTCTCTATCTTATCATCTTACATGGACACTATTGAAGCTGACAAGTTCGCAATGACCATATGAGATGACTTCCAGGCAGGTATAACGCACACAACTTGAAGAACAGGAAACTCCGAAGTAGACTATCTTTACACTGTCACTCTGCAGTCTAGCATCTGTCATGCATACAGTTGGAGCAGATATGATCGTAGTGACCATATAAGACGACTTTGAAGAGTATATTGCAAGTACAATAGGCAGATGGAGAAACATCGACTTCATCAGTGTGCACACCCTATATCTCTATTCGATCAACTCACATGGATACTATCGAAGCAGTCGAGTTCCCGATGCCCATATGTGACGATATCCAAACAAGTATAACGCACACAGCTTGCGAAACAAGAAACTTCAACTTCGACTATGTTTACACTGTCACTCTGCAGTCTTGCATCTGACATGCATACAGTTGAAGCAGATATGATCGTAGTGACCATATAAGATGACTTTAAAGGGTATATCGCAAGTACAATAGGCAGATGAAGAAACATCGACTTCATCGTCGTACACCCTATATATCTTTATCCTATCACCTCACATGGACACTATCGCAGCAAACGAGTTCGCATTGACCATATGAGACGACATCCAAGAAGGTATAACCCACACAGTCTGCAGAACAATAAACTTCGACTCGACTATGTTTACTCTGGTGCCTGCATTCTACCTTCTGACTTGCATACACTTGAGGCAGATAAGATCGTACCGACCATATAGTATGACTTTGAAGGGTATCTGACGAGAACAACAGGCAGATGAGGATACATCGACTTCATCACTGTGAACACTGTATCTCTTTATTCCATCATCTCACATGGATACTATCGCAGCAGAATAGATCGCGAAGACCATATAACAGAATATCGATGCGCGTAAAACGCACACAACTGACAGAGGAAGAACCTTCTATTTCGGTTATGTGTACAGTGTGACTCTACATTCTAGCATGTGAAATACATACAATTGTAGCAGATGCGATAGCTATGACCATATAAGACGACTCGGAAGAATATATAACGACGACCACAGGCTATTGAATATACATCATCTCCATTGGTGTGCACACTGTATCTCTCTATTTGATCATCTCACATGGATACTATTGGATCAGTATAGATCGCACAGACCATATGAGACGACAGAAGCGAGTATAACGCACACAAAAGGCAGAAAAAGGAACTTCGTTTTCGACTCTGTTTGCACTGTGACCTGCATCCTAGCTTCTGACATGCATACAGTTGGAGCAGATGAGATCGCACCGACCATATAAAATAACTTTGAAGAATATTAAACGAGTCCAACAGGCAAATGAGGATACATCGATTTCATTGGTGTGCACACTCTCTATTTTATCATCCCACATGTATACTATTGGAGCAGAATAGATCGCAAACACCATATAAGACGACATCGAAGCGGGTATAACACACACAACAGTCAGAAAATAAAACTTCGACTATGTTCAAACTGGGACTCCGCATTCTAGCTTCTGACATGCATACAGTTATGGCAGATAACATCTTACTGGCCATGTTTGGGAATGCGAAAATGGACTGTAAGATTGTATATTAAGTATCATTGATTAGCAAACGAGAGCGTTACAAAATTGTACCTTCATGTCGGCTTCCTCTTTGTTATCCTCAGACCGGTATCATCCTGGAGGTGATCACCATCAGTTTTCATAGTAGAGCGCACATAACACAGTATTGTAGAATGTAGAACCAAGAATCCCGGTTATGTCACTTCAAAAGTAGTGTGCACTTGTTAGCGCGTATGATAACTCGACACTCGATAGTTTTGCGACTTTTTCACTGGCCAGCGTTCGAATTCATAGTTACTTGGTCTGTCTGTGTCCATTCTGCGTGACTTGGGCATAGGACGCCCACCAAAAAACTTGTAACGCTCATTTCGCGAAGAAATCTACTTTTATTGAAAAGAAGACAGTGTTGCCATCTTTCCCAAACATTATCCCCACCAGAAATGCAACCATGCATTCAATAATAAAAAAAATACTGAATGCTCACTAAATTGAAAGAAAATAATCGAAACACATGGTAAGAAATCATCTGCTAAATGAAGTATATATATTCAGTAATGAAATGAAAAAAAAAACAAGGAAGTGATATGTTATGCTCCAGGCAGAGCGCATATCTTCACAAGAGGCCTAGAGTAAGTACCCTTGGCAGTCTCTACAACAGCAACTCGTGAAACACCATCAGCCCCTACACTAAGTGATTTAATGCGACCTAATGGCCATTGCATCGGCGTTGTCACTTCCGTTTTGATCAATACCATTGTTCCGATGGCTACCAGACTCAAAGGAGTGGTCCATTTGGTCCTCTGCTGTAACGTGTGCAGATATTCTTTATTATATCGACTCCAAAAATTTTGGTGCATCTGTTGAAGCAACTGCCAACGGCTTAATCTATTAATCGGGCTGAATGACAGATCGGGGGTAGGTAATGCAACGAGCGGTTCGAGGGTTGAAAAATGGCCCGGAGTTAGCACTGCCAAGTCATTAGGGTCAGAACTCAATGGTACGAGCGGACGCGAATTAAGTATACTGTAGCATGTAAATATTCACTACTGTATATTTTGTCTGATTCTATACTATTTCGTACTGCTGAGCACATTTGACAGGATATTTCGTCACAATAACATTGTTAACATTTTTCAATAACATAAATTGAACTCAATCTGTTTTATATTATTTAATTATTCTCAAACCTGATATGTGGATACACACCTGAGATTTCACACTGTACATAATATAAAAATACAATTTCTATAAATACACTGATATCTCTTGCTATATCTGCTTTGTTGTGATCCAAGTAGAAGGATGATTCGGATGGTTTTTACAGAAACTTATCTGAAAGAGATAAATAATATAAAGTAATTTGAAATACCATTTCAGAGACATTCTCATACTCACTTTTCACACTGCTATTTCCACTTGAAACTTCATCACAGTAGGACGATAGGTATTGGATTTTCCAGGAATACTGAGGTGGCTGGTTTCACTAGGAATCGACCATGGTGAATCAATTAACTTCGTTTGGCATTATTTTCTTGATTGATGCATTTGATAAATTCAGGTTGATGTTTCGATCTTGTTGAGTTGATCTGTTATTTCGCTTTACGTCAATTAGCTGTCGGTCATGACACCATGTCAACAGTGTCAAACTTGTCATGCGCCAAATGATATGTCCTTAGATCATCATCGTCGAACCAACAAGCCAAGTAATCGTGAAGAAAGGTGTGACGTCATTTTAGTCATCAATTCTGATTGGTTCAGATAGTCATCTAGGAAGAATCAAGTCTCTGGAGGGAGTAGCGATAACGTCTTTTATTTTGGATATTCAAATTTTCCGCCAATTTGAAAAGCGGAAACTGTTAAGTTGTTCTCGAAGTTTCTGGAAATTAGGAGAAGGGATTTCCTTTCTGGTCGTGAGACAAGAGCTCACTTCAGAAAATTCTTCGTGGTGGTCAAGTGCCATTTTTGTGGTGTGAACCGGCTTCTGAAGTCCTGTACCGCCTGGCGTTCTGGATCACATCAGGATATCCTGGATTTGCTGCTGATCTACAAGGACTGCTGGACTCTACAGATTTCTTCTGGTTTTGGTTTAAGAGGCAGAATCTTCATGGTTCATCACCCAGGCAGCCACGTGCCTACCTTCATCGTCATTTCAATCCCTAACCCTTCATAGAAGGTGAGTCTCGCATTATTACGTTTTTTCTCTCTGCAGTCCAGAAATTCAGAACCTCATTTCATGAATTATTTAAGGGTTTTTCCACCGGGAGTTTTCTACCGGGAGTTTTCTACCGGGAGTTTTTTACCGGGAGCTCTACAACGGGAGTTATCCTACCAGGAGCACTCTTCTTCCCAGGAGTCATTGCTCGACCAGGATCTGTTAATTCTACAAGGCCTTTGGTGGCTATATAGTAGTCTGGAATCTGGAATCTGGATATCGTCCCCTGTTTGTTCCTAATATGATGGATTTTCAAGGTGGAATACGACAGCTCTGTCAATGTCATCTGACATCCAGCGATGTGAAGTCAGCACCCCGCTCTCCGCCAGCCTTCCCCGCAGCAGCTTCATTTAGTAGCACTGAATGCTACTCTGGATAACAGGTGTAGGACACACCATACAGGTTTTTGACATGAAAATATATTTTTATTTTTCATTTTTATTCACTCATATTGCCCATTGCTAGTGTGTATAATCACGTATAATGGACCATTTTTAAATCATAGCCAGGTCATGAATTGATAAAATCACACATGAAAGGTACATATACTTCCCCTCCACATAGTATACTATGCGCTGGTAGAATTCATCCATATATAATATTTTTTTTGAATCTGCTATGACTTTAAAACGTCCGTACAGGAGCTCTTGATTTTTCAAGTACAATATAAGGTTGGTTTATACATATTTTCATCCACATAATAGCAGGCAACAGTGTATTTTCTTAACAGGAAATAAGTATCTAATATTTTTTGTTTATGCATATTTGTCAAAACCATGTGATATGATATATAAGTCCTATCATCAAAATTAAATGTTTTGGGTTTTGTATATGACTGTTTTATTTGTTTATTGACATGACACTCCAACTCACAACATCTCTATAAGGTAAATTTAGGTCTTTCAGTCTGGGATAACAACTAATATTATTCATTATCTAGTTGCTCAACTTTCCAGGTAACTTTTCTTTTGAATTAAAAGTTGCAGTGGCGCCCCATCTTTTTTGTTTAACCTTATGATTGCCAGATAACTGAAATTTTGCTATTTTAACTCATTTTGATAACTCGAACCCATAGTGCCTACTGACGAAGAGCTGCCGTTCGCAAATGCACCTATTTTTCATAAAAGTAGGGCTGCAAAGATGACGTCCGAACGTGGGGGCCCGAGTTTTTAGTTAGGTTATTAGTAATCAACAGTTGTGAGTGTCTTGTTGATGAATGAATAAAATGTTCATGGTTTGGAGACAGCTGATAGTTTGACGGAGAGCCAGGAGAGTTGTTTTTGCCACATTTTGTTTTGGTAGGTAAAAAATATATGGGTTTTTATGAACTGATCTATGGTGAGTATACACATATCAGGTTTCATAATATTTGAGAATCCAGTTTTGTGATTTAAGATTTGATTAAATTAGCTGCTGCAGACAGTGCTTGAGACAATACTACGTACAGTGTTGCAACATTTAAATAATTTCCTTAGAAGTTGGAACAACAGTTTTGATATTTGATTTTGAACTGATTCAAAATGGATCAAAATTTTAAAGCTAATCACTTGCTGCAGGATGAACTGAATTATGAGTTGAGAATTCGAGGTGTGATTTCTGAACGGAATCAAGAATAAAAACGTAAAATTCTAGGAAGGCTTCTGTTTAAAGAAAAACAAAGTGGTACAAATGTAATGACTTTAGTTGATGAAGCTTATAACTTTGATACAGAGCGAGTAGAAATTCAGTCCACTTTAGATTCTATTAAATCACTTATTGAAGGTTTTGAAGGTCCTTCATCAGATTCTGTTTACAAAAGAGCAACCTCTAGAATAAATCATATCAGTTTTCGCATAAACAGAATTAAGTTACAGCGGGAAGATTTAAATTATAGGGACGTATTGAATTTCAAGGATGAAGCTTATGCTACAGCCCTGCAATTTGATGCTGAATTAAATGAGAAGGTTCAGGATGATGATGTTAATGTCACTATTTTAACACCACAAGCTAGTCCTTCTACTACTGCTAACACCTTTAGTAATACAATTGTGAATTCTCATAAGTCAGTTCCTGTCTATAAATTGAATATTCAATTTGATGGTGAACCAAAAAATATCCTTTCATTTATTGAACGCATAGAAGAAGTAGCTCAGGCAAGGCATGTTAGTAAAGCTGAACTTTTTGAATCTGCTAGTGACTTATTCAGTGGTAAGGCTACATTTTGGTTCAGACAAATCAGAACACAAGTTAATAGTTGGGAAATTTTGGTTATAAAATTGAAAAAGGATTTTTCGATGTCAGACTTTGATGATGAAGTGTGGAACCAAATAAAATCACGAAAACAAGGCAGAAATGAACCTGTAGTAATTTTCATAGCTTGTATGGAAACTTTATTCAGTAGACTCAGTCGTGGAGCCGCAGAGCTCACTAAAGTTAAATATATTAAAATGGGACTACAGGGTGAATACCTTAAAAGACTTGCACTTAGTGATATTGATAGTGTTTCTACCTTGAGTACACTTTGTAAAAAGCTTGAAGAAGCTGATATTCTTAGCTTGGCATCTGGTTCACAGTCACAGTATCAGAAACCCTTTCAATGTATGATTGATCCTGAGTTAACACATTTTTCAGATACCCTTTCAAGTTCTCAAACTTCTCGCAATGATCAGAATTTTCAGAGGAATTTTCAACCTCGAAAGCGAAATTTCAACCATAAGAAATGGAATAAATATGTCAGTTCAAATAAACAAGTTAATGTTACTAGTTCAAATGTGAAATCAAGTACATCAGTGTTATGTTGGAGGTGTTTACAACCAAACCATACTTTCAGGAAATGTAGAGCTACTGACAATATCATTAAGAAATTTTGTTTTAAATGCGGTTGTGCAGATGTAACTTCAAAGGAATGTACAAAATGTCAGGGAAACTAGTAAGGGAGGTGAAGTATTACGACTCTTGTTTCCCTCCATTATTTAAAAGAGTCAACTCAATTTCAAGATCAAATTTTTTCAATCCCAAGGAATGGAATGATTGGAAAAAGACTGTTAGAGATTTTTATAAAAATTATGTTTTCCATAAAAATTCAAATGTCGCACCCCTTTTTGTACAGAAGTCACGTGATAACAGGCCATATATTTCTGTAAAAATTTTTGATCAGAAAGTAGTTTGTCTTTTGGACAGTGGTGCCAATGTTTCGGTTTGTGGTCAAAAATCAGTAGATTTACTGAAAAAACTTAATCTGAAATGGAATAAATCTTTTTTGAAACATGTGACAACAGTTGATGGAACTGAACGGGAAGTCAAGGGTGTAGTTGATCTACCAGTTTGTGTAGATAACATTGTTCAGGTTGTTCCTACTATAGTAGTGCCTTCACTGCCCCACTCAATTATTTTTGGAAGCGTTTTTTGCAATCGGTTCAAGATCAAGATCGACTTCAAAAATAGGATTTGGAATGTGCATAGTGCAGTAACGCATAATTCTATACAGGTTGTCTCTAGTCATGTTAAAGAGATTAAAAATTCAGATTCAAGTGATTTGTCAGATTTATCTCCTTCAGAGAGTGTTCAAGCAGAACAAATTATAGAGCATTTCAAGGAAATTAGCAGTGAAAGTCGTATTGGTCTTACAGATAAAATTAAAATGACAATTGACACTGGTGATTCAAAGCCATTTCGAGTTAAGCAGTACCTTATGTCACCATTTATGTTGAAAATTTCGAATAGAGAACTTGATGACATGCTGAAGTTGAAGGTGGTTGAACCATCTCAGAGTCCCTATAATAGTCCAGTCCTTTTAGTAAAAAAGTCATCCGGTGAGTACAGATTTTGTTTCGACGGGAGAAAACTCAATGAAGTAACTAAGCACGATAGCTATCCACTACCTCGCATAGACAGAATTTTGAATTTGCTCAGAGATGCAAAATACATCTCGAGTATTGATCTACGTAAAGCTTTTTGGCAAATCCCTTTGGATGTGTCGTCACGTGAGGAAACTTCATTCAGTGTGCCTGGTAGGGGATCTTTCCAATTCACAGTCATGCCATTTGGCTTATGTAATAGTGCTCAGACTCAGCAGAGGCTCTGTGACGCTCTATTTGGACCTAAGTTTGAACCACATATTTTCACATATCTGGATGATATAATTATTACTTCAAAAACTTTTGATGAACATGTATCACTTCTTGCTGAGGTGAAGAATATTTTAGAAAATGCAAATTTAACAGTAAACATTAAAAAATGTGAATTTTTTAAAACATCCCTCAAGTATCTTGGTTATGTTATTGATAGAGAAGGACTCCGCACAGATACTGATAAAGTAGCAGTCATGGTCAATTATTCTCGCCCTACCACCAGTACTGAAATCAAACGTTTTATCGGAATGTGTTCATGGTATAGAAGATTCATCGCAAATTTTTCAAGTTTGATAGCACCTATCTCAGGCCTCCTCAAAGGAAAAAAGAAGGGGCAACCAATAACTTGGTCTCCAGAGGCGGAAGATGCTTTCATCCGTGTTAAAAATGCTTTGATATCGTCTCCTATACTAAGTTCACCAGACTTTGATCAACCTTTTGTAATACAGTGTGATGCCAGTGATTATGGTATTGGAGGTGTTTTGACTCAGAATATTGATTCACAAGAAAGAGTTATAGCTTATGCTTCTCGTTCTTTATATCGTGCAGAACGTAATTATACTGTGACGGAAAGAGAACTTCTCAGTTTGATATTTTTGATAGATAAATTTCGACCTTATGTAGAAGGCACAAAATTCAAAGTAATCACTGACCACAGTAGCCTTCTGTGGATCAACAATCTCAAGGATCCTTGTGGAAGACTTGCTAGGTGGGCTGTGAAGCTCAGACAACATAATTTTGAATTAATACATAAGCCCGGAGCTTCAAATGTCTTACCTGATTTTCTGTCCAGAATTCCTCCTAGTGATTTGCCTGATGATGATCAAGAAATTTTGTTGATAGACATAAAGGCCGAAATATCGGATAAATGGTACACTTCACTTAAGAGGAGAATTTTAGAGAAACCTGAACTGTTTCCACAATAGAAAGTTTCAGGAAATTTGCTTTTCAAATTTATTCCCTCAAAGGGCATAATTCAAACTAATAAAAAAGAATGGGAGACCGTCGTTCCTAAGTCCCAAAGGAACGATGTTATTAGAAACTCTCATGATCCACCTACATGTTCACATTTTGGTTTTTACAAAACTTTTAGTAGAATTCAGGAGGATTGTTATTGGCCAAAGATGCGCCCTGATATTTTGAGATACATTCGTCAATGTGAAGTTTGTCAATCACAAAAGTTAACTAACACCTCACGTTTAGGTTTAATGGGCTGTGAAAAGCAGGTAAACTTTCCTTTTCAAGTCCTAGCTGTCGATCTTATGGGACCATTTCCTCGATCACCCCGTGGATTTACATATTTACTCGTAATTGGAGACTGGTTTTCGAAATATACCATTCTATGTCCCCTAAGAGACGCGACAGCACCAAACATAGTTAAATTTTTAGAAAATCATGTGTTTTTAGTATACGGTGTACCTCAGATTATCATTGCGGACAATGGTACCCAATTCGCAGGGAAAATCTTTAAAAAGTTAACAGATACGTATAAAGTAAAAATTTGGTTTACGCCTCGCTATTCAGCGCAGTGCAACTTTGTTGAACGTAATAACAAGACAGTTGGACAAGCAATACGTAGCTATATAGTTGAACATAAGGATTGGGACAAAGAGTTATCTAAGGTTCAATTTGCTATTAATACATCTGTACATGAAGTGCATAATTATGCCCCAGCATTTTTGAATTTTGCTAGAAATATTCCTCACTCAGGTAACTATTATAGTAATATATCTGATACTGTAGGGATAGAGTTAAATCCTCAAAGTAGATCTGAGTTTGTAGAAAATATTTCTAATCTAGATACAATTTTTAAAGAAGTAAAGAATAAATTGCATCAGGCTTACCAACGAAATTCACGAGCATATAATTTGAGAAAGAAAGATTATTCTTTTAATATTGGAGATAAAGTTTGGCGTCGAAACAAGGTACTTTCAGAAGCTGCAGTAAAGTTTAGTTCAAAACTAGCACCCAAATATGTTTTGTGTGTAGTTAAAAGGAAGGTTTCACGTTTAGTTTATTCTCTGGAATATGAGAATGGTATTGAAAAGGAATATTTTCAGATAAATCATGAACATAAAAAAATGGATATATATTTATATAAAGCAATACATTGAGAATTCGCATTCTCTATGTGATGAGAATATTTACTCTTCTTCAGTTAATTCAATAGAAAACAACTACTTTCCTGGCTGTGTGTGTTCAATAGATATAATTCAATGTTCGTCGTGGCATATAGCCAGGAAAGTAGTTGTTTTCTATTGAATTAACTGAAGAAGAGTAAATATTCTCATCACATAGAGAATGCGAATTCTCAATGTATTGCTTTATATAAATATATATCCATTTTTTTATGTTCATGATTTATCTGAGAATATTCCTTTTCAACACTTTCATACCCAATCAGGGGGTTCAAACTTGAACGATGGAAACTTGTGATTTTCATAGACCTCTAATCGCAGATTCGTGATAGAGTTTCAATTCAGAATTCATTTCCACGCCCTGTATGATGAATGTCAATTTATCATACACCCAAAAGCAAAAATGAGAATGGTAGTCCAGCAGGAGACTGGCATATTAAGGATTTGAAACCTTATTTTGGGTCTAACTCGGACATTTCTGTCGGTTAGTTTTTTGAGATTTTTTTGAGATATATTTTCGAAATTTTTTGAAAAAATTTTGAAAATTTTTGAACTTTTTTGGAATTTTTTTGCAAGTTTTTGGGAACTTTTTGGTAGCTACCGTGAATGTGAAAGTTCACAAAAATACCCTTGGAATGTTCTACATTGTGACATTCAGTATTTTGTATTTAGTATTTCAAGTTTTTGAAATTTGAAAATTTAGCCCCTGAATTGAAACTGTCAGATTGCAACAGTTTGCAATGTGTTTCATTGCTGACGAGTAATGAGATTTTCCTTTTTGTACAGTATTCAGAGTTAGTTATGTAAATATTATGTAAATATCTCTGTTCCGGATAATTTTGGATAGACTTTCCCGATTTTGTAAATTTACTCGATTATGAATTTTACCGACTTAGACTTCCCGATTGTGACCTCCCTTAGGATGTTTAGTACGCATAGCTACTACCCCAAGTTAATCCCTGAATAGAGGTATGCATTTATTTTGATCTTTATGGTCATATTTTTTGGGGTAGAAGTTGGTTATCCCTGGATTATTCCTAAAGCTACCTGAACTTGGACATGTTCCCAACTAGTGTTATCACGGCAGTAACACCGCTGTTATTTATTTCCACTGCGTTATGTGGACAGACATAATCAGTGATGGTCCAAATACTGTTCCATTTCTTTTTCGGTCGGGCTAAGAGCTGGTTATCCCTGGAATTTGTTCCTAAAGCTACCTGGACTTGGACATGTTCCCAGCTAGTGATTTTATCACGGCAGTAAAATCGCTGTTTTTTATTTTTTGCCACTGGTTATGTGGACAGTCATAACCTGTGATGGTCCATGCACTGCTCCACCTTAAAGTTTTGGAAGTGATCAGCACTTTTGATGCTGATACTTCACATTTGCTGTGGGATATTATTTTCAATTTTGATACTTACATTTCCCACAGTATTTTTGAGTAAATTTTGAAAAGCCAAGAGCTATTTTTTTGTCTGTAGGGACCTTGGAAGCGTAGGGGTCGTGGACAACAATGTGATGTGGGTCGTCATAGTTGTCTCATGACAGGTTGGGCTGACGAGATATAATATGTCTTGTTGAATTTTTGTTTAGGCGGGTTCAATGGGCATATTTCTCGAAAGTACCGCTCTTTTGCTTCTGCACTTGAGTAGTCTCTAGGGACGACCTAACTCTACGTGAATGGGAATACTCCCGAACGTTTTTTGTTTAATCTTTTTGTTTCAGGTTTGGCCTGTTTAAGGTTGGTGGCCGTATGTCACCCCAGTTGAACGGTGGACAGCTGGTTAAATCAAAATTTAAAATTTCGAACTTTCTTTTTTGTGTCCACCTCGGGATTTTTTAGTGAGTTGCCTCCGTTCGTTTAGGAGTTGACATCTCACTGATTGATTCTGAATGCAATTTCAATATTTGGATACTGATATTCGTCTCGGTGATCTGAAGTACTTATCCCTCTGTATCCATTGTTGATATTGTAATTTTTTTGAAAATTTAAATCAATCCAGATTCAAATTTTTTCTTGGGAGAGAGGTGATGTAGCATGTAAATATTCACTACTGTATATTTTGTCTGATTCTATACTATTTCGTACTGCTGAGCACATTTGACAGGATATTTTGTCACAATAACATAGTTAACATTTTTCAATAACATAAATTGAACTCAATCTGTTTTATATTATTTAATTATTCTCAAACCTGTTATGTGGATACACACCTGAGATTTCACACTGTACATAAAATAAAAATACAATTTCTATAAATACACTGATATCTCTTGCTATATCTGCTTTGTTGTGATCCAAGTAGAAGGATGATTCGGATGGTTTTTACAGAAACTTATCTGAAAGAGATAGGTAAATAATATAAAGTAATATGAAATACCATTTCAGAGACATTCTCATACTCACTTTTCACACTGCTATTTCCACTTGAAACTTCATCACAGTAGGACGATAGGTATTGGATTTTCCAGGAATACTGAGGTGGATGGTTTCACTAGGAATCGACCATGGTGAATCAATTAACTTCGTTTGGCATTATTTTCTTGATTGATGCATTTGATAAATTCAGGTTGATGTTTCGATCTTGTTGAGTTGATCTGTTATTTCGCTTTACGTCAATTAGCTGTCGGTCATGACACCATGTCAACAGTGTCAAACTTGTCATGCGCCAAACGCCGATTCGGATTGATATGTCCTCAGATCATCATTGTACAATATCACCCTGTATTACGTATTTTTATGTGCCATGTTTATGACACGGACACTTGTCCTTCTACCTGACCCTTTTATTTTGGGATGAGCCTCTCCCCAACCCAACCATCATTGTATAACGAGAGTTTGTAGAGAATACACGTATTAAAATCAAATCAGCGTTTCATTTTACCAATCAACAAAAATAATCAGTAAAAGTTAGTCAAAATCAATACATAATTGTGGTCCTTCGACTTCGGATTATCAAGCGTGAGTGCATTGATAGAAACAGTTATCATCTCGATTATTATCGAAGAGTGATATTAATTAGCCGGCATTTCGGTGAAAAGTACAAGCAGTCAGTCAAGTTGGTGTCGACGTAGTCATCGGTGGTGCAAGCAAGCAGCGGTCAACGGAAAGTTCAGCTGGACGACTGGAAAAAGCGAAACAAGACCAGGCAGGCAGAATTCGTGAGTCCTTTATTATACCTTCCTTTTCTCCCAACAATAAGTTTTGGTTGTGTGATATAATATACTCATACATATATTTCACCTATCATCTACATGAGTGCTGAAGAAATCAAAAGTTTAAATAAAAAAAGAGGCACTGTGAAAGCCAGACAAACAATATTCATTAAATATCTTGATTCAATACATACAATCATCGAAAATGAGGGCTAAACAGGTGTGAATAAAACTATATTACTGGAACTTGAATCAAGGTTATCGAAATTTGAAAATCTTTTAGAAGAGTTCAATGAAATTCAAACTTTGCTTGAAAACATAGATGAAAATTTAGATAACCAAATCATGATTAGGGAAATATTTGAAAATGATTTTTATAAATCAATGGCACGATCTAAATTCATTATCAATCATGTACAGGATTTACAAGATGAAGGTGAACAAGACAGATTGAGTGTTACGTCACAAAATAGTTCTAATTTAAGTTCCCAAGTAGCTCTCACGGGAATCAGGCTGCCAAAAATCAATTTAAATAAATTCAGTGGGTCCCCTGAGGGCTGGCTTGAGTTCAGAGATACATATGAGTCACTCATTCATAAAAATTCAGATCTAAGTGATATTCAGAAATACCATTATCTCCGCTCGTCACTGGAAGGTAGTGCAAAACAGATTATAGCATCCTTAGAATTTACAGCTGCCAATTACGTTGGTGCATGGAAATTACTTTTTGATAGATACAATAATAAACGTCTATTAATCAACAATCATCTCAAACCAATTTTCCATTTCACAAAAATAAATTCAGAATCATCATCAGACATTCAGAAAATGATTGATACTATATCAAAACATCTTCAAGCATTAAAATCAATTGAAATTGATGTAGAAAATTGGGATCTGATGATAATATATGTAATGAGCAGTAAACTCGATGACACTTCTGCACGTGAATGGCAAGAATACAAATTAGATTCGGATGTTCCAACTTTGGATGAATTCAAAAGTTTTCTGAGAACTAAGGCAAATGTTTTGGAGGCATTAGAGGCTAACAGAAAACAAAATCATAATCATAATCAAAATCAATACAAATCAAAATACATTCCTCAAAATCAAAAACAAAAATACATTCCTACAACCAATAATAATACGAATAGTTTCGTATCTACCCAAGTCACTTGCAGTTTTTGCAAAGAAAATCATGCTATTTTCAATTGTTCCAAGTTTTTACAACTTCCTATCTATTCACGCATAGAAAATGTTCGGAAATTAAAACTTTGTCATAACTGTTTACGTTCAAATCACATGACGGATAAGTGTTATGTACAAATGAGTTGTCGTCTCTGCAATGCTAGGCACAACTCTTTATTACACATAAATACACAGTCGATTCATCAATCATCATCTAACTCAAACTCAGTTCCTAATGCAGATAACGTACGAGTAGGGGCTGTAGTAAATACACAAAATGATGGAACTCAATCTCTGAGTCTATCATGTCAAACCATGAATCAAGTTAGTGAAATTTTATTGTCTACGGCACTGGTTCAAGTAATGGATATTCGTGGAAATTCACACAAATGTCGAATTCTACTGGATTCAGGCTCACAATCTTCATTAATCACATATAAACTGTAACCTGCCTTCTTCGTTCGAATGTTAATTTGGAGGTTACGAGTGTGGTGATCCAGTAAATAAATGCTAGCTAGTTCAGTACGGTAGATTGGGAGTGAACTTGAATCACCCTGTATACTACCCAATTTATTACACTATAATATAATATATATTTCAATATAAAATATGTATGGCTATATGGCTAAGCTAAATTTTCTACCTGACAAGTTACTTCAGCTTACTTATTAAGTTATATACAAGATTATCAGGCATAAGAAAATTACATAAGGAAGTTACATAAAAATTACATGATTACTTATGGTGCTAAGAAAACAATTATAAAGGAAGTCACGAACATACATAACAAGTGGTTACTTTCTTGGCTGGCTACAGTGCCTTAACATGTATGATTGCAGACTTGGGAATTCGACAATCGTTGGACAGTCAATCCAAACCTAACCCTAGAAATATCACTAGTGAGGGTACGTTGGTACACTAGGCACAGAGTGGGTCACTTTTCCTATTTAAACTAAACTCTCCCCGTTCGACCTAACCAAAGAATCCTAGCAGAGCTGAATTATATTATATAATGATCGTGTCCGTCTCCTTGGAAGTTATTGAGTCACCATACTCTGTGGGTCCCTGCCCCAATGTCCTCCGACTTGTTTACAAATCACGACAGATTCCCCAGCATCAGTGAGCGAGCCAGCCCACCACAGCAAGTGAAATATAGAAGCATGAATATTGTTACCTTGGTAACACCCAAATAGTGTTGTTTGTGTCCTGGTTGTGTCCCAGCAAGATCTGACGTATCTCATCGGCCCCAACGGCTAAGCAGTATACAAGCAGGACTCAAGCAGAAGTAGGAATATGCAGTTCAGGAAGCGAAATCATGCATCAAAGCTATGGGTATGTGCCAGTCATAAAAAGGCCTACAAAATACGTTTGTGTAAGGAGATGGTTCGTGATTGTATCCTGAGGGGACGCTTCACTATTCAACAAGCAGTGAAAGGGTTATGCAAGCAGTCAAAAAGCTAGGGGACCTACCTGAGATGTTATGTGGCCTTGTGATGATAGAAGGACTATCATTATTTCCGTTTGTGTTGTTTTGTTTCTCGATTAATGTGTCTATTCCATTAATGAGTTCCTATTTCCCCTATTATCATCAATAATTCTTAGGACTTTAAGCGTGGTTCTATACGTGGAGCGATACTGATCTTGAGTGCGAGAGAGAGAATCAGAGTGAGATTGATTAGCTTGAAATACAGCAATGTTGCCTTGCTGGCAACGCTGAAATGTCATGTCACGAAATTCACACTGCTTTCCACTAAAACTTGAATCTTGCACTCATTGTATATCTATTCTCAGCCAGTGCTACAGGATAAACAAAGACAAACAACATTCAGTGCGGAAGGAGTTCGAATCTGTGCGACAAGTGCAAGACGATAATCGATTGACGTATTTCGATAGAATAGATTTTGGTGTTGCGCTAGGTTGACCCGGGAGCAACGTACATGATCGAGATGGGATGTTTAGGATATGGTGTGAGTACTGATTCGCGATGTAGATACTACTTTTCGAGTTTGACTATGAAGCACAGCCATGCCATATATGAAACGGATACCCAGATAATTCTATCGGATCAATAACTCAATGTCGAACACCAAGGTTGCTTCGCAAGGAACAACTCGTGTAGTACATGCACCACTTAATAGCTATCACGTTATTGCCGTCGGGTAACGACGCCGATATTCGGAAGGCTAATCGGATGTGATGCGAAGCTAGGCCATTAGGTGATTGCCAGCTGAGGGTACTGAGTACACTGTAGCAATAATAATAACCTCATTATATGAACATGATACAAACAACAATGTTATGAAAAGAGGACACTCGTTTTCGACTCAGCTCTCGAAAATTCGTTGCATGGGCATAACAACCACTACCAATGCAGTGCCTACCTGTTCATCACCATCCAGGCAGAAGGAACAATCAGGTACTGACTTTCAAAACCGTAACACACCCCCCTTTCCTAAAGAAGATTTGCCTGCAAATTTCTATTCTGAGATACTTGAACTAAAATGACCTAGATACTATGGCTAAACTATCTTATACCTAAGTTTTTTTTCCATTCAACTTAACCAACTTAAACCCGGAAACTAAATTACATACTCCACCATACCTATATGGTGCAGTATCAGAACGAAAATATAAGGTTTTCCAAAATTATATATGTATATATATATATATATATATATATATATATATATATATATATATATATATATGTAGGATTTTTATGTTGTCTAGGGTGAATGATAGTCCAAGGGGGTAAGTGAAAGTGTTTATTCGGACAACCAATGTCACAGGAACACTGACAGTACGTCACAATATTGAGCTTGATCTGCTCACCTTTCAAGGATCTCTTTACGTCCGTCGCGGCTCGACTAAGATGCTCCCCACGTCTTTATTCGTCTTTTACTATTATTTAGCTATGAGATTCTTCAATATCTCAACCAAAACTTCCATAAATAGTATATTCCGAACGTCTCTCGGAATTGCCCCTTTCTTGTTATTATTTCTTAACCTTGGATACCACTATCATTCTCGATAATACGTAATCCTAACTGAATCTTGAAACACCGAGTGATATATAAATTCACCATAGGAGAAACAATGAAATTCAATGCAAACAATATAATATAATTATTATAAACAAAATGAGAATATAAATTCCTACACTCGGCCATCCTACTCAGAATCCGACTCGGATTCACTTTGATTTTCCACCCATGGTTTCATGAATTCTACACAAGTGGAAGTACGCATTGGCCCCTCGTGATGACCTACTTTGACAACGTCATATCTATCGTTGGGTTTCGTCTTTGTAATTTCATATGGTCCTAAATATTTTCTGTGGATTTTGATTCCAACTCCAAATTGTGTTCTCTTAATAGCTACCAAGTCTCCTAACTCATAAGACCTCGGTTCTTTCCGCTTTTTATTGTATGTTCTTCGATTCTCTTCCTGTACTTTCAAAATCTGTTTCTTAGTTTCTGCTCTGAGATCGTCTCTATATTTATTGAATTCCTGCATCGTAGCTTCTTCTAGTAATTCCTTTATAAGTACGTCTTCTTTATTCCTCATTCTCACACCTGTCAAAATTTCAAAAGGTGTAGTTCCAATGCTTCTCTGGAAAGTAGCATTCAAAGTTCTTTGCACTCGCTCAACTACTTTATACCATTTTCCAGGGTCTTCTAAACTGAGTTTCGTGAGAACAGGAATGATGACACGATTGACTCTTTCAACCTGACCATTCCCTCTTGGAACTCCTGTGGTTATCGTCAAGTGTTTTATTCCTTCCTGCACACAATAGTCCTCAAATTCTTCAGATGTGAAAGCAGTTCCTCTATCCGTCACAACTTTCGCTGGGTTGCCAAATACCTGCTGCTGTTTCTTAAAGCAGTTGATTACTTCATTTGCTGTCGTCGATTTGCAAGCGTATAGCCAGGTAAACTTAGAAAAATCGTCAACAATTACTAGTATGTAACGATAATTCTTATTGGTTGAAGGCATCGGTCCTAAATGATCAGCATGATATGTATGCAGTGGTCCTTCTTGTTTAGGTATCGGGTGCAACATCCCTTCTTTTTTTCCTTCCTTTCTGTTACCTAATATACAATGGATACAATTTTCTAAACACTTCTGAATTTTTTCTTTCAGTTTAGGAACGTAAAATTCCCTCTTAACTATTTCTTCTGTTTTGGAAATTGCAAAATGTCCAATTTCGTGTGCTCTTTTGATTATGTCGGTCTGCATCGCTTTGGGAGCTACTATCAATTCTCTTCCATTCTCAAACTTGTAGAGTATATCATTCTTCATGAAAAAGTCTTCATAATTCTCCGTACATAATATCTTCTTTATCATTATTATGTGCTCATCAGTTCCCTGTGCCCGTTTGAGTCGTTCTTTTACACCGTCTCCTTCGATCAAAGTCTTCGTCATCGTCATAACTGAAAAACGACTCAATGCATCTACGTGGGACATTCTGTTTCCATTTCGATGTTCGATTTCATATGAATACTCTTCCAATAGTAAAGCCCATCTAGCAACTCTAGTTGTTAAATCTTTTTTTGTCATCGTCTTCTGAAAAGCTGAACAATCAGTTACAATTTTGAATTTTATTCCAAGTAAATATATACGAAACTTTTTGACAGCTTGAATGATAGCCAAAACTTCCAGTTCATAACTATTGTATTTTTCTTCAGCTGGAGTCGTTTTTTTACTCATATAGTATACTGGGTGGAACCTACTATCTTCACGTGACTTCTGCATCAGACAAGCTCCGTAGCCGTATTTACTCGCGTCGGTGTGTAACTCCGTTTCTCCACTTTGCTCGTAAATATGCAATACTGGTTTACTGGATAACAAATCCTTGAGTTTATCAAACGCTTCTTTCTGTTTCTCTCCGAAATTAAACTCTTGTTCCTTTCTCAAAAGGTCACTCAAAGGTTTCGCTATAATCGAATAAGATGCAATGAACTTGCGAAAATATCCTGTCAAACCTAAAAACGACTGAATTTGCTTGAGATTCGTCGGTTGTGGATAATTTTTGATCGCCAAAGTCTTTCCATTCGAGGGTTGAACTTTTCCACCTTCAATAATAAATCCCAAAAACTCAATTTTTTTCTTCAGCAGTTGACATTTTTTCTTTTTAATATCTAATCCGTAGTCTTTTGCAACCTTCATAACTTTCATCAATCTTTCTAATCCTTCTTCTTCTGTGGAGCTCATAATTATTATATCATCCATATAATAAAGCATGATATTTTCTTCCATCATCAAATTCCTGAAAACAGTACTGACAAATCTCTGAAATACCGCTGGACTATTGCATAGACCAAAAGGACATTTCAGGAATTCGAATTGACCGTGATGTGTGACGAATGCAGTATATTTAATACTATCTTCCTCTATTCCCACATGAAAGAATCCATTCCTCAGATCAATGGTGGAGAAGTATGTAGCACCCTGTAATCTATCCACAACATCTTCGATTAGCGGTAGAGGAAACCTATCTTTCACAATATGTTTGTTGAGCTTTCTATAGTCACAACATATTCTTGTACTGCCATCTTTCTTTTTGACAAGAACTATTGGACTAGCGAAATCAGATGAACTACGTCTTATTATTCCTTCTTTCAGCCACTCTCCTATCTGTTTCTCAACTTCCTCTTTTTCTGGTATAGCTAATCTTCTTGGACATTGGTATACTGGTTCTTCATTCTTCAATATAATCTTCATTTTTACATCTGTGTCTATTTTCTTCTCCGGATGATACTCCCCTACCAACTTCTTAGCTTCTTTTCGAATTTCTTCATTTTCTATATGACTCACATCTACTATATCGGTATTTTTTCTATCTTCTTCATCCACAGTTATATTCAACAAAAAATTATCTTTTTCTTTTTTGAAAAGAACAACTTCTCCTTCTCTGAAGACAACATTCGCTTGAAGTAAAACATCATTCCCTATGATTGCCTTGAAAGTTGTTGCTTGAATAGGTATAACATGGATACGAAGAGTTAATTCTTCTCCATTTATAATGACGTCACTTTCGAAAAACCCAATTGTTGCCACTCTATTCGATCCAATACCTCTTAGAATGAGGTATTCTTTATTCAGAACAATTCCATTGAAATATGCCTCATACACGTCCTGTCGTATCGCACTTATATCACTCCCTGTATCTAAAAGTGCTATCAATTGAATATTACATAAAATCAATTTCACACTGTTACTAGGTACCACTTCCACTATAGTCATATTAGAACTTCCACTTCCCTTGTTTTTTTCTGGACACTTTGTTGATAAATGACCAAAACCAGAGCATACAAAACACTTCGTTCCTTTGGCTTTGTCAGGACATTCATTTGACAAATGACCTCTGACTCCACAGTTGAAGCAATGTCCCGTGTTTTTTCTTTTGTACTTCTTTTCCTCTTTATCTTTAGTTTTTCTTCTCCAATCATTCTTCGGTTTACCTTCTTGATACCTTTCTGACCCATGCACTGATTTCACGGTTTTAATTTGTTCATATAACTTCACTTTTTCTTTGAATTCGGAAAAACTTTTAGCTCCATACAAAACAATTTTATTTGACATGTCATCTTGAATACCATCAATGATGTATTGAATCAAAACTTCTGACTCTATATTTGCTCTGCTGCCAATTTCTCGGATAGTCAGCACATACTCCTGCACTGGTTCATCTCTCCGCTTTTTTCTAGTCATCAGTAATTTATGTATTTGAGCACTACTCACTTTCACTTCGAACTCGTCTATCAATTTCTTTTTCAAAATTGGCCACTTCGTGATACCTTTTTCCGACTGAATGAAAAGCTTTGCAAGTCCCGTCAATGACTTTTTAGCAAATATCAACTTCTGTAGTTCATTCCATCCTATCAACTCAGATATTTCTTCAAAATCTTCTATCCATTTTCTAACTGGATAATTATCCTTTCCATCAAATGACCTAATACTGTCTTCAACATCTCTAAATGTCAATGAGAATGAACCCGTCATTTTTGTATTTCGAATAGCTTCACTATTCTGATTACATCCAATTCTATTTTCACCTTCAACGTCTTCTTCTTCTTCTTCTGACTCATCTTTTTCCACTTCATCTTCTCCCAACTCCTCTTCACTATGTATTCGTATGTCATTCATAAAGGAACAAATGCGTTCTACCACTCCATCACCACTACCCGAATAATCAAGATCTAGTATATTACACACGGCAATGAGATCAGGCAACTGCACATTTTGTTTCACCTCGTTTACTTTTTGCGCATATTCCGCAGACTTTTGGTCTAAACCGAAACCAGCAAAAACGCGTAACGCTCTTCGCGCTTTTCTACTGTCTCCCTCATTACCATACGCAACTACATGTAGAGCCTTAACAGCTTGAAAAGAACTACTAGTAATATTTTGCGAAATCTTCGCAATTTCTCCTAGTTCAGGCATTGCAATGAAAAATAATATCTAACAATCAAGTCAACAATCAATTAGTAGAATAATCAGATACCTACTAATAGCAAACTGCGAAAATTATCTTTTCCGTTAAAATTTAAAATAAATTATCTGAGGCAAGTCGAGCCGTAACTTCAGAATAAACTCAAATACTGTAACGTTCACAGATATGGAATTGAAATTGAACAATTAAACAATATTAAAGATTAAATGTTGGCCTTCTTCGAACTGCTTCACGATAATATCTTCTATCAATATCCGCTGTATTATCAAACTCGTTTATGGCTCTTCTCGTTCTCGATACAATTTATTGAAGGAAATGTGCATCATACCTTGTAGAATCCATGAGTGTGTATGAGTGAAGTGAATACGTCTTTTTTGCCTCTCAGTTCTTGCAACGCTTCTTTTCCTATGGAACACTCCTGCTCGTAGGCTGCAGCAACTGAATGTCGTCTCACAGTCGTCTTCAGCAAACACGTCTCAGAGTTCACTTTCGTTGAATATCTTCTTTGTGCCTCCCAGAGTTTTCAGTTTGACAAACGCCCAAAAATCATACGTCAACTCGTTCACAACTGTCTATATTCCATCTCCCATCCTCAATATCGCATATCCTATATCCTTTATCCTTTATCCCGGTTGAGCCCCCAAAATGTAGGATTTTTATGTTGTCTAGGGTGAATGATAGTCCAAGGGGGTAAGTGAAAGTGTTTATTCGGACAACCAATGTCACAGGAACACTGACAGTACGTCACAATATTGAGCTTGATCTGCTCACCTTTCAAGGATCTCTTTACGTCCGTCGCGGCTCGACTAAGATGCTCCCCACGTCTTTATTCGTCTTTTACTATTATTTAGCTATGAGATTCTTCAATATCTCAACCAAAACTTCCATAAATAGTATATTCCGAACGTCTCTCGGAATTGCCCCTTTCTTGTTATTATTTCTTAACCTTGGATACCACTATCATTCTCGATAATACGTAATCCTAACTGAATCTTGAAACACCGAGTGATATATAAATTCACCATAGGAGAAACAATGAAATTCAATGCAAACAATATAATATAATTATTATAAACAAAATGAGAATATAAATTCCTACATATATATATATATTTAAGCACAATATTCCACTCAAGCTTTTCCATCTTAGATCCTTCCCCGAGACAAAGTCATGGAAAACAAAATGAAAATACCCATCGTTGTATGTGCATAATAGACAATTGAGGGTGAAAGCACAGAATAATCTGTGGTTGGAGTCACATTCAGTCCAACGGATACCGCGCATCAAGACAAAAAGAAGAAGGTCCTTGACCAACCCCTGGTCAAAACCTAGACCACCTTGGTGACCTGAGGTCAACCGTCCGTGGATAACTGGTAGTTGAAATACGACTGGTTTGTGATTCTCCTCGCGACTGTCGAAACAGAGACTATGTATTTCAGTCGTCGGAGTCAGAAGGGTGGGCTTTTAAGTCCTTGGCGTGCCAAGTGCCGATATTTTTGCCAGATTCATCCGACAATTCATAAGTCCACGGAGAAACGATTTTGGTAACGTTGAAGGGCCCATTGAATTTTGGAGCCAGCTTCGCAGTGAAGTCTTTTGTTTTGTCGGATAGGACGGTGTTCTTTTTCCAGACCTTCTGGTTCAAAGTGAATTTTTCATTTCTTCTCCGCAAATCATAGGTGACGCGACTTCTTTCATATGCCTTTTTTAAGCGTGTTTTAACATCATCAAATACCGTAACTAAAGCATCGGAGCGAGCATTTAGCTTTTCTCTATCGCGAGCGAAACGTATCTCATCATCGATTGGTGCATTGGAAATGCCTGACAGACGAATCTCGCGACCAAAAGTTATAAAATTTGGCGTTAATCCTGTGGCTTCGTGTCGCGCTGACCGAATAGCGCACGCTTCCTTGGGGAGATACTTATCCCATTGCTTATGGTTGTCTCCCACATAGGAGGTAAGCATCGTCTTGATGACACGGTGGATTCGCTCTACCGGGTTGGCTTGCGGATGATAGTTTGCCGTATATGAGATAGTTATATCGTAGGTTTCCATAAGATTTTGGAATAGCTTGCTCCGAAACTGCGTGCCATTGTCCACTATTATTTTCTTAGGTGCGCCATATACCAGTATAACATCATTTTCGAGATGTTGAATTATTTTTGGGGCTGTGGCAGCTCGTAAGGGAAAAAGCATAGTGAATTTACTGAAGCAGTCTGCGACCGACAGGATATGGGCATATCCTGAAGACGACCTAGGCAGTGGACCGACCAAGTCTGCACTTAGAAGTTCTCCCGGTTGGGAAACGGCCGTCGTCGCACTAAGCATCATACCCGCTGGACGTTTTTGCTCTGGTTTCGTAGCTATGCAGGTGATACAGTTACGGATGTATCTGGCGATATCAGACCTCATCTTTGGCCAATAACACCTTCCGGAGACCCTCGCGAGCGTTTTGAATACCCCAAGATGTCCACAGGTTGGCGGATCGTGACACGATTTAATGACGCTCCGCCGTTTTTTCTTTGGTACCACCTCACGCCAGTCGTCCCCAGGTTCGGCTAATTCGGGGTACCGGGGCTTGACGTGTTTAAATATTTTCCCATTTTCTAATCGCCAGGCCGGAAACTGATCTGGAGAAGTTTTAAGTCGATTATACATTGAGCTGTACCATTTATCTGTGGTGTCAACCAAGGGGGTATCATCGGTTGGAGCATCCATCAAATTGACCACTGGCACTGCTCTCGAGAGGGCGTCTGCAACTACGAGATCACGCCCCTTTCGGTGGTATATTTCGTAGTCATATTGTTGTAGGCGCACAGCCCAACGTGCTATGCGACCTACGGGATCTTTGATGTTATGTATCCACTTCAAAGAAAAGTGATCCGAGATCACGATAAATTTTGTACCCTCAATGTACGGGCGAAGTTTTTCGATGGCAAATATAACAGCCAAGCACTCCTTCTCCGTCGTACTATACTTCCGTTCCGCCTTTGTAAGTGACCTGCTGAGGTAACAGATGACTCTTTCACCATCTTCATAGGCTTGAGTGAGCACGGCACCAAGGCCATAATCTGAAGCATCGGTTTGGATTATGAACTGCCTGTCAAAATCAGGACAAGACAATATTGGCGCAGAAATTAGGTGCTCCTTGATGGTTTTGAAAGCTTGTTCGCATGACTCGTCCCAAACGAATTGTGTGTTTTTCTTGAGGCGGTTGGTGATTGGGGCTACGACGATCGAAAAGTTTGGCACAAATCGTCTCTACCAGGATGCTAGACCAATAATCCTACGGACTTCAGTAACATTTCGCGGTGTTGGAATCTGTAATATCGCGTTGACTTTATCTGGATCTACTAGTAATCCTGCTGAGTTGACGATATAACCTAAGTAACGGAGCTCTGGTTTACAAAAATTACATTTCTCTTTACTGAGAGTCAGACCTGCTTTATGAAGCCGCAACATAACTTCTCTGAGTACCTCCAAGTGTTTCTCAAATGTTGGGGTACAAATGATTATGTCATCTAGATATTTCAACGTTTATGGTTCAAGGTCAACGCCAATAACGCGATCGATTTGTCTTTGCCAAGTTGCGGGAGCAGTATGCAACCCGAATGGCATTCTTTTAAATTGAAATAATCCTCTACTTGGCACAGTGAACGCGGTAAGTGGTCGGGATGCTTCTGCAACGGGGATTTGCCAATAGGCAGATTTTATGTCTAAGGTGGTGAGAAATTTAGCGTCGCGGAGTTTGTCCAATGTGTGACTCACGAAAGGTAATGGGTATGCATCTGGTAAACTAACTTTATTCAAGCGACGATAATCCACACAGAATCGGTACCGTTCGTCCTTCTTTCGGACCATGACAATTGGTGACGACCAGGGAGAGTCTGAAGGTTCGATTATATCGTTGGCTAACATCTCCTCGAGTTCTTTGTCGACCTGTTTCAGTAATGCTGGAGAAATCGGGTAATGTCTCTGCTTTATCGGAGGTGAATCCGTCCTGATGACGTGCTCCACTAGGCTAGTACATCCCAACCTCTCCTCCATCACTTGAAATGTTTCAGCAATCAGACCTTCGAGTTGTGTCCGCTGCTCATCAGTAATTTGGTCAAATGATTCAATGGCACAAAGTCCGGCGCTGCTCTGTGGTAAATCACGGAAATACCACTCATCTGCAGAAAGATCTGATACTATTTCCATCGATTGCCAGAAATCCATCCCGAGTACGAGAACATGGGGCAAATCAGGAATTACTAAAACTTTCAAAATTTTGACGCGGTCTCGCAGCCGTACTGGAACCGAAATCGTCCCGATACCTGCGCAACATTGTCCGTTTGCGGTAGTGATTTTTGTATTACTACTTGAATTCAAATGACATATGTTCTTCATGATTTTCCATCCGGGGCCACCCAGGACAGTACAGGATGCCCCAGAGTCAAGCAGACCTAAAAGTTCGCGACCGAAAATTGAAACCCATAGGTATGGTCTGCGATCACCATCGACATGCGATATCATGAAATCTAGAGTGTTTGGGGAACTATCAGCCGATACTCTATCATCCGCAAAGTCAACCGGTCGGCTTACCGGCGACTTGACTGCCCATTTTTTTTACATCTTGGACATCGATTGGCCGTGACGTCCACGTGCCCGCATTTGAAACAAAATAATTTCTTTCGAGAAAGTTTACATTTCTTAAATAGGTGACCCTCTTGGCCGCAGTTCCAACAACTAGGAGTTGAAGAAACATTCGTATTCTCGATGCTAGTTGTAGCGCTTCCACCAGAATTAGTTTTTGTTTCAAACGACAAAACCGCATCTTCCGGTCGAGTGGATTGTGAATGTACTGTGTAATCAGATTGCACATTTACTTTGGGGTTATGATTCAATCCGGTCGGTCGGTGATATGCCAATTCCGGTTCTACAAGGTTCCTATAATTTGTTGGGGGTGGTACATACTGTTGAGCGCGCGTTTCTACTTCCTCTAATACACGACCTACTCGGACCAACTCGTTTATTGAATAAATAGGATGTAATGCTAATTTAGTCTGGAGATGGGGTAGTAGATTTCTTCGAATCATCCGTAATCGTGTTTCTTCACTAACTTCACCAGAGATTCTCCTGAATAAATTTTCCATACACGCAACGAATACTACTATCTTCTCATTATGCCCCTGAGTCCTCCCACGAATCTCATCCCATACCTCGTTGTCGTAATCGTATGGTAAGAAGTTCAGTGTCAACTGTTTAACAAGCATATCCCAAGAATGAATTGTATTTCTAACGGCCCTATACCAAATCAATGCGTCCCCGGAAAGCAATTCGGTAGCTGCTCTCAGCAACTGTTCTTTAGACAAACCACGCGATATCCGTCTCTCTTCTACTTGTTCAAGGAAATTTGTTAAGCTCGTTTTGCCGTTGAAGTTGAGGTTCCATTTACTGATGTCAGAAGACTTAGCAAAATTTTGTGATGAAGCAGATGGCATATTTCCACTTATTGTCATGTTATTATTTGCGGGAACAAGTTGTATTTTTTTCAATTGTTTAGCCAAGTTTGAAGTCAAATCTGCTAGCCTAGAAATATCATTGCTTTCATTCCTACCCTGCGCATGACAGATATTTGGACTTTGACTCATTTGCGCCTGAGATATATTCTGATTGACAGGGTTATAATAATTGTTGGAGGCTAGTGGATGATTATTGGGACTGATACCGTTTCCTGAGTCCTCTCTCAAGTCAATTAGATCAACAATTTCAATATTATTGGGCTCATTTATAATTTGGGGCTGTATCAGGTTTGGGGATGACAAAAAATTTTGGGGTAAAGGCAAATCCATCAAATTCGGAATATCTGCCAAGTGGTTTTCATTCAAAGGCCACTGATGGCCATGAGTATTATTCAATTGTTGAGAAAGAAATATATTTCTACTATCAGTGGCATGACCTTGAGGATCATTGAGTTGTTGGGAGAATGTTACGTTTCTATTATAATTACCGTTATCGGAATCTTGCGCGTGACTGAGATTTGCGAGTGTAGAATTCAAAACATTAGTAAGGTTTGCTAACTGTGCCAATAAATCACCATTCTCCATCTGGGATTGATTCCTATTTAATTCTGCCATAATGGCTCTGCCCAATGACCTCAAAAAAACAGAAAAGAGACAAAAATCTACTGCTCAAAATAAAATTACTTCAAAAGACCCCCCCTCTCACCTAAAAAAAAAGGATCAACATTTTTCAAGTATATATGATATCTATTCAGTTGCTCAATAGCGGGATCGAATCAAGGCAATAACTGAAAAAAAAAATTGAATAACAAGAGCCTGGTACTATCGGTTCTTCCTTATTTTTCCTCTGATCAGAGACAAAGTTTTGTTTTTCCAAAATATTAATAACTATCACCTACTTGTGACACATTCTGTATGGGCCGATGAGTATTTACCACTGAGGGGCAATATGACTGCTGTCCAGAAAAGTAGAAAACAAAAAAATCTAAAATATGTTAATATAAACGCTAGTAAATCATCAATGAATGTTCCACCTACATTCACCACCCTGTAGAGAATATTCTTGTATGGAAAGTTATAATATGCACTTGTCTTGAGCTATTAAATCTATCTCATTGTGGGGACACACCAAGTTTGATATTATGATGTAATCACGGAATAACACACATGATCATTTGAGATATCTAGTGTAGAAAAAAAAATGCATGTAATGTCCGATTGCGAGGCCAACGATTGTCGAATTTTAACCTCTCTGAATTATATTAGGTTGCCAGCCCGACCAACAAAGGTATACTTTTATCTAATCCCAAAACTAGGATCAAAGAAGGAAAGATGAAATCTATCCACGTTGTGGCGCCATTTTGTAACCTGCCTTCTTCGTTCGAATGTTAATTTGGAGGTTACGAGTGTGGTGATCCAGTAAATAAATGCTAGCTAGTTCAGTACGGTAGATTGGGAGTGAACTTGAATCACCCTTTATACTACCCAATTTATTTCACTATAATATAATATATATTTCAATATAAAATATGTATAGCTATATGGCTAGGCTAAATTTCCTACCTGACAAGTTACTTCAGCTTACTTATTAAGTTATATACAAGATTATCAGGCATAAGAAAATTACATAAGGAAGTTACATAAAAATTACATGATTACTTATGGTGCTAAGAAAACAATTATAAAGGAAGTCACGAACATACATAACAAGTGGTTACTTTCTTGGCTGGCTACAGTGCCTTAACATGTATGATTGCAGACTTGGGAATTCGACAATCGTTGGACAGTCAATCCAAACCTAACCCTAGAAATATCACTAGTGAGGGTACGTTGGTACACTAGGCACAGAGTGGGTCACTTTTCCTATTTAAACTAAACTCTCCCCGTTCTAGATATGATAGCTATCATTTCCCTTGAGTATACTCAAAGTTCACAGGTAAGAAGCAAAATATCTAAGAACCTAACCAAAGAATCCTAGCACAGCTGAATTATATTATATAATGATCGTGTCCGTCTTCTTGGAAGTTATTGAGTCACCATACTCTGTGGGTCCCTGCCCCAATGTCCTCCGACTTGTTTACAAATCACGACAGATTCCCCAGCATCAGTGAGCGAGCCAGCCCACCACAGCAAGTGAAATATAGAAGCATGAATATTGTTACCTTGGTAACACCCAAATAGTGTTGTTTGTGTCCTGGTTGTGTCCCAGCAAGATCTGACGTATCTCATCGGCCCCAACGGCTAAGCAGTATACAAGCAGGACTCAAGCAGAAGTAGGAATATGCAGTTTAGGAAGCGAAATCATGCATCAAAGCTATGGGTATGTGCCAGTCATAAAAAGGCCTACAAAATACGTTTGTGTAAGGAGATGGTTCGTGATTGTATCCTGAGGGGACGCTTCACTATTCAACAAGCAGTGAAAGGGTTATGCAAGCAGTCAAAAAGCTAGGGGACCTACCCGAGATGTTATGTGGCCTTGTGATGATAGAAGGACTATCATTATTTCCGTTTGTGTTGTTTTGTTTCTCGATTAATGTGTCTATTCCATTAATGAGTTCCTATTTCCCCTATTATCATCAATAATTCTTAGGACTTTAAGCGTGGTTCTATACGTGGAGCGATACTGATCTTGAGTGCGAGAGAGAGAATCAGAGTGAGATTGATTAGCTTGAAGTACAGCAATGTTGCCTTTCTGGCAACGCTGAAATGTCATGTCACGAAATTCACACTGCTTTCCACTAAAACTTGAATCTTGCACTCATTGTATATCTATTCTCAGCCAGTGCTACAGGATAAACAAAGACAAACAACATTCAGTGCGGAAGGAGTTCGAACCTGTGCGACAAGTGCAAGACGATAATCGATTGACGTATTTCGATAGAATAGATTTTGGTGTTGCGCTAGGTTGACCCGGGAGCAACGTACATGATCGAGATGGGATGTTTAGGATATGGTGTGAGTACTGATTCGCGATGTAGATACTACTTTTCGAGTTTGACTATGAAGCACAGCCATGCCATATATGAAACGGATACCCAGATAATTCTATCGGATCAATAACTCAATGTCGAACACCAAGGTTGCTTCGCAAGGAACAACTCGTGTAGTACATGCACCACTTAATAGCTATCACGTTATTGCCGTCGGGTAACGACGCCGATATTCGGAAGGCTTATCGGATGTGATGCGAAGCTAGGCCATTAGGTGATTGCCAGCTGAGGGTACTGAGTACACTGTAGCAATAATAATAACCTCATCATATGAACATGATACAAACAACAATGTTATGAAAAGAGGACACTCGTTTTCGACTCAGCTCTCGAAAATTCGTTGCATGGGCATAACAACCACTACCAATGCAGTGCCTACCTGTTCATCACCATCCAGGCAGATGGAACAATCAGGTACTGACTTTCAAAACCGTAACAAAACTCTGCGATAAATTAGGATTATCGAAAACACCTATCGAATTTGCAGTATCAGGCATTGGTCAAGCAATTCCTCAGACTGAACACGAATGTTCGGTCACTATTCAATCATATCATAATGAATTTCGAACAACGGTTTCTTGTTTGGTAATTCCAGAAATAAGTCAACGAATTCCTCAGACAAATTTAGCCCCAGTCAAAAATCTACCCTTAAACATTAGATTAGCTGATCATTCGTATTTCCAACCAAGTTCCATAGATATACTTATTGGAGCAGAACTTTTTTACAATCTTTTGTGTGTTGGCCAAGTAGCACTTGGTGAATACCAACCAATTCTTCAAAAGACCCGACTAGGTTGGATTATTTCAGGACCTATTATGTCATCAGTGAATGATCAGCATTCTAATTGTTTTCTAAGCACCCATTTAGACATTCAAAGTCAATTATCCAAATTTTGGGAATTGGAAGAATGTTCTTCCAGTGTTCAATTCTTGTCAGTTGAAGAACAACAATGCGAAACCCTATTCAAAGAAACCACTGCCAGAGCTCCAAATGGACAATTCATAGTTCAAATTCCATTCAAAGAACTCCCTACATATTTGGGTGAATCAAAACAGCGGGCTACAAAACAATTCCATTCCATAGAAGTTAGATTACAGAATAATTCAAAACTTAGAAAAATGTATACTGACTTCATGTTAGAATATCAGCAGCTAGGACATATGAGTAAAGTTGAAGCACCTGATAATTATTCGCAAGATGCTGATGAAATATCTTATTTTTTACCGCACCATGGCGTCCTCAAAGAAGATAGTTCTACAACAAAGCTCCGCGTTGTATTCAATGGTTCAGCCCCTTGAGTTCAGGGTGGTCCCTGAATCAATTACAAATGACAGGGCCCAAAATCCAAGATGACCCTATAGACATTTTATTGAGGTTTCGAAAACACTCCATAGTAATAAGTGCCGATATAGAGAAGATGTACCGGCAAATCTTGATTCATCCCAATCAACGGTCCCTTCAAAAAATATTGTGGAGAAATGATCCATCGCATGAACTTGAAACATTCACTTTGAATTCAGTTACGTATGGAACAACGTCTGCTCCGTTTTTAGCAGTACGGTGTATTAAGCAATTAGGTTTAGACTTTTTAGAAATTCATCATCAGGCAGCTCAAACAATCTAACAAGACTTTTATGTTGATGATTTGCTCAGTGGTGCTGATACCATTGATCAAGCCATACAACTAAGCAAAGAAATATCATCAATACTTTCATCAGCTAAATTCAATTCTAGGAAATGGCAATCAAATAGCCCAGAAATTCTGAAGGCTCTTCAAATATCTGATGAACCATCTGAAATGTTACACATTGGGAAACAGGAAAACACAAAAACTCTAGGATTATTTTGGTCTAGTACTGAGGATTGTTCAATGTACAAAATTGGAATAATTCCTGAATCAAAAGTCATTTCAAAAAGGTCAATACTTTCAGATGTTTCTCAGGTCTTTGACCCCTTAGGGCTTCTTAGCCCATGCATCATATTAGCAAAGATTTTACTGCAGAATCTATGGCGTTATAAACTCTCGTGGGATGAAAGTATTCCTTCCGCACTTCACACAGAATGGAAACAATTCCGATATCACCTACCTCTATTAAATTCTTTGAAAATACCAAGGCGTGTTATATGTCAAAATTCAATTTCGATTGAACTGCATGGATTTGCAGATGCTTCAATGCACGCTTATGGAAGTTGTATATACATCAGGAGTAGGGCTTCAGACGGCACTATATCCGTTCAATTATTGTGCGCCAAATCAAAGGTAGCACCTTTGAAGTGTGAATCAATTCCGCGATTAGAATTGTGTGCAGCTGTGTTGCTTGCGAAGTTAGTCACTAAAGTTAAATCTGCACTAAATATAGACTTCGGATCATTATATCTCTGGTCAGACTCCAGTGTCACTTTATGCTGGATAAAGACTGAACCGTGTAATCTCCAGCAGTTTGTAGCAAACCGAGTTGCACAAATTCAATCAATGACCAATCCTGATGAGTGGCGGCACGTTGGATCAAAAGACAATCCAGCTGATGTCTTATCAAGAGGCGTCAATCCAAACCAATTGGCTAAATTACAAATTTGGTGGAGCGGACCACCTTGGCTAATAGCTCCTAAAGAATGTTGGCCAAATACAAGCTATTCTCTTGAAGGTGATATACCAGAACTCAAGAAGGAAGCTATAATCCTCAATATCAAAAATCACCAAGAGTTCTTATTTACACGATACTCAAGTTTTATTCAATTAAAAAGGGTAACCTCATATATTTTGAGATTTTTTAATAATACGCGTTATCCTAACAATGAAAAATTAGGTCCTTTGAAAGCTGAAGAATGTGCAGAAGCTCTGATATATTTAATAAAATTGTCACAGTCTGAATCTTTTGGAGCTGAAATTAATGCATTGGCAAAAGGTGAGAAACTGTCACCGAAAAATCATATTTTGAGCTTAAGTCCATTCTTGGATGAGAAGGGTATTTTACGTGTTGGTGGACGATTGCAGATGTCAGACTATTCATTT
This sequence comes from Phaedon cochleariae, assembly GCA_918026855.4. NCBI lineage: Eukaryota > Metazoa > Arthropoda > Insecta > Coleoptera > Chrysomelidae > Phaedon > Phaedon cochleariae. The sequence continues at coordinate 25,483,065 of OU896714.1, read as the reverse complement.
GAGAAAAAACATCCTGCTTTATTGTCATCAAAACATAGCCTTACTAAACTCATTTTCACACATGAACATATCAGGCTTTTTCATGCTGGGCCTCAGCTTTTACTCTCATCCATTAGGGATACATATTGGCCTTCAGCAGGCAGAAATTTAGCAAGAAAAACCATACATTCGTGCATTAAATGTCATCGTTTGAATCATCAAACACTTAACCCTATTATGGGGGTGTTGCCTAAATCACGACTTCAACCATCATTACCCTTCCATGTGACTGGCGTAGATTACGCTGGCCCATTTATTATAAAAGATAAAGCTGGCAGAGGTGCTAAACGTACCAAATGTTACATTTGTCTATTCATATGCTTTAGTACCAAAGCCATCCATTTAGAACCTGTTACTAGTTTGAGCACTGAAGCTTTCTTAGCAGTTTTCAGGCGATTTGTGTCAAGACGAGGTAAACCATTACATGTTTACTCCGATAACGGAAGCAATTTTATAGGTGCTAAGTCAGAACTTAAAGAATTAGGTACATTTTTGTTAAAAGATGATGAAAAGTTATCTGATATAATAGCTACAGAGGGAGTTAACTGGCACTTTATCCCACCTCATAGTCCTCATTTCGGTGGTTTATGGGAAGCGGGTGTCAAGTCATCAAAATTTCACTTGAAACGAGTTGCATCGAATGCTTTGTTAACATTCGAAGAGTTCTTAACCACAATCACACAAATAGAAGCTATTGTTAACTCCAGACCTATCAGTCCATTAACCAGTGACCCATCAGATCTTGAACCTTTAACCCCTGGTCATTTTTTAATTGGACGTCGACTGACAGCTCTTCCGGATCCAGATCTTCAAGACATCAAAATTAACCGTCTCAGCAGATTCCAACTCATTCAAAGACTTCAACAGCATTTTTGGTCACGCTGGACTAAAGAATGTTTATCAGAGATGCAGCAGAAGCAGAAATGGAAAACTCATCAGCTCGACTTGAAAGTTGGCGATATGGTATTAATCAAAACCGACAATCAGCCTCCTCTGCAGTGGCCTCTAGGCCGTGTGGTTTCCATATATCCTGGACAAGACGGAGTAGCACGAGTCGCATCTATTCTGACAAAGACTGGAATTATAAAACGTTCATTTTCAAAAATTTGTGTACTGTCAGTGCGTGAGTGAACCTACTCCATATATCTAGACTATTTTTGATATTCTCACTTTTGAAAGCGGATTCTTTCAAGGTGCGGGGAATGTACAATATCACCCTGTATTACGTATTTTTATGTGCCATGTTTATGACACGGACACTTGTCCTTCTACCTGACCCTTTTATTTTGGGATGAGCCTCTCCCCAACCCAACCATCATTGTATAACGAGAGTTTGTAGAGAATACACGTATTAAAATCAAATCAGCGTTTCATTTTACCAATCAACAAAAATAATCAGTAAAAGTTAGTCAAAATCAATACAATCATCGTCGAACCAACAAGCCGAGTAATCGTGAAGAAAGGTGTGACGTCATTTTAGTCATCAATTCTGATTGGTTCAGATAGTCATCTGGGAAGAATCAAGTCTCTGGAGGGAGTAGCGATAACGTCTTTTATTTTGGATATTCAAATTTTCCGCCAATTTGAAAAGCGGAAACTGTTAAGTTGTTCTCGAAGTTTCTGGAAATTAGGAGAAGGGATTTCCTTTCTGGTCGTGAGACAAGAGCTCACTTCAGAAAATTCTTCGTGGTGGTCAAGTGCCATTTTTGTGGTGTGAACCGGCTTCTGAAGTCCTGTACCGCCTGGCGTTCTGGATCACATCAGGATATCCTGGATTTGCTGCTGATCTACAAGGACTGCTGGACTCTACAGATTTCTTCTGGTTTTGGTTTAAGAGGCAGAATCTTCATGGTTCATCACCCAGGCAGCCACGTGCCTACCTTCATCGTCATTTCAATCCCTAACCCTTCATAGAAGGTGAGTCTCGCATTATTACGTTTTTTCTCTCTGCAGTCCAGAAATTCAGAACCTCATTCCATGAATTATTTAAGGGTTTTTCCACCGGGAGTTTTCTACCGGGAGTTTTCTACCGGGAGTTTTTTACCGGGAGCTCTACAACGGGAGTTATCCTACCAGGAGCACTATTCTTCCCAGGAGTCATTGCTCGACCAGGATCTGTTAATTCTACAAGGCCTTTGGTGGCTATATAGTAGTCTGGAATCTGGAATCTGGATATCGTCCCCTGTTTGTTCCTAATATGATGGATTTTCAAGGTGGAATACGACAGCTCTGTCAATGTCATCTGACATCCAGCGATGTGAAGTCAGCACCCCGCTCTCCGCCAGCCTTCCCAGCAGCAGCTTCATTTAGTAGCACTGAATGCTACTCTGGATAACAGGTGTAGGACACACCATACAGGTTTTTGACATGAAAATATATTTTTATTTTTCATTTTTTTTCACTCATATTGCCCATTGCTAGTGTGTATAATCACGTATAATGGACCATGTTTAAATCATAGCCAGGTCATGAATTGATAAAATCACACATGAAAGGTACATATACTTCCCCTCCACATAGTATACTATGCGCTGGTAGAATTCTTCCATATATAATATTTTTTTTGAATCTGCTATGACTATAAAACGTCCGTACAGGAGCTCTTGATTTTTCAAGTACAATATAAGGTTGGTTTATACATATTTTCATCCACATAATAGCAGGCAACAGTGTATTTTCTTAACAGGAAATAAGTATCTAATATTTTTTGTTTATGCATATTTGTCAAAACCATGTGATATGATATATGAGTCCTATCATCAAAATTAAATGTTTTGGGTATTGTATATGACTGTTTTATTTGTTTATTGACATGACACTCCAACTCACAACATCTCTATAAGGTAAATTTAGGTCTTTCAGTCTGGGATAACAACTAATATTATTCATTATCTGGTTGCTCAACTTTCCAGGTAACTTTTCTTTTGAATTAAAAGTTGCAGTGGCGCCCCATCTTTTTTGTTTTACCTTATGATTGCTAGATAACTGAAATTTTGCTATTTTAACTCATTTTGATAACTCGAACCCATAGTGCCTACTGACGAAGATGCCGTTCGCAAATGCACCTATTTTTCATAAAAGTAGGGCTGCAATACTTTCAATTAATACTAAAACCGTATAGAACTCTTCGTATGACAAAACTTGCTGACCTACTACTCGAACTAAATGTGTTTTAATCGACTTGACCCCAGCCTCCCAGAGGCCTCCAAAATGGGGGAAACTGGGGGCATTGAAATGCCACGTGATATTTTCTCTATTGGAAGCCTGTTCCATCATTTCTTTCAATTGACGATGGGCTCCCACGAAATTGGTGCCACAATCCGAATATAAGTGATCACACCTACCACGTCGCCCAATAAATCTTTGTAAAGCCGCTAAAAAAACATCCAAAAAAAGGCTACTACATAGCTCAATATGTATAGCTTTTGTGGAAAAACACACAAAAATGCACACATACGACTTAATAGACTAAGTACCACGAACTCGATTCATTGTTATCAGAAATGGACCTGCGAAATCCACACCTGTGTGGGTGAAGGCTTTAACTTGCGAAATCCGAGACACAGGTAAATTCCCCATAGGGGGTTGAAAAGCTTTTGGCTGGGTTCTCCAACATTGCCAACATTTCGACAAAACTGAACGGATTGCACGTTTTAGAGATAATATCCAAAATTGCTGGGACAATAAAAAATGCACAGTCCTATGCCCAGCGTGTAAATAGCGTTTATGACAATATTCTATCAATAAACGAGTCAACCTAGAATTTCTTGGCAACAACAGTGGATGTTTCACATCATAGGGGAGTTGGGCGTACTTTAATCGGCTACCAACTCTAAGAAGACCATTTTCATCAATAAATGCGTTCAATTTCCGTAGCGGTTTGGAGAAATTATCACCGTTCATCTCACTTTTAAATGACACTGACTGCGTACGTAAAACAATAACCTTCAGAGCATCATTCAATTCGGATGATGTAAGCCAACCACCCTTTTTTTCGACAGAATTTCTCAAATTGGAAATAAAACGGAGAATATATGCAACAATACGTAAAACAATTCCGAAAGATGATTGATTTTCTAACAAATCGTCTAGGAAGTTACCCCCCTCAGTCATTACGAGAAAAACATGTCGCTTAGCTTCTGATGTTTCTGCTTCTTCTGAAGAAGCAAGATCCAATTCAGGCAATTTCAACCAGGAATCACCGCTCACCCGAAGAAAGTCAGGACCTTGAAACCAAAATGCCGCTGTTGTAATTTGGGAAGGAAGCAATCCCCTCGATACAACGTCAGCAGGATTGAGTTCAGATTTAACATAGAACCAGGAGGAAGGAGATAACCGCGCTTGAATCAGCGAGACACGATGGGCCACAAAAGTTTGCCATTTATAGGGGGGAGATCTAATCCAATTCAGGGCAACCTTTGAATCAGACCATGCACATACTCTTTCGAAATTCAATTCCTTACTATAGAGCTTCAGAACATATGACATCAATTTCGCAAGTAGAACTGCGGCGCAGAGCTCTAATTCAGGAATAGTGATAGGTTTGAGTGGTGCTACTTCACTTTTTGCACAGATAAGAAAACTATGAATTTCTTGATCCGCATCAATAACTCTAATATAGACAACAGCACCAAAACCCTTAGCAGAAGCGTCGCCAAATCCATGAAGTTCATAATGCCCATAAGTGTCATTACAAATCAAGCGCGGAATTCGAATTGTGGATAACAAAGGCAATTCTTGCCTAAACTGCGACCAAATTTGACGAATTTCATCATCAGGCGGTTGATCCCATCCCACTCCAGAAAGCCATAAACACTGAAGAAGGTGTTTCGTAAGAAACGTTATAGGAGCTAGAAATCCGATGGGATCGTATACTCGCGCGAGATCGGAGAGCATTGTACGTTTGGTAAAATCCCTATTGATAGGTTTAACTGCGAACGAAAAATAACCTGCGTTAGGATTCCATCTCAGTCCTAAGATTTTCAAAGACATAGTTTCTTTCTCTGCCTCAAATGAAAGTGGGTTATCAGATCGGTGAGATTCAGGTATACTCCCCAAAATCGACACTTCGTTGCTGCACCACTCGCGTAGCTCAAAACCACCCTTTTGAAATAGACCAACTAGTTCCTGCTGAAGCGCCTGTGCTTCCTCTATCGAAGATGCTCCAGTAACTATATCATCGACGAAAGTATCACGTCGAATAGCTGCAGCAGCTCGAGGAAAATCGTGCCCTTCAAGGTCAGCTAATTGAATGAGAGTGCGGAGAGCTGAATAAGGGCTGGACTTTATACCAAAACTGACAGTTCGAAGTCGATAATCTTGGATAGGATCATTCGGATTGAATCGCCATAGAAGCCTCTGATAGTCGCGATGTTCCGGAACTAACAGTATCATGCGATACATTTGCTTCACATCAGCACACAGTACGTACTTGTGTAGCCTAAAATTTAACAAAATCGAACATATATCCTGCTGTAATTTGCTGCCTGTAAGCAGATGATCATTGAGGGACGAATCATTGATTTTTGCACTCGCATTGAAAACAACTCTAAGTTTTGTGGTTGAGCTCTCAGGCTTCAACACACAGTGGTGAGGGATATAATATGAATTGATAAAACTCTCGTCATGAGAAAAGGATTCCATGTGATTCAGCGACAGATATTCCCTCATAAAATCAGAATAATCCGAATATAATTTCGGATCCTTAAGCAGGCGGCGTTCTAGCGAAAGAAAACGTTGTAAAGCTAAAGTTCTAGAACCAGGAAAGGCCGGAAGTACATCCCGGAATGAAAGTGCGACACGAAACCGACCAGAATCATCTCTCGAGCAAAATTGATTGGATATCTGTTCACAAAGAATTTCATCTGGAGACAGAATTTTTTTCCTAGGAATTTCCTCAATTTCCCAGAATTTTTTCAAGGTTTCATCCAGCGCTGTGCATTCCATTGTCGAACAAGAAAATGGAGAAATCAATGAAGTGGTAGAATTCGACACTTTCCCCATGATTATATAACCAAACACAGTGTTTATGGCATCAGGGCTGTCCTTGACTCCAGAAATACGACCATCTAATAACACTTGCGAAAAAATATCAGCGCCTTACAAAACATCGATATTTGCGGGAACATCAAAAAATTCATCAGCTTAATCAATAGTTGCCAAGTGTGGCCACTTTTCAGAAGAAATCGGTGACTCCGGTAACGGATCACAAATTTTTGACAAAATGATAGCGTCAACTATGAATGAGATAGTTGAATTTTTCACTGGTCGAAGAGTAATTACAACTCCACCATGAGTTGAAACAGTTTGCATCGATCCTAAACCTTTTATATCCACTGCGGATTGATTGGACCGGAGTGCTAGCCGGTTGACGGCCTTTTGTGTGATAAAAGAGCTCATACTCCCTGAGTAAATGAGACATCTCACTGATTGATATTCACCTCGCCCGTCCAGCACCTCTGCCATGGCCGTAGCCAGCAACACACTCGGTAGAGAGTTAATATGTTGTGAGACATTAACCGAACTACCAAACAGAGCAGTAGTAGTCCTTGATGAGGAAGTAGCCGTATTTTGCGAAACATTGGTGGAAATGGAATTTGACCCTTCGGAATTGGAAGCGTTGTTTTCAAAATGCAAAAGACTGTTATGTTTCTTCCCACAATGGAAACACACAGAAGTTGATTCACATGCCTGAATTATATGAATGTTGCTCAGTCAATTGAAACAAAGACGTCGACTTTTACAAAAAGTGAATCGTTCAGCAACAGGTTTACGTAAAAATTCGGGGCAAGTGCGTAAGACATGATTCTCCTTACATGATACACACCCACCAAGCGAAGGTTTGGCTAAGAAAACATTCGTGCGATTAACTGAATTGCTTTGATTATGATTGGCCTTTGAAAAAACTTGTTTATTCTTGGGTACAGGCGTGAATGTCAACGAATCCATTGAAATCCAAATTCTTTCCAGAAATTCAGTTAAATCCTTATATGTTGGTACATTTTTAGATCCATGATCCAATTCAAATTTTTGGAGGGTATTATTATCCATGCGTTTTTGTATCATCATTACTAGAATAAAATCCCAAGAATCAACAGGAAATTTCAAAGTGCGAAGAGCCGATAGGTTCTCTGAAGAAATGTCCAAAACTTTCCTTACAGATGTAGGATTGTCGGATGATAATTTTGGAGCGTTTTCTAACTGAGCCCAATGGGCTTGAGCCCTTAACCTAACATTCGAATATCTATCAACTAAAGTTCTTTATGCGGTTGCGTAATCATCAGCGGTAATAGATAAATTCCGAACTAATGACATTGGAGGACCTTGCAAACTCGAAATAAAATAGTTAAATTTTTCTACTTCACTTAAACCAGAGTTGTCATGAACTAGAGCGTTAAATAAATCATAGTAAGAAGCAAAACTGGTATGATCACCATCGAATTTAGGTAACTCTATTTTTGGCAATCTCACGTTAGAGTTATTATTAGAAAGAAAGCTACTATTACCAGATGTTTCGAGTGAACCTCTACCTTGCGCGGAGTTGTCGAATAAATCATGATTAATACTTTTAATAACAAAATAACCGCTGCGAAACCCTTCTAAAATAGCATCTTCAGCAGTTGCGTCACTGTTTGGATCTGCTAACAGAGCACTGACAATGACTTCATGATTAGTGTCGAACTCTTCTCTCACGACTTCTAATTCAGCACACCGGACGAAAAATAAACTCCGGACGGACTGCTCTTTTCTCGCTCTCTCAGCTAAATTGATTAAAACATGAACTTCATTGAGCGCCGTACTTCTACTATACCTTGCCTTTTTTACTCGATCAACCATGTTTGCAAAAAAAAAAACTAATTTACTATAATAAATTGGCGAATAATGAGCGTTACTTAAAAAAATTTTTGAGAAACCAAAATATGCGGAACACTAACAATCGAAAATACCATGCGAATATCAATCAAAACAAACAGCTGATAGCGGTGATCGCTCTGCCAATATCGAATGAAATCAAAGCACCGAGTCGCGCACCTGTTTCTGTCATCCACCCGCGAAAGCCACACCTCCACCTACAATTTCAACGATGTGTTTCTCGCCTTATCTGTTGAATGAAAGCAATATGGCTTCGAATGGAATGTATCAACTAAAGTCGAACGACAGTGAATAAATTTAGCGCGATATTAGAATGAAAGAAAAAACTTTGCGAACTTATCATATGATATTAGAAATTTGAAAATATTCGAAGCGAGCTTGTATAAGCTTAAACAAATGCGTATTTTAATCAATGATACCAAATTAAAATATAAAAAACAAAAGACCAAAAAACTAAATCTTATCTGCGCTCGATGGACCAAATGTTTGAGAATGCGAAAATGGACTGTATGATTGTATATTAAGTATCATTGATTAGCAAACGAGAGCGTTACAAAATTGTACCTTCATGTCGGCTTCCTCTTTGTCATCCTTAGACAGGTATCATCCTGGAGGTGATCACCAGTTTTCATAGTAGAGCGCACATAACACAGTATTGTAGAATGTAGAACCAAGAATCTCGGTTATGTCAATTCAAAAGTAGTATGCACTTGTTAGCGCGTATGATAACTCGACACTCGATAGTTTTGCGACTTTTTCACTGGCCAGCGTTCGAATTCATAGTAACTTGGTCTGTCTGTGTCCATTCTGCGTGACTTGGGCATAGGACGCAAAAAAATGGGATTTTCACCAAAAAACTTGTAACGCTCATTTCGCGAAGAAAGCTACTTTTATTGAAAAGAAGACAGTGTTGCCATCTTTCCCAAACAGACCATATATAATGACTCTGGAGGATATGTACCGAGTACAACGGGCAAATAAGGATACATCGACATCATCGGTGCGCACACTGTATCTCTCTATTCGATCATCTCACATTGATACTTTCGGAACAGAATAGATCGCAAAGACCATCGAAGCAAGTATAACTCACTCAACAGGCAGAAAATAAAACTTCGACTATTTTCACACTGGGACTCTGCTTTCTTGCTTCTAACATGCATACAGTTGGGGCAGATACTATCTCACGGACCATATAAGTTGACTCTGTGTGGTATATAACGAGTACAACAGGCAAATGAAGATACTTCGACTTCATCGGTGCGAACTCTGTATCTCTCTATTCTATCATCTCACATGAATACTATCGAAGCAGCCGGGTTCGCAATGCCCATATAAGACAACTTCTAAGTACACAACTTGCAGAACAAGAAACTTCGACTTTGACCATGTTTGCACTGTAACTTTGCATTCCAGAATCTGACATGCATACAGTTGAAGCAGATACGATTGCAGTGACCGTATAGGACGACTTCGAGAGGTTTATAAAGGGTACGATAGGCAAATGAAGTTCGACTTCTTCGTTGTGCACACCATATCTCTCTATCCTATCATCTTACATGGTCACTATTGAAGCAGACAAGTACGCAATGACCATATGAGACGACTGCCAAGTGGGTATGACGCACACAACTTGCAGAACAAGTACCTTCGACTACGACAATGTTTACACAGAAACTCTGCAGTCTAGCATCTTACATCCATGCAGCTGAATCAGATACGATTGCAGTGACCATTTAAGACGAGTTATAAGCAGAAGTAACGCACACAGCTTGCAGAACAAGAAACTTCGACTTTGACTATGTTCACACTGTAACTTTGCAGTCTAGAATTTGGCATGCATACAGTTGAAGCAGATACGATGACGGTATTCGTATGAAACGACTTCGAAGGGTATATAACGAGTACAATAAGAAAATGAAGATACATCGACTTCATCGTTGTGCACACTATATCTCTCTATCCTGTCATCTTACATAGTCACTATCGAAGCAGACGAGTTCGCAATGCCCATATGAGAAGAATCTCATAGGGTATAACGTTCACAACTTGCACAGCAAGAATCTTCAACTTCGATTATGTTCACACTGTAAATCAGCAGTCTAGAATCAGAGATGCATACAGTTGAAGCAGATACGTTGACGGTTTTCGTATGAGACGAGTTCGAAGGGTATATAACGAGTGAAATAGGCAAATGAAGCTACATCGACTTCATCGTTGTGCAAACGAAATCTCTCTATCTTATCATCTTACATGAACACAATTGAAGCAGATGAGTTCGCAATGACCATATGAGACAATTTTTATGTAGGTATAACGCACACAGCTTGCAGAACAAGAAACTTCGACTTCGACTATGTTTACACAGTAACTCTGCAGTATAACATCTGACATGCATACAGTTGAAGCAGATACGACTGCATTGACCATATAAGACGACTCTGGAGGGTAAATAGCGAGTACAACAGGCAGATGAGGATATATCGACTTCATCGTTGTGCACACTATATCTTTCTATTTTATCATCTCACATAGACACTATTAAAGCACAAAGGTTCACATTGTCCATATAAGACGACTTTCAAGCGGGTATAACGTACACAGCTCGCAGAACAAGAAACTTCGACTTCGACTTTGTTTACACTGTAACTCTGCAGTCTAGCATCTGACATGCATACACTTGTGGCAGATACGATGGCAGTGACCGTATAAGACGACTCTATAGGCAAATGGGTATACATCGACATCATCGTCATACACACTATACCGGGTGGCTACGGAAGTATTGCCTACGGAATATCTCAGTTATCGTATGAAGTAGGTTTGTGAAATTTGAAGCGTCGATATAATGACATAAGAGCTCAAATTTGAGCATATTGACATGTCGAAGTTAACTTCCGGTCTGACCGGAAGTAACATCAACTTTCTTATTTTGAATGGAAACCCTATTTCTTTTTCTTTTCGCTTTATTCAGCATTCAATTCCCTTTCTGATGACATATCACAAGTTGGTATCTAACCAGAAACTAGATCAGAAAAAAATTATTATTGAAATGCACCGAGTAGGCGGTGGAAGCAAAATGAAAGCCAAAAAATGACTTTCTCATTATATCATTAGAAAGGAATGGTTATGCTGAATAGTACAGGCAAGAAAAAGTTGTATGTTCCTATTCAAGTTATGGACCTACAGAGTATTGTTTTTTTCCCAATTTTTCCAATATTTTTTTTGGCTGCTTTTTATAACGCCGACGAATGAAAATGAAATATCACAGTAGTAGCAACTGTTATCAGGTGACGTATGGTTTCCATAGCCAACTTTTCAATTTTTGGCTTTCATTTTGCTTCCACGATCTACTCGGTGAATTTCAATAATATTTTTTTCTGATCTAGTTTCTGGTTAGATACTAACTTGTGATATGTCATTAAAAAGGAAATTGAATGCTGAATAAAGCGAAATGAAAAAAAAAAAGGGTTTCCATTTAAAATAAGAAAGTTGATGTTACTTCCGGTCAGACCGGAAGTTAACTTCGACATGTCAATACGCTCAAATTCTAGCTCCTATGTCATTATATCGACGCTTCGAATTTCACAAACCTACTCCATACAATAACTGGGATATTCCGTAGGCAATACTTCCGTAGCCACCCGGTATACCTTTATCCTATCACCTTACATGGACCCTTTCGAAGCAGGCAAGTTCGCATTGACCATATAAGACGACTTCAAAGCGAGTATAACGCACACAGTTCGCAGAAAAACAAACTTCAATTTCGACTATGTTTACACTGTAACTCTGAAGTCTAGCATCTGGCATGCATACAGTCAAAGCAGATACAATTGCAGTGACCGTATGAGACGACTCTGAAGGATATATAACGAGTACAATAGGCAAATGAAGATACATCGACTTCATCGTTGTGCAAACGAAATTTCTCTATCTTATCATCTTACATGAAAACTATTGAAGCAGACAAGTTCGCAATGACCATATGAGACGACTTCCAGGCAGGTATAACGCACACAGCTTGCAGAACAGGAAACTCCGAAGTAGACTATATTTACACTGTCACTCTACAGTCTAGCATCTGACCAGCATACAAATGAAGCAGATATGATCGTAGTGACCATATAAGACGACTTTGGAGGGTATATTGCAAGTACAATAAGCAGATGGAGAAACATCGACTTCATCAGTGTGCACACTCTATATCTCTATTCTATCGACTCACATGGATACTATTGGAGCAGTCGAGTTCCCGATGCCCATATGAGACGATATCCAAACAGGTATAACGCACACAGCTAAAACAAGAAACTTCGACTTCGACTTCGACTATGTTTACACTGTCACTCTGCAGTCTTGCAGCTACATCGACTTCATCGTTGTGCAAACGAAATCTCCCTATCTTAGCATCTCACATGGACTCTTTTGAAACAGACAAGTTCGCAATGACCATATGAGACAACTCCTATGTAGGTATAACGCACACAGCTTGCAGAACAAGAAACTTCGACTTCGACTATGTTTACACAGTAACTCTGCAGTATAACATCTGACATGCATACAGTTGAAGCAGATACGACTGCAGTGACCATATAAGACGACTTCGGAGGGTATATAGCGAGTACAACAGGCAGATGAGGATATATCGACTCCATCGTTGTGCACACTATATCTCTCTATTTTATCATCTCACATTGACACTATTGAAGCAGAAAGGTTCACATCGTCCATATAAGACGACTTTCAAGCGGGTATAACGTACACAGCTTGCAGAACAAGAAACTTCGACTTCGACTATGTTTACACTGTAACTCTGCAGTCTAGCATCTGACATGCATACAATTGGAGCAGATATGATGGCAGTGACCGTATAAGACGTCTCTATAGGCAAATGGGTATACATCGACATCATCGTCATACACACTATATACCTCTATTTTATCACCTCACATGGACCCTATTGAAGCAGGCAAGTTCGCATTGACCATATAAGACGACTTCAAAGCGAGTATAACGCACACAGTTCGCAGAGAAACAAATTTCAACTTAGACTATGTTTACACTGTAACTCTGAAGTCTAGGATCGGGCATGCATACAGTCAAAGCAGATACGATTGCAGTGACCGTATGAGACGACTCTGAAGAATATATCACGAGTACAATAGGCAAATGAAGATACATCGACTTCATCGTTATGCAAACGAAATCTCTCTATCTTATCATCTTACATGGACACTATTGAAGCAGACGAGTTCGCAAATGACCATATGAGACGAATTCCAGGCAGGTAAAACGCACACAGCTTGCAGAACAGGTAACTTCGAAGTAGACTATCTTTACACTGTCACTCTGCAGTCTAGCATCTGACATGCATATAGTTGGGACAGATATTATGATCGTAGTGACCATATAAGACGACTTTGAAGGGTATATTGCAAGTACAATAGGCAGATGGAGAAACATCGACTTCATCAGTGTGCACACTCTATATCTCTATCCTATCAACTCACATGGATACTATTGAAGCAGTCGAGTTCCCGATGCCTATATGAGACGATATTCAAACAGGTATAACGCACACAGCTTGCAAAACAAGAAACTTCGACTTCGACTATGTTTACACTGTCACTCTGCAGTCTTGCATTTGACATGCATACAGTTGAAGCAGATATGATTGTAGTGACCATATAAGACGACTTTGAAGGGTATATCGCAAGTACAATAGGCAGATGAAGAAACATCGACTTCATCGTCGTACACCCTATATATCTCTATGCTATCACCTCACATTCACACTATCGAAGCAAACGAGTTCGCATTGACCATATGGGACGACATCCAAGAAGGTATAACCCACACAGTCTGCAGAACAAGAAAGTTCGACTTCGACTATGTTCACTCTGGGGCCTGCATCCTACCTTCTGACTTGCATACACTAGAGGCAGATAAGATCGCTCCGACCATATAGTATGACTTTGAAGGGTATCTGACGAGAACAACAGGCAGATGAGGATACATCGACTCCATCACTGTGCACACTGTATCTCTTTATTCCATCATCTCACATGGATACTATCGAAGCAGAATAGATCGCGAAGACCATATAACAGAATATCGATGCGCGTAAAACGCACACATTAGACAGAGGAAGAACCTTCTATTTCAGTTATGTGTAAAGTGTGACTCTACATTCTAGCATGTGATATACATACAGTTGTAGCAGATGCGATAGCTCTGACCATATAAGACGACTCAGAAGAATATATAACCACAACCACAGGCTATTGAATATGCATCATCTCCATTGGTGTGCACACTGTATCTCTTTATTTGATCATCTCACATGGATACTATTGGATCAATATAGATCGCACAGACCATATAAGACGACAGAAGCGAGTATAACGCACACAAAAGGCAAAAAAAGGAACTTCGTTTTCGACTATGTTTACACTGTGACCTGCATCCTAGCTTCTGACATGCATACAGTTGGAGCAGATGAGATCGCACCGACCAAATAAAATAACTTTGAAGAATATCAAACGAGTACAACAGGCAAATGAGGATACATCGATTTCATTGGTGTGCACACTCTCTATTTTATCGTCCCACATATATATTTTTGGAGCAGAATAGACCGCAAACACCATATAAGACGACATCGAAGCAAGTATAGCACACACAACAGTCAAAAAATAAAACTTCGAATATGTTTAAACTGGGACTCCGCATTCTAGCTTCTGACATGCATACAGTTATGGCAGATAACATCTCACTGACCATATATAATGACTCTGGAGGATATGTACCGAGTACAACGGGCAAAGAAGGATACATCGACATCATCGGTGCGCACACATTGATACTTCCAGAACATAATAGATCGCAAAGACCATCGAAGTAAGTATAACTCACACAACAGGCATAAAATAAAACTTCGACTAGTTTCACACTGGGACTCTGCTTTCTTGCTTCTAACATGCATACAGTTGGAGCAGATACTATCTCACGGACCATATAAGTTGACTCTGTGTGGTATATAACGAGAACAACAGGCAAATGAAGATACTTCGACTTTATCGGTGCGAACTCTGTATCTCTCTATTCTATCATCTCACATGAATACTATTGAAGCAGCCGGGTTCGCAATGCCCATATGAGACAACTTCTAAGTACACAACTTGCAGAACAAGAAACTTCGACTCTGACTATGTTTACACTGTAACTTTGCAGTCAGTTGCATACAGTTGAAGCATATACGATTGCAGTGACTGTATAAGACGACTTCGAGAGGTTTATAACGGGTACGATGAGCAAATGAAGTTACATCGACTTCTTCGTTGTGCACACTATATCTCTCTATCCGATCATCTTTCATGGTCATTATTGAAGCAGACAAGTTCGCAATGACCATATGAGACGACTGACAAGTGGGTATGACGCACACAACTTGCAGAACAAGTACTTTCGACTACGACAATGTTTACACAGAAACTCTGCAGTCTAGCATCTTACATCCATGCAGTTGAATCAGATACGATTGCAGTGACCATTTGAGACGAGTTATAAGCGGAAATAACGCACACAGCTAGCAGAACAAGAAACTTCGACTTTGACTATGTTCACACTGTAACTCTGCAGTCTAGAATCTGACATGCATACAGTTGAAGCAGATACGATGACGGTATCCGTATGAAACGACTTCGAAGGGTATATAACGAGTACAATGAGAAAATGAAGATACATCGACTTCATCGTTGTGCACACTATATACCTCTATTCTGTCATCTAACATGGTCACTATCGGAGCAGACAAGTTCGCAGTGCCCATATGAGACGACTCTCAAGCGGGTATAACTTTCACAACTTGCACAACAAGAATCTTCGACTTTGACTATGTTCACACTGTAACTCTGCAGTCTAGAATCAGACATGCATACAGTTGAAGCAGATACGATGAAGGTATCCGTATGAGACGACTTCGAAGGGTATATAACGAGTGAAATAGGCAAATGAAGCTTCATCGACTTCATCGTTGTGCAAACGAAATCTCTCTATCTTATCGTCTTACATGGACACTATTGAAGCAGACAAGTTCGCAATGACCATATGAGACAACTTCTATGTAGGTATAAGGCACACAGCTTGCAGAACAAGAAACTTCGACTTCGACTATGTTTACACAGTAACTCTGCAGTATAACATCTGATATGCATACAGTTGGAGCAGATACGACTGCAGTGACCATATAAGACGACTTTGGAGGGTATATTGCGAGTACAACAGGCAGATGAGGATATATCGACTTCATCGTTGTGCACACTATATCTCTTTATTTTATCATCTCACATGGACACTATTGAAGCAGAAAGGTTCACATTGTCCATATAAGACGACTTTCAAGCAGGTATAACGTACACAGCTTGCAGAACAAGAAACTTCGACTTCGACTATGTTGACACTGTAACTCTGCAGTCTAGCATCTGACATGCATACAATTGGAACAGATACGATGGCAGTGACCGTATAAGACGACTTCATAGGCAAATGGGTATACATCGACATCATCGTCATACACACTATATACCTCTATCCTATCACCTCACATGGACCCTATTGAAGCAGGCAAGTTCGCATTGACCATATAAGACGACTTCAAAGCGAGTATAACGCACACAGTTCGCAGAAAAACAAACTTCAACTTCGACTATGTTTACACTGTAACTCTGAAGTCTAGCATCTGGCATGCTTACAGTCAAAGCAGATACGATTGCAGTGACCGTATGAGACGACTCTGAAGGATATATAACGAGTACAATAGGCAAATGAAGATACATCGACTTCATCGTTGTGCAAACGAAATCTCTCTATCTCATCATCTTACATGGAGACTATCGAAGCAGACAAGTTCGCAATGACCATATGAGACGACTTCCAGGCAGGTATAACGCACACAGCTTGCAGAACAGGAAACTTCGAAGTAGACTATCTTTACACTGTCACTCTGCAGTCTAGCATCTGACATGCATGCTGTTGGAGCAGATATGATCGTAGTGACCATATAAGACGACTTTGAAGGGTATATTGCAAGTACAATAGGCAGATGGAGAAACATCGACTTCATCAGTGTGCACACTCTATATCTCTATTCTATCAACTCACATGGATACTATTGAAGCAGTCGGGTTTTCGATGCCCATATGAGACGATATCCAAACAGGTATAACGCACACAGCTTGCAAAACAAGAAATTTCGACTTCGACTTCGACTATGTTCACACTGTCACTCTGCAGTCTTGCATCTGACATGCATACAGTTGAAGCAGATATGATCGTAGTGACCATATGGGACGACTTTGAAGGGTATATCGCAAGTACAATAGGCAGATGAAGAAACATCGACTTCATCGTCGTACACCCTATATATCTTTATCCTATCACCTCACATGGACACTATCGAGGCAAACGAGTTCGCATTGACCATATGAGACGAGAGTCAAGAAGGTATAACCCACGCAGTCTGCAGAACAAGAAACTTCGACCTCGACTATGTTTACTCTGGGGCCTGCATTCTACCTTCTGACTTGCATACACTTGAGGCAGATAAGATCGCTCCGACCATATAGTATGACTTTGAAGGGTATTTGACGAGAACAACAGGCAGATGAGGATACATCGACTTCATCACTGTGCACACTGTATCTCTGCATTCCATCATCTCACATGGATACTATCGCAGCCGAATAGATCGCGAAGACCATATAACAGAATATCGATGCGTGTAAAACGCACACATTAGACAGAGGAAGAACCTTCTATTTCGGTTATGTGTACAGTGTGACTCTACACTCTAGCATGTGATATACATACAGTTGTAGCAAATGCGATAGCTCTGACCATATAAGACGATTCAGAAGAATATATAACGACAACCACAAACTATTGAATATGCATCATTTCCATTGGTGTGCACACTGTATCTCTCTATTTGATCATCTCACATAGATACTATTGGATCAGTATAGATCGCACAGACCATATGAGACGACAGAAGCGAGTATAACGCACACAAAAGGCAGAAAAAGGAACTTCGTTTTCGACTATGTTTACACTGTGACCTGCATCCTAGCTTCTGACATGCATACAGTTGGAGCAGATGAGATCGCACCGACCATATAAAATAACTTCGAAGAATATTAAACGAGTACAACAGGCAAATGAGGATACATCGATTCCATTGGTGTGCACACTCTCTATTTTATCATCCCACATGTATACTATTGGAGCAGAATAGACCGCAAACACCATATAAGACGACATCGAAGCGGGTATAACACACACAACAGTCAAAAAATAGAACTTCGACTATGTTTAAACTGGGACTCCGCATTCTAGCTTCTGACATGCATACAGTTATTTCAGATAACATCTTACTGACCATATATAATGACTCTGGAGGATATGTACCGAGTACAACGGGCAAATAAGGATTCATCATCGGTGCGCACACTGTATCTCTCTATTCGATCATCTCACATTGATACTTTCAGAACAGAATAGATCGCAAAGACCATCGAAGCAAGTATAACTCACACAACAGGCAGAAAATAAAACTTCTCCTATTTTCATATTGTAACTCTGCAGTCTAGAATCTGACATGCATACAGTTGAAGCAGATACGATGACGGTATCCGTATGAAACGACTTCGAAGGGTATATAACGAGTACAATAAGAAAATGAAGATACATTGACTTCATCGTTGTGCACACTATATCCCTCTATCTTGTCAACTAACATGGTCACTATCAAAGCAGACGAGTTCGCAGTGCCCATTTGAGACGACTCTCAAGCGAGTATTACGTACACAACTTGCACAACAATAATCTTCGACTTCGACTATGTTCACACTGTAACTCTGCAGTCTAGAATCAGACATGCATACAGTTGAAGCAGATACGATGACGTTATCCTTATGAGACGGCTTCGAAGGGTATATAACGAGTAAAATAGGCAAATGAAGCTACATCGACTTCATCGTTGTGCAAACGAAATCTCTCTATATTATCATCTTACATGGACACTATTGAAGCAGACAAGATCGCAATGACAATGACTCTACATTCTAGCATGTGATCTACATACGGTTGTAGCAGATGCGATAGCTCTGACCATATAAGACGACTCAGAAGAATATATAACGACAACCACTGGCTTTCGAATATACATCATCTCCATTGGTGTGCACACTGTATCTCTGTATTTGATCATCTCACATGAAAACTATTGGATCAGTATAGATCGCACAGACCATATGAGGCGACAGGAGCGAGTATAACGCACACAAAAGGCAGGAAAAGGAACTTCGTTTTCGACTATGTTTACACTGTGACCTGCATCCTAGCTTCTGACATGCATACAGTTGGAGCAGATGAGATCGCACCGACCATATAAAATAACTTTAAAGAATATTGAACGAGTACAACAGGCAAATGAGGATACATCGATTCCATCATCCCACATGTATACTATTGGAGCAGAATAGACCGCAAACACCATATAAGACGACATCGAAGCGGGTATAACACACACAACAGTCAGAAAATAAAACTTCGACTATGTTTAAACTGGGACTCCGCATTCTAGCTTCTCACATGCATACAGTTATGGCAGATAACATCTTACTGACCATATGTAATGACTCTGGAGGATATGTACCGAGTACAACGGGCAAATAAGGATACATCGACATTATCGGTGTGCACACTGTGTTTCTCTATTCAATCATCCCACATGAATACTATTGAAGCAGTATAGATCGCAAACATTATATAAGACGACATCGAAGCAAGTTTAACTAACACAACAGGCAGAAATTAGAACTTCGACTTCGACTATGTTTACACTGGGACTTTGCTCTCAAGCTTCTGACATGCATACAGATGGGGCAGATACCATCTTACTTACCAAATAGGTTGACTCTGTAGGGTATATAAAGAGTACAGCAGGCATTTGAAGATACATCGACTTCATCGGTGCGCACACTGTATCTCTCTATTCTATCATCTCTCATGGATACTTTTGGAACAAAATGGATCGCAAAGACCATATAACAGGATATCGAAGCGAGTATAACGCACACAACAGACAGAACAAGAACCTTCTACTTCGGTTATGTTTACAGTGTGACTCTGCATTCTAGGATCTGATATAATACAGTTGGAGCAGATACGAGCGCTCTGACCATATAAGACGACTCAAAAGGATATATAACGACTGAAACAGGCAAATGGAGATCCATCAACTCCATTGGTGTGCACACTGTATCTCCCTATTCGATCATCTCACATGGATACTATTGGAGCAGTATAGATCGCATAGACCATATGAGACGACATAGAAGCTGGTATAACGCACGCAAAAGGCAGAAGTAGAAACTTCGTTTTCGACTATGTATACACTGGGACCTGCATTCTAGCTTCTGACATGCATACAGTTGGGGCAGATGAGATCGCACCGACCATATAGAATTACTTCGATGTGTATTCAACGGGTACAACAGGCAGATGGGGATACATCGACTCCATCGGTGTGCACACTGTATCTCTCTCTAATCATCTCACATGAATATTATTGGAGCAGAATAATTTGCTAAGACCATATGAGACGACTTTGTAGCGATTTCAACGATCCCAACATCCAGTTTAAGAAACTCCGAAGTATGTTCACGCTGTAACTCTACATTCTAGTATTTGACTCGCATACTTTTGCACTGATCATAAAAGACGACTTTGAATGATATATAACCAATGCAACAGACGAATGAAGATACAATGACATCATGGTGAGCATACTGTATCTCAGTATACTATCATTATACAATGATACTTTCGAAGCATATGAGTTGACAAAGACCATATCAGAAGACTTTTGAGCGGGTATAACGCACATGACAGGTCGAACAAGAACCTTTGACTTCGACTATGTTCACTCTGGGGCCTGCATTCTAGCTTCTGGCGTGCATACACTTGGAGCAGATAAGATTGCACCGACCATATAAGATGGTTTTGAAGGGTATTTAACGAGAACAACAGGCAAATGAGATTCATCGACTTCATCGGTGTGCACACTGAATCTCTCTATTCTATAATCTCACATGGATACTTTGGAGCAGGATAGATTGCAGAGACCATATAAGACGACATCGGAGTGGGTATAACGCACATAACAGGTAGGGAATAAGACTTCGACTCCAACTATGTTCACACTGGGACTCTGCTTTTAATTTCTGACATGCATACAGTTGTTGGGGCAGATACCACCTCACTGATCATATAGAATGACTCTCAAGTAAGCTCTTCGATATAATAAATCTACCTCACCCGCTAGAACATACGCCCTGAGCACGCTAAACGCAGAAGCATTTCTTGGAATATGAAGCAGTAACGGCAAGTTTTGTTGTTTATACCTTCATTCTGCAGATATCAAGCAATCCAGAAGCAGAATTGGAGTTGGAATTCCTCATAATTCATATAATATAATACCCTTGCACCAAATCAGTAGATCTAACGTGTGTATATAATATTCATGTGATTTCACTCACTGAGCCACTTATTTTCTCATAACAGTAGAATGGATTTAGAATCGATGATCAAACGTAGATCTAATTTAGAAGGATGTTCAACTCGTACTGAAAATTTTATAATTGCCAACGAATATAGCACTGGTTTTGACATTAATGAGTGGTCAGTTAGAGAAAAGTATATAACTCAAACTTTTGACAGCTATTGTGAAATTTAGGATCGTATTGAAAATCAGGATGACACACAAGGACAGGATCGTATTGAGACTGAACCACGTTTTCTGAAAACACTCTCAAAGTTGAAAGGCCTGATAAATCAGTCTCATCCACTTAGTTCTCAATCGTCTGGATGTCGAGTGAATAGTCTGCAAACTCGTACATCTTCCAATACTGCGATCTCTAGTTCTCTGGTAAGATTACCCCAATTGAATATTCCCACCTTCACAGGCAATTATGAGGATTGGCATTGTTTCATAGATTTATTCAACGCCCTCATTCATAAAAATGAAAATTTGGACAATGTTCAAAAATTTTCATACTTGAAAGCTTCTCTAAAAGGTGAATCCCTTTCTCTAATCAGTGAATTGAAGTTGACTAATGAAAATATACCGAGTGAGCGATCTGCAACATCCTCCCCCCCGTTAAAGATTAGTCTTTAACTAATTCAAAAGGAAGTGGACTCAACTTGGAAATAGACTTTGTAACAATTCTCCTTTTAGTTCGTACCTTTGCCACTCTCACTTTTCCATCTGATCCTGGAAGAACCTTTTCAATTCTTGCAAGAGACCAATATAGAGGAAGGACATTGTCTTCTTTAATCAACACCATCATACCATTTTTCAAATTTTCATTAGATTTCATCCATTCTGGACGATTTTGTAACCTATTGAGATACTCAATTAACCATCGTTTCCAAAAATGTTGACGAATTTTCGAAACATGATGCCAATCTATAATACGGTTGTCATGGGTAGGGTTCGTAACATCTTCTGGAAATGATGTTAAAGGTTGTCCTATCAGAAAATGTCCTGGAGTTAAACATGTTGAATCAGACGGATCATTTGAAATGGAACACAAGGGTCTGGAATTCAATACACATTCAATTTGACAGAGCACTGTAGTTAAATAATCGAAACTAAGTATTGACTTTCCAACTACTCTGCGAAGATGGTATTTCATGGATTTTATGCCAGCTTCCCAAAGCCCTCCCCAATGAGGACTATTTACTGGAATGAATTTCCATAGAATCCTTTGCGTGGAAACATAATCATATATTGGTCGGATAGATTCCTTTGTTTCAAAAAAATTATAAACTTCTCTCAAATAATTGTTCGACCCTCGAAAGGTACTAGCATTATCACTATAAATAATGGTTGGATTCCCACGACGGGAAATAATCTTTTCAATGATAACAGAAATTTTTCTGTTGTCAAATTTGAGATCAATTCAATATGAATTGCTTTAGAATTCATACAAACAAATAGAGCAACATAAGCTTTTGAAATAATTGAATTTCGTAGTCCATTTTGTTTCACTAGAATTGGTCCGCCAAAATCGATAGCTACGGAAGAAAAGGGTCTTGAAACTAAAACTCTCTCAATCGGTAGCGAACCCATCAATTGTTCAGCACATGCAGCTTTGAATCTGTGGCAGATTACACAGTTTTGTATAATTTTTTTAATTTTCCTCAGAGCATTCATTGGCCAAAATTTCAAATGCAAGTTACACAAAACTGCTTGGGCTCCTGCATGGTTCAATTTATTATGTTCATTCCTGATGAGTAACTCTACGAAATAATCCCCAGATGGAAGTAATATAGGGTGTTTTTGATTATATGGTATATGTGCATTATCTAGTCTACCTCCAACACGGAGTCTAGAAAAGGATTTAATGAGGAAATATTGGTAAGCTTCTGAACATTTCCTTTTTGTAATGATAAGATCTGATCATGAAAGTGATATCTTTGTATGAGTTGTACTAACAAGGCGAGGGAATTATCAAGCTCTGTAACTAATAAACATCCTGTATACCTTTCAGTTTTATGTCTACAATTCCAAACAAACCGTAAACAATATGCTATAGATCTTACAAGCCGATGGAAATTTGAGTATTTCAGTACAAAGTTAGGATAACTCAGATCAGACTGAAGGTGAAAAGATACATTTCTCTGTTCTGGCATTGCAATATTTGGATCAATTTCAGAAATTTTCTCCATTTGCATTTCACCTAAAAATTCGCGAACCATTCCACCAAGTTTCACTGGATACAATTGACTGAGGATCTAATCCACGTGAAATGAAATCGGCAGGATTTTCAGCTGGAATAACATGATTCCATTCACAATTTATAGAAAGCTCTTGAATTTCAGACACTCTGTTTGCTACAAATATTGTCCATCTAGAGGGAGAACTCTGTAACCAATTGAGAACAATTTAAGAGTCTGTCCATAAAAAAACTTTCTTTATTAGAGAAGATATCACACCCATGATTTTGTGAATCAAATTGGCAAGAAGAAGTGCTCCACAAAGTTCCAGTTTATGAAGTGATACTGTTTTGATTGGAGCAACTCGAGACTTCGAGCATAATAGATGGCATGATATCTTATCATTAGGGTAGATAGCACGAAGATATATACAACATCCATATGCTGCCAGTGATGCATCAGAAAAGCCATGCAATTCTAATATATTTTATGATAATCATGAGAATCTAGTATACATCTACGTATTCTAAGTTCACTCAAAAATATCAGTTCCTTCTCGAAATCTGTCCAAAATCTGCCTAAATCAGGACTCAATTTATCGTCCCAGCCAATTTTCCTACACCAAATTCCTTGCATGAAAATTTTCGCCAAAAGTATAACTGGACCTATAAGGCCCAGAGGATCAAACATTTGGGCAATTCTAGACAGAACGTAACGTTTGGTCAATTCAATTTTAGTTTCCTTGAACGTTTTGAATTTGAAATAATCATCTGAAGGGTGCCATAAAACACCTAGAACTTTGCAAGTCTCCTGGAAATCTACAGACATATTATCTTGATTCAAGTTTGATTCTGGAATAACAACAGAGTTGTAATTAGAACACCATTTATATAGTTTAAACCCAGCAGTTTTCAACATCGAAATCAATTCACTTTTAAGTTGCAATAATCCTTCTATAGTGTCATGGCCACCTAAAATGTCATCCATGTAGCACTGATTCAAAATTGCATCAGAAGCTAAAGGAAATCGCATTTGTTCAGTAGTAGCCAACTCTGTTAAACAACGAGTAGCTAAAAATGGAGCACAATTCGTTCCATAACTAACTGTAAGTAATTCTATACACTTGATGTCCTCTTCAATGGTTCCTCTCCAAAGAATATTCTGAAGATGCACTTGACGTGGGTTTATTAAAATTTGTCTATACATTTTTTCTATATCTGTTGTTAAAACATATTTGAACATTCTAAATCGGCATAATATGTCGAAAAGCTCTGGCTGGATAGCACTTCCTTTCAACATAAGGTCATTTAGGGAGTAACCTGATCCAGTTTTCATCGAAGCATCAAAAACGACCCTGAGTTTCGTTGTTGTACTCTGTTCTCTAATTATGCAATGATGAGGAATGAAATATCTCTTCGAATTAACTAAACAAGCATTTTCATGAGAATTCACATATCTAGCATGACCTAAATTGATATATTCATCAATGAACGCTTTATACTGAATGAATAAATTTTTATTTTTATGCCATCGATTTTCCAGCCAAAAAAATCTCTTCCTAGCCAAATTCAATGAATCACCTAGTAATGAGAAGTCTTAATCATTTTTAGTAGGCAAATTCACTTGGAATCTACCATTCTCCAGACGTTTAGTAGTGGATATGGAAATCTTCTCACACAGTTTATCTTCAGGTGATAAAACTTTTTTGGTATGCAATTCTTCTAATTGCCAAAATTTTGGGATGAGATTATTTACATCAGAATCCTGAGAGAACAAAGTGATGCAACGTTTTGGTTTCGTTTCATTTACCTGATTTTTAATTGGACCACCTACAACCCAACCCAATTTCGTATGTTGTAGAATTGGTAACCCGGAACCAATTTTTATAATTCCTGATTCGAGTAATTCATAATATATATCAGCGCCCAAAATCAAATCAATTTGCGCTGGTGAATGGAATTCAGCATCTGCTAACTTTATGGACGGAGGAATTTTAATCATACTTTCATCAATAAGGATTTGTGGTAGATTAGATGTTATCTTATCCATGATACCACAAGAAATACAAATTCTATAAGTTTCATTTATTTGAGACACTAGTGTCACATCTACCATATAATCAATTCGAGTAGTATTATTTGCTATTCCAGACATTTGCATTTGCATTTCATAAGGTTGAAGATTCATTTTGTCAAAAAACTCTCTTGTTATGAATGAATTCTGAGAGGCTGAGTCTAATAAAACTCTGGCTTCAATTTGGATTCCAAAATTGTTCAAGATATACACCTTAGCTGTAGCTAATAATATTTTAGTTTCTTTCAGACCAGCTAACGAACAAACATTATCATCCTCGACTATATTACCAGATATTGAAGGAGAATAACGAGGATTGCTTTCCTCAATCTGATGAGATAGCAAGGCATGTGAATCAGATGATCTCGTTTGAGAAGTCTCAGGAAGACTCGATTTTTTGTCACACAATAAAGTATGATGTCTCTCCAGACATAATCTACACCCATTCCTAGAAGATGTACAGTGTGATACCACATGTTTATCTCCAAGACAATTCGAACACAACTTATTTTTCAACACAAAATCTCCTTTCTGGGTTACAGATAGACTAGAGAATTTGTAACATTTATAAATGCTATGGGTTGATAGTTTGCAGTAAAGACAATGTAATATCATATTTTGAGACCGAGTTGAACGAGGGAATGATGTTCTAGAAAATTGAGAATTTGCTCTGGGGATCATATTTAGACCATTATCATTATTATTAGTATCAGTTGATGAAAATGATTCCAGAGCCAGGCATCTGCTACCTAAGAAATCCAAGTTCAACGGGCAAATAAGAATACATCGACTTCATCGGTGTGCACACTGTTTCTCTCCATTCTGTCATCTTATATGTATTCATACTATTGGAGCAGAATAGATCGCAAACACCATATAAGACGACATCGAAGCAGGAATATTTCACACAACAGGCAGAGAATGAAACTTCGACTTCGACTATGTTTACACTGGGACTCTGCATTCTAGCTTCTGACATGCATACAGTTGGGCAGATACGATCTTACTGACCATATAGATTGACACACTGTATCTCTCTATTCTATCATCTCACATGGATACTTCCGGAACAGAATTGATCGCGAAGACCATATAACAGGATATTGAAGCGAGTAAAACGCACACAACAGACAGAACAAGAACCTTCTACGGCTGAGTTTACAGTGTGACTCCGTATTTCAGCATCTGATAAACATACAGTTGAAGCAGATACGATCGCTCTGATTACATAGGAAGACTCAGGAGAATATATAACGACTACAACAGTCAAATGGAGATACATCAACTTCATTGGTGTGCACACTGTATCTCTCTATGCGATCATCTCACATGGATACTATTGGAGCAGAATTTATTGCATAGACCATATAAGACGACATAGAAGAGGGTATAATGCACACAAAAGGCAGAAGAAGGAACTCCGTTTTCGACTACGTTCACACTGGGGCCTGCATTCTGGCTTCTGACATGCCTACAGTTGGGGCAGATAAGATCGCAACGACCATATGGAATGACTTTGAAGGGTATTCAACTAGTACCACAGGCAGATGAGGATACATCGACTTCATAGGTGTGCACACCATTTCATCATCTCACATCCAAGATTAGAAACGACCAGTATGTTTACGCTGTAACTCTACATTCCAGTTTCTGACTGGCATACTATCAGAACAACAGGCGAATGAAGATACAACGTCTTCATTAATGAGCACACTGTATCTCTGTATTCTAACATCCCACAATGATACAATTGAAGCGGATAAGTTGACAAAGACCATATTACACGATATTCAAGCATGTATAACGCACATGAGAGGCTGAACGAGAAGCTCTGACTATGTTTCCATTGGAACCAGCATTCTAGCTTCTGACATGCATACAGTTGGAGCAGATCAGATCGCACCGACCATGTAGGATGACTTTGGAGGGTATTCAACGAGTACAACAGGCAGATAAGGATACATCGATTTCATCGTTGTGTACACATTATTTCTCTATTCTATCATCGCACATGGATACTTCCGGAGCAGAATAGATCGCAAACACCATATAAGATGACATCGAAGCGGGTATAACGCACACAACAGACAAAAACTAAAACTTCGACTTCGACTATGTTTACACTGGGACTTTGCTTTCTAGCTCCTGACATGCATACAGTTGGGGCAGATACCATCTTACTGATCATATAAGTTGACTCTGTAGGGTATACAGTGTGTCCATTTCGTGCATAATTCTTCTATATCTCGAACACCATAACCTATAGAGAAAAGCTTTGAAGGAAAAACTTTTTCAGTTACTGAAGTTGCTCATTTCAAAAATATTTTCAACATTACTAGGTGTTTCATAAAAGCGTGACGACTTAAAGACGAGTTTCTTCAGATGGAACACCAAGTATTTTTCATTCGGAATTTATTCTGCTGAAGTTTACCTCCACATCGCTGTGGAAAAAATTGGATTTGGATGCAGAGTTGCAAAGTTATAATTGATGAACCCATTTTTACCACTATTGAAGAGTCATGTTGAATTGGGCATTGTATTTTCATCAATTCAAATTTCGAAAATATCTTATCAAACAGTAATTGCAAGGTCTCACGTACACCAATCCATTAATTTTGCGACATGATCCACAGTGTGCTAAAATTTACATTTTGAATAATGTAAGATTCCGACGACGTTCCTTGGAATTCTTCAAATAGAACACCCTGTATTTCTCATCACAGATTTATTTAGACACATTCGCCTTTCCATCGATGAAATGGAAATCAAAATCGGTTGCGGCGTTTTCAGGCTATGAGTAATTTCCTCATGTTTATCTATATCTCAGGGCTACTTATGAGGCATGGTTACTTCATATGATTTGAGTGTGAGAATATTGCTTGTCACATGACATTCGAGGTTCAACATAGATCATTCAGGTATTTTTGCGATATGTGCATTGTCCAAATTTTAAATATTCCGTAATCTTGTTATTTATGATTCACATTATATGTACCTATGTGAAACACACAAACATGTCAAGAGCAACGTCTGCCTTTGAAACAGTGGTCTGAAGGCCTTCAGAATAGTGGTCTGAAGGCTTGCTCAAACAGTTGAACCCAAATCAAAGAGTTTCTATGTTGATAACATTCTTCAGTTCGAAGCGTCAATCCATTTTGCATCGTCAAGTTTCCCAAAGAACCCACTGGAGCACAATTATACACTGAAAAATACCTGAAATTCTCACAAACACTTGGATTATGAATTGAATATCTGGGCTCATCATCTTTTGTGACGCAAAAATCTTCAAAATTGTTCCCTATAGGTGAATAATTCAAGATATATTTGATTTTGGCAATAATTGACAGGTCATTACACAAATAATTGGAGTTTTTTTCAAGAAATTGATCTATAGTCTGCAAAAAATCTGTGGAAGTAGCATTTTGAATCAACTAGACGAAACCCACTCTGTTGTGGATAATAACTTAGAGTGCCTGTTCCTATTGTAAAAAATATATGAATGGTCAATGGAGGAATCTGATAATACAGAAGCAACGCAATATTTTTACAACAGAAATAAATGAAAGAACTATGACGTACAAATCACCATTGAATAGTAGAAATAATGAGGAAATTATTCATAACCTGACAACGCCGCAACTGATTTCGATTTTTTTTAAGCGATGAAGAACTCTAATGAATATCATCTCAATCTTGCAAAATTCCGAATGCAAAATTGAGCACCCTGTTGAGGAATATGTCGCAAAATTACTGGATTGGTATACGTGAGACCTTACTACTACTGTATGCCAAAAATATTTTCAAAATTTGGATAAATGGAAATACCATGCCCAATTCAACATGACTCTTCAATAAAGGTAAAAATTGGTTCATCAATTATAACTTCGCATCGCCGCAACCGAATTCAATTTTTTTCACAGCGATGTGAAGGTTATCCTCGACGGAATAAATTTCGAATAACAAATACTGGGTGTTCTATTTGAAAAAACTCGTCTCCGAGTCGTCCCGCTTTTGTAAAACACCCAGTAATGTTGAAAATATTTTCGAAATGAGCAACGTCAGTAACTGAAGAAGTTTTTCTCCCGAAGTTTTTCCCTGAAGGTTATTACTCTCGACATATCGAAAAATTACGCACAAAATGGACACACTATATAACGAGTACAACAGGCAAATGAAGATACATTGACTGAGGAGCGCACACTGTATCTCTCCATTCTTTCATCTAACATGGATACTTTCCGAACAGAATAGATTGCATAGACCATATGAGACGACATAGAAGCAAGTATTACGCACACAACAGACAGAATATAAAACTTTGACTTCGTCTATGTTTTCACTGGGACTCAGCATTCTAACTTTCGACCTGCATTCAGTTGGGGGCACTGACCATATGGAATGACTTTGAAGGGTATTTAACAAATACAACAGGCAGATGAGAATACATCGACTTCATCGGTGTGCACACTGTATCTCGTTATTCCATCATCTCACATGGATACTATCGAAGCAGAATGATCGCAAAGACCATATAAGACGACATCGAAGCGATTCTAACGATAACAACATCCAGGATAAGAAACTTCGAGTATGTTTACACTGTAACTCTACCATAAAAGTCGACTTTGAAAGGAATATAACGAGTACAACAGGCGAATGGAGATACAACGACATCATTGGTGAGCACACTGTATCTCAGTAGTTTATTATCTCACGACGATAATTTTGAAGCAAATATCGACAAAAAAAAAGATTGACAAAGACCATATCAGATGACATTCAAGCAAGTATAACGCACAAAACAATCCAAACAAGAAACTTCGACTTCAACTATGTTTACTCTGGGGCCCACATTCTAGCTTCTGACATGCATACACATGGGGCGGATGAAATCGCATTGACCATATTGAATGACTTTGAAGGGTATTCAACGAGTACAACAGGCAGATGGGAATACATCGACTCTATCGATGTGCACACTGTATCTCTTTATTCGATCATTTCACATGGACAATATTGGAGCAGTTTAGATCGCAAAGACCATATGAGACGACATAGAAGCATGAAAAACGCACACACAAGGCAGGAAAAGGAACTTCGTTTCCGACTACGTTCACACTGGGACCCGCATTCTAGCTTCTGACATGCATACAGTTGGGTCAGATGAGATCGCCCCGAACATATAGAATGACTTTGAAGGGTATTCAACGAGTACAACAGGCAGATGAGGATACATCGACTCCATCGGTGTGCACACTGAATCTCTCTATTCTATCATCTCACATGAATACTATTGGAACAGAATAGATTGCGAATACCATATGAGACGACATCTTAGAGATTTCAACGATCTCAACATCCAGGATCACAAACTCCGAGTATGTTTACGCTGTAACTCTACATTCTAGTATCTGATTTGCATACCATTGCTTTGACCATGAAAGACGACTTCGAAAGGTTCATAACTTGTACAACAGGCAAATGAAGATACAACGACAAAATTGATGAGCACACTTTATCCCAGTATTTCATCATTCCACAATGATACTATTGAAGCGGATAAACTTATTCATCCACAAAGACCATATAAGACGAAATTCGAGCAGGTATAACACACATAACAGGCCGACATAACAGGTCGACTTCGACTATGTTCACTCTGGGGCCTGCATTCTAGCTTCTGACATGCATACACTTGGGGCAGATGAGTTCGCACCGACCATAAACGATGATTTTGAAGGGTATTTAATGAGTACAACAGGCAGATGAGGATACATCGACTTCATCGGTGTGCACACTGTATCTCTCTTTTCTATAGTCTCACATGATTACTTTGGAGCAGAATAGATCGCAAAGACCAAATAAGACGACATCGAAGCGGGTATAACGCACACAACAGACAGGAAATAAAACTTCGACTTCGACAATGTTTACACTGGGACTCTGCTTGCTAGCTTCTGGCATGCATACAGTTGGGGCAGTCACCATCTCACTGACCATATAGGATGACTCTGGCGAGTAAGTAACGAATACAACGGGCAAATTAGAATACATCGACTTCATCGGTGTGCATACTGTATCTCTCTATTCAATCATCCCATATGTATACATACTATTAGAGCAGAATATATCGCAAACACCATATTAGACGACATCGAAACAGAAATATTTCGCACAAAAGGCAAAAAATGAAACTTCGACTTCGACTATGTTCACATTGGGACTCTGCATTCTAGCTTCGGACATGCATACAGTTGGGCAGACACGATCTCACTGACCATATAGGTTAACACACTGTATCTCTTCATTCTATCATCTCACATGGATACTTTCAGAACAAAATTGATCGCAAAGACCATATAACAGGATATTGAAGCGGGAGTTAAATACTTCGAACGAGCGAACGTCTTTTTAAAAAAGATTTATTTGTTCTACAAAATACAGATCGACTGTCTCTGACAAGAGTTACAATTAGAATGAATAATAAGTGAGAACTAGATTCGCTTTCAGAGGCTCGAATTGAGAGCTTTCCTGGAATACAGCTTGATCAGCGAAGCTACATCAGCGTTTTCTATGGGAACGGCAAATCCATGGGAACGATCGCTACATAACTCCTCCCTCCTTAAGATGAAAAAATATGGGAGTTATTTTTTCGGGTTGGAATCACATCTGCTCCTTGACCATCTTCTTCTCCCTTTTCTTCTTTTGAGCGGCGTCGAAGGGTTTTGTAGAATTTCTTCTTCAGTTTGAATGCCATTACTAGGATCGATATTGAAAAAATCAATCCAAGGAGAACGCCAAAAACTATGGTGCTTGTACTCGAAGTTTCGGATTCCTTGATTGGCATCAATCGTTCCATCATATTGTTGATTTTGTGAATTTCTTCTAAGTTCAGCTTTGTGAAATTTGGTGTTCTGTACAATTTCGGTGTTTTCACGTTCTCGGTATTATATTTGGGTAAAATAAGTGGTTTGCCTTGATAAATTCTCATGTCGTTGAGAAATGTCCGGTGGTTCACATGAAGTTCGCAAATTTTCGGTATTTTGATGATAGTTGGATGATTTATCTCAATGTAACGGTCAGTTTTACATTTCGAGAATATTCTTTCCTCTTGGACTGGAATGATCAATACTTCTTCTTGGGTGATTTGTTCTACGATTGACTCTGCTAGGTTTATTTGCAGTGGTTGACAATTGGCCGTGAGGTTTCCTTCGATCAGCTGGATAGTACAATGGTCCTCTGGGTAGTAGTCCTCAATACAGTAATGTGTTTCTTCCATCAACGGGCATGGAACTGATTCGAACTGAGTTTTTGAAACTGTTCGTGCCAAATAGGGGTATTTGGGGATAAAAATGTGGTGATTTTGTATAATGGGATATAGATGATAGAATAAGAAGACTTCGTTTCTGATAATTGGAACATGAATTGCAAAAATTAATTTGGTTTCCGAAAACATTACTTGAGTTCCAAATAATTGATCATAAGTTAATAAATTTTCAAATTTTGGTATTTCTGATTGTTTGTAGAATTTTCTCAAATATGTCAACATTTCCTCGAGCTCTGAACTAGATACTATAGAATTATGTAAGGTGTTCAGCTTAGCAAAGGTGATAGCATCCTCTAGGTTGTCGATAAATGTTATGATATTTTGGCAATCCAAAATTATTTGTGATAGTATACTTTGAAAACTGATATAATTCATTAAATTACCAATAGTTTTTTGAACTGCTTCCTGAAATATTTTCAATTCTTCTTCAAGTTTTTCCTGATTTGAATTGAGTGTTCGAATAGTTTTGTTATAATGATTAATGAGTTGCTTTGATAAGGAAATTTGCATATTGACTTCATGAATTATATTGTCTTGGTTTCGTTCTAAGGTCGCAATACTTTGGTCGTACCGTTCACCATCTTCGGCATCGAGGGTGCCAAAGAGCCATTTATCGATTTTGCCTATTCCATCTATCATTCCTCTCTTCAAACGTGTGTGGGGTTGAAGATTTTTTAGTTTCATTCTGGTTGTACCTACAAGATATTCGGCTCTCGTCAGCATGTTTGCCGACAACCCATGATAGGATATAATAATAATAATAATAATAATAAATCGTCTTTATTTGAACAGGTACAAGATAGGCGTAGTTTAGCCAATGGCTACTCTTACACTTAACCTAGCAAGTACAATATTATACGAAGTTATCAGTAATAAAGCATTCTCTGCAAGAAACTAGTTCAGTTAACTACATAACAATATCATGAATTGAGATGAACATAAAAGGAAACATGAAAGGAAGAGACATAATCATATATCAAGTACAAATTTTGTATAATTCATTTTATATATAATAAAATGTGGTCGAATTACATCAGGATAAATTGATAAGATCAAATTGTTGAATTACTGAGAGGGGGGAGTGCACAAGAAATAATTTTTTAGTGCTTTCCGGATTCGGGCCTTAGAAAGATGCATGTAATTGATCAATAGTTCGTTATAAAATTTTACAGATTGGTAGGTAAATGATTTCTGAAACATACTAGTGCGATGACGGGGCATATGAAGTTTATATTTTGATCTTATATCTAATGAATGAATTTTACACCTAGGAGTCAATTTTTCATGAAGCGATGTTGGAATTCCAAATTTCAATATTTTATATAGAAAATTACAGAAATTGTATTTTGATCGATAGTTCATTGTTAACCATTTGAGATCTTTGAGTTTGTTTGATACATGTTCATATTTCCGAAGGGAGAAAATAAATCTACAGCAAAAGTTCTGGATTTTCTGCTTTCTATGTTGATCAAGTTTACTTAAAAGATTAGTATAAACAACATCACCGTAATTAAATTGCGATAAGACCAGTGACTCTGTAAGAATTTTCCTAATTTTTTGATTGAAACAATGCCTATTGGAGTAAATACGCTTAAGGGTACCAGATGACTTTTTAAGCAAGTCATTCATGTGTAGATTGAATTTCAGGTCAGAATCAAATTTGATACCAAGGTTTTTTATGGAATTCACAACAGGTAAAATAGTATCATCGATTTTTATTGCAATATTTTGTGAAATAATATCCCTATGACTTTTATTGCCAAATAAAATCAAGTGGCATTCACTTTTATTTAGTTTCAAATTATGTCGGTGAGCTGACTTAGAAATAGTCTGTAAATCAGAGTTGACAAGGTTTTGAATGACTCCGTAATTGTGAATGTTCAGACTAGTATAGAGTTGAGTGTCATCTGCATATGCTTGAATATTAGAGTGGTCAACAGAGGTCAGAATATCACTGGTATATATTATAAATAGTAATGGTCCAAGAATTGATCCTTGGGGTACACCAGATGTAACATTTTTTGTGGATGACATTACGTTATTAGAACAGACTATTTGGCAACGGTTCGTGAGATAAGAGAGAAAGAAAAATACTGCATCATCTGAGAATCCAAAATATTTTAATTTGAAGCATAATAAAGTATGATTGATAGTATCGAACGCTTTTGAAAAATTCAAAGCTACAAGAGCGGTTGAAACTTTGTTATCTGTATTACGAATGATGTCATCTGTCACCTGAACGAGAGCAGATGA
Organism: Phaedon cochleariae; assembly: GCA_918026855.4. Taxonomy (NCBI): domain Eukaryota; kingdom Metazoa; phylum Arthropoda; class Insecta; order Coleoptera; family Chrysomelidae; genus Phaedon; species Phaedon cochleariae. The sequence goes on along the minus strand of OU896714.1, from coordinate 25,447,715 downwards.
GGTACTATATCCTCTCCTGAAGCCGGCCTGACAATCAGGGATTATATTATTTACGTTAAGATATGCTGAAACTTGATGATGGATCACTTTTTCCAAGATTTTTGAAATAGCAGAGAGTATTCTAATTGGTCGTAAATCGCTAAAATTTTCCGGTTTGGATACTTCAATCAAAGGTTCAACAATGGCGATTTTCCATGAGTTCGGAAAGTGACTTTTTTCTAGGCAACAGTTCAGAATATGTGTAAGATAAATATCTATGAAGGGACTGCAGATATTTATCATATTTATAGATATTCCATCATATCCAGTTGCATTAGATTTTATGGTAGATAAATGTTTTTTCATTTGGTTTACGGATATGAATTCAAATTTGAAAGCACGTTCAGGATTTTCTAATTTGGGAAACTTGTTATTATCATAGAATTTCAAGAGGTCATCATCAATATCATCATTTATAAAAACAGAACTGAAATAGTCATTTATTTCTTCAGGATCTTGTGAAGAAACAGGCAATTCGGTATTGTATTTCTCATTATTAGTTGACTTCAGACCTTCCCATAATTGTTTGGAGTCTCGAGTTCTAAATAAATTGTCATAATATGAGCGTTTTTCACGTCGAATAGATGACAAGGTGAAATTCCTCAAATCTTTATAGTTAATCCAATCTATAGGCAATTTTGATTTCTTGAATTTACTTAGAGCTTTATCTCTTTCCTTCATCATCATTTTGATAGGATATGTTAGCCAAGGAGCAGAAGGTTTCGTCATACGAGCCGCCTTAAGTGGTGCATGTTCATTGAAAATAGATAGAATTAACCCAGTGAAAAATTCCACCTTATCATCTATATCATCTATTGCAGAAATATCTCTGAATGCTGCGTTTTCCAAGTCTACACAAAACTTGTTATATTCAAAATTTTTGAAACCTCGGTATATATGAATTTTTGGCCGTTGTTTAGGAGACTCCAGATGCAGTTCAACAAATACTAAAGAATGATCAGATACAATGCTCGCATCCTTAACACCAGAATTTTTCACAAATTTCGGCGCAGTTATGAGAATTGGATCTAATAAAGTCATAGATTGTTGATAAATTCTGGTTGGTCCATTAATCAGTTGAGAGAAACTGTACCCATCGAAATATTCATTTAAAATGTTGTTTGACAATAAGTTTACATTCATATCACCAAAACAAATAATTTCATCGACAGTAGGCACTATTTGCGATAAAGAATCATCTAAAGAATCGATAAATGAGGTTAAATCACCTTTTGGTGGCCGATATGTATTTCCAATAGCAAGTGAAAGGTTTTTTATCTTGATTTTTATCCAAATTTGTTCACAATTTCCATCAGTACTGTTATTCAACAGACTTGATGATATATTCGTCTAAACATAAATACCTATTCCTCCACCACGAGTTGGTCTGTCCAATCGGAAGAAGACGTATCCCGGAATTGAAACGTCAATGTCATCTACTACTTCGCTCAGCCATGTTTCGGAGACACCCACTATATCATAACCATCAATAAGACTCAAAACATCTGCAAAATATGGGGTTAGAAATGTTGTCTTTGTTGAAATTATTTTTAATTGATATGAAGTATTGGTTTAATTTATTTAATTGATTGATTATTGGACTTAGATCGAGATAGTGTAAAAATGTATGTTTGCTATATATGATTTTTGCTTCCCCTAATTGTATAGGTAGGATGGGATTGGTCACGGTGGTTATTTGGATATCTTCGTTGTTACAATGTATTCGGAATACGTGAAGTAGAAGGTATAGGGTTGGTAACTTCATGATCGTTTTTTCCCTGTAACAAATTTCCTGAATTAGTCTTTGGTTTCCTAGCAATGTTTTTATGGTAGGTCCCTTTGTCAGTCACTAGTTTGATTCCTGTATCTTTAAGAACTTTTGTTTTTTTGAATTTTGGCTTGTCTTTAGGTCGGGCTTTTGTTCGAATGTACGCCACTGTCTGTTTTGTGAAGTCCGGCGGGTCATTTCGGTTTTCGTTTATCTTTGTTATAGTTTTTTCTTTAGTTTGTTGGTTCGTCTGTTGTATTGACTGATAGAGTTTTTCAGTATTATTTTTATGATTTTGATCATAGTCGGAAACGATAATGTGGTCATTCAGGTCGAATGGATTCGTGCTATTGATATGGCCCTTAACTACTTCGAAAGGGGTATATTTAGTGACACTATGGATTGCGTTATTATAACCAAAAACCGCACGTTTTATCAGCTGTTCGGGTGTGTAATGAGTTTCTTCGTCTTTCAAACATGATGTTCGATTAACGTGGAATGAAACCTTTCGACTGGAGAGTTAGAATTACTGTTTTTTGGTGTCGTGTAATGGAGTTCGATTTTATATATTTTGCAAAAATTTTCTAAATCTTGGTTTTCGAACTCTGTGCCTGAATCAGTGGTTATTTTTAGGGGTAGCCCATGGTGAGTGATGAAATTCAAGAGATTCTCTACTACCGAGACTCCTGTTAGTGTTTTTAAGGGGTATGCCTGGCCAGAAAAGGAATCGATAATCGTCGAGAAACTATGATTTGAAATTTTGAATGTGTCCATGTGAATATGGTCGAATGGTTTTGATGTGGTGGGAGTGAGATTGAACTTAATGATAGGTGGATTACGATCGTATTTGTTCTTCTGGCAAATTTCGCAGTTATCTATGTACATTTTTATGTCGTCTGCCATTTTCGGCCAATAAAACCTCGAACTGAGTGATGGTTTCATTTCGTTTATTCCTCTATGGCATGTTTTTTTTACGTGGTGAAATTCTATTTTTTCTTTCTGTTCGTCTAGCGTTTCTACGTCGGTTAAAAATGATGGACAATGAACAATTTTGTAGGATGAATTTTTGAATATATTTTGCACGGTGGTACTAAAGATTTCGGACAAGGTGGGGGTTTTGAAATGTAGCGCAAATGTTTGTTTCGGATCAATATAATCTTGCGATAATAATCTGATTTTTATAGGTATTCACAGCACGTTCTGGAATGGGAATAGAACATACAGGGTCTTCGAGGGAAGTATGGACTGTTTCTAGGTCGGAATTAATTTCTTTCGGTTGCGCTGGAATGATACGGATGTCAGATTGTATTTTGATTCTAGGTTGAACGGTTTGAGGTTCTAGAATTTCTTGAAGGGTGTCATTATCAACCTCATGCAGTTTTTCGGGATGGTTCAACAAATCGTTTAATGATTCGTCAACGTCGCCAGGGTTATTTTGAATAGACAGGGTTTGAAGGGCATTCATATCGATGTTGTGAGGATTTCTAGAAAGGGCGTCAGCCGCTTGATTGAATTTTCCTTTCTTGTATTTTATGATGTAATCGAATTCCTCAAGTTTCAGACGCCATCGTACTAATCTTGAGTTTGGTTCCTTCAATGAAAAAAGCCATTGTAGTGGTTTATGATCAGAAAATATCGTGAACTTTTGACCAAACAAATAAGGCCTGAAGTATTTACAGCTCCAAACGATGGCTAGAAGTTCCTTTTCAATGGTTGAATAGTTGACTTCTGCCGGGTTCAACGAAGGCAAGAAGGAATATTTGGCACTTACAAGTTTTAGATAATCCAAATCCGTGTAGTCTCCAGTTCCTTCTCCGTTGATTCTACGTAGCTTTCTAGAGGTTTGGATCGACTGCTCGTCTGCTCGTCCGGGGTAGGTAATCCTCGATGGATTTTGTTCGAATTTGTGCTCAAGGGGTTGAAACTCCACGACGCGAAAAAGTTTTTTTCTTTAACGCACTGCACAAATCCTACCGACTGCGCCAGTTAAATACTTTGAACGAGCGAACGTCTTTTTAAAAAAGATTTATTTGTTTTACAAAATACAGATCGACTGTCTCTGACAAGAGTTACAATTAGAATGAATAATAAGTGAGAACTAGATTCGCTCTCAGAGGCTCGAATTGAGAGCTTTCCTGGAATACAGCTTGATCAGCGAAGCTACATCAGCGTTTTCTATGGGAACAGCAAATCCATGGGAACGATCGCTACATAACTCGGGTAAAACGCGCACAACAGACAGAACAAGAACCTTCTACGGCTATGTTCACAGTGTGACTCTGCATTCTAGCATCTGATATACATACAGTTGGAGCAGATACGATCGCTCTGGCCATATAAGAAGACTCAGAAGAATATATGAGGACCACAACAGGAAAATGAAGATACATCAAATTCATTGGTGTGCACACTGTATTTCTCCATATTCGATCATCTCACATGGAAACTATTGGAGCCGAATAGATCGCATAGACCATATGAGACGACATAGAAGAGGGTAAAAGGCACACAAAAGGCAAAAAAAGGAACTTCGTTTTCGACTACGTTTACACCAAGACCTGCATTCTGGCTTCTAACATGCATACAGTTGGAGCAGATAATATCGCACCGACCATATAGAATGGCTTCGAAGGGTATTCAACGAGTTCAACAAGCAGATGAGGATACATCGACTTCATCGGTGTGTACACCATTCTATCAACTCACATGAATACTATTGGAGCAGAATAGATCGCGAAGACCATATTAGACGACATCGAAGCGATTTGAACGATCGCAACATCCAGGATAAGAAACTTCGAATATTTTCACGCTGTAAATCCACATTCCAGTATCTGAATTGCATGCTATTGCACTGACCATGTAAGACGACTTTGAAAGGTATATAACGAGTACAACAGGCGAATGAATATACAACGACTTCATTGGTGAGCACACTGTATCTCTGCATTCTATCATTCCACAATGATACTATTGAAGCGGATGAGTTGACAACGACCATATAACACGACATTCAAGCGGGTATAACGCACATAACAAGCCGAACAAGAAACTTCGACTATGTTCACACTGGGACCGGCATTCAAGCTCCTGACGTGCATACAGTTGGGGCAGATGAGATCGCACCGACCATGTAAAAAGACTTTGGAAGGTATTCAACGAGAACAACAGGCAAATGGGGATACATCGATTTCATCGGTGTGCACACTTCATCTCTTTATTCTATCATCGCACATGGATACTTTCGAAGCAGAATAGATCGCAAACACCATATGAGATGAAATCAAAGCGGGTATAACGCACACAACAAACAGAAAATGGAACTTTGACTTCGACTATGTTTACACTATGTCTCTGCATTATTATAGCTCCTGACATGCTGTAGCATGTAAATATTCACTACTGTATATTTGGTCTGATTCTATACTATTTTGTACTGCTGAGCACATCTGACAGGATATTTTGTCACAATAACATGGTTAACATTTTTCAATAACATAAATTGAACTCAATCTGCTTCATATTATTTAATTATTCTCAAACCTGATATGTGGATACACACCTGAGATTTCAAACTGTACATAAAATAAAAATACAATTTCTATAAATACACTGATATCTCTTGCTATATCTGCTTTGTTGTAATCCAAGTAGAAGGATGATTCGGATGGTTTTTACAGAAACTTATCTGAAAGAGATAAATAATATAAAGTAATATGAAATAATATTTCAGAGACATTCTCATACTCACTTTTCACACTGCTATTTCCACTTGAAACTTCATCACAGTAGGACGATAGGTATTGGATTTTCCAGGAATGCTGAGGCGTATGGTTTCACTAGGAATCGACCATTGTGAATCAATTAACTTCGTTTGGCATTATTTTCTTGATTGATGCATTTGATAAATTCAAGTTGATGTTTTGATCTTGTTGATCTGTTATTTCGCTTTACGTCAATTAGCTGTCGGTCATGACACCATGTCAACAGTGTCAAACTTGTCATGCGCCAAACGCCGATTCGGATTGATATGTCCTTAGATCATCATCGTCGAACCAACAAGACGAGTATTTGTGAAGAAAGGTGTGACGTCATTTAAGTCATCAATTCTGATTGGTTCAGATAGTCATCTGGGAAGAATCAAGTCTCTGGAGGGAGTAGCGATAACATCTTTCATTTTGGATATTCAAATTTTCCGCCAATTTGAAAAGCAAAAACTGTTAAGTTGTTCTCGAAGTTTCTGGGAATTTGGAGAAGGGATTTCCTTTCTGGTCGTGAGACAAGAGCTCACTTCAGAAAATTCTTCGTGGTGGTCGAGTGCCATTTTTGTGGTGTGAACCGGCTTCTGAAGTCCTGTACCGCCTGGCGTTCTGGATCACATCAGGATATCCTGGATTTGCTGCTGATCTACAAGGACTGCTGGACTCTACAGATTTTTCTGGTTTTGGTTTAAGAGGCAGGATCTTAATGGTTCATCACCCAGGCAGCCACGTGCCTACCTGCATCGTCATTACGGCCATTTCAATCCCCAACCCTCCATAGAAGGGTTTTTTTCACCGGGAGTTTTCTACCGGGAGCTTTACTGGAAGTTCTACAACGGGAGTTATCCTACCAGGAGCACTATTCTTTCCAGGAGTCATTGCTCGACCAGGATCTGTTAATTCTACAAGGCCTTTGATGGCTGTATGGTAGTCTGGAATCTGGATATCGTCCCCTACTTTTTCCTGATGATGGATTTTCAAGGTGGAAATACGACAGCTCTGTCAATGTCATCTGACATCCAGGGATGTGAAGTCAGCACCCCGATCTCCGCCAACCTTTCTTGCAGCAGCTTCATCTGGTGGCACTAAAGCCATTTATCAAGGAAAACTGGTGTAGGACACACCATACAGGTTTTTGACATGAAAATATATTTTTATTTTTCATTTTTATTCACTCATATTGCCCATTGCTAGTGTGTATAATGGACCATTTTTAAATCATAGCCAGGTCATAACTTGATGAAATCACACATGAAAGCTATATACTTCCCCTCCACATAGTATACTATGCGCTGGTAGAATTCTTCCATATATAATATTTTTTTGAATCTGCTATGACTATAAAACGTCGTTACAGGAGCTCTTGATTTTTCAAGTACAATATAAGGTTGATTTATACATATTTTCATCCACATAATAGCAGGCAACAGTGTATTTTCTTAACAGGAAATAAGTATCTAATATTTTTTGATTATGCATATTTGTCAAAACCATGTGATATATGAGTCCTATCATCATAATTAAATGTTCTGGGTATTGTATATGACTGTTTTATTTGTTTATTGACATGACACTCCCACTCACAACATCTCAAAGGTAAATTTAGGTCTCTTAGTCTGGGAGAACAACTAATATTATTCATTATCTGGTTGCTCAACTTTCCAGGTAACATTTCATTTGAATTAAAAGTTGCAGTGGCGCCCCATCTTTTTTTGTTCAACCTTATGATTGCTAGATAACTGAATTTTTGCTATTTTAACTCATTTTGATAACTCGAACCCATAGTGCCTACTGACGAAGAGCTGCCGTTCGCAAATGCACCTATTTTTCATAAAAGTAGGGCTGCAATGCATACGATTATGGCATATACCATCTAACTGACCATAAAGGATGACTCTGGAGGATATGTAACGAGTTACAACAGGCAAATGAGGATACATCAACTCAATCGGTGTGCATACTGTATCTCTCTATTATATCATCCCACATGTATGATATTGGAGCAGAATTGATCGCGATCACCATATAAGACGACATCGAAGCAAATATAACTCACACAACAGGCAGAAAATGAAACTTCGACTTCGACTATGTTCACACTGGGACTCTGCTTCCTAGCTCCTGACGTGCATACAGTTGGGGCAGATACCATCCTACTGATCATATAAATTGACTCTGTAGAATATATAACGAGTACAACAGCCAAATGAAGATACATCGACTCCATCGGTGCGCACACTGTATCTCTCCATTTTATCATCCCACATGGATACCTTCGGAACAAAATAGATCGCATAGACCATATGAGACGACATAAAAGCTAGTATAGTGCACACAACAGACAGAAAGTAAAACTTCGACTGCGACTCTGTTTACACTGGAAATTGGCATTCTAGATCCTGACATGCATACAGTTGCGGCATATAAGATGGCACTGACCATATAGAATGACTTTGACGGGTATTTAACGAGTAGAACAGGCAAATGAGGATACATCTACTTCATCGGTGTGCACACTGTTTTTTTTTTCTATAATATCACATGGATACTTTGTAGCAGAATAGAACGCAAAGACCATATGGAAACGACATCAAAGCGGGTATAACGCACACAACAGAAAGAAAATTACACTTCGACTTCGACTATGTCCACACTGGGACTCTGCTTTCTAGCTTCTGATAAGCATACAGTTGAGGCAGATACCATCTCACTAACCATATAGGATGACTCTGAAGGATATGTAGGAATACATCGATTTCACCAGTGTGCACATTGTATCTCTCTTTTCTATCATCTTACATGATTACTATTGGTGCAAAATAGATCGCAAAGACCGTATGAGACGACTTCGTAGCGATTTCAACGATCCCAACATCCAGGATCACAAACTCCGAGTATGTTTACGCTGTTTCTCTACATTCTAGCATCTGACTTGCATACTATCGCTTTGACCATGAAAGACGACTTCGAAAGGTTCATAACTTGTACAACAAGCGAATGAAGATACAACGACAAAATTGGTGAGCACACTTTATCTCAGTATTCCATCATTCCACAATGATACTATTGAAGCGGATAAACTTATTCATCCACAAAGACCATATAAGACGACATTCGAGCAGGTATAACGCACATAACAGGCCGAACAAGAAACTTCGACTTCGACTATGTTCACTCTGGGGCCTGCATTCTAGCTTCTGACATGCATAAACTTGGGGCAGATAAGTTCGCACCGACCATATACGATGACTTTGAAGGGTATTCAACGAGTAGAACAGGCAGATGAGGATATATCGACTTCATCGGTGTGCACACTGTAACTCTCTTTTCTTTAATTTCACATGATTACTTTGGAGCAGAATAGATCGCAAAGACCATAAGTAGAGGGACTATGTGACTACCAGGGCAAGCCAATCAGAGACCAGCATTTGGTTGGAGGCCACGCCCACTAAAAACCAGCGCGAAATTCAAATTATTCATACGTCGTCACGCCATCGTGAATGAATAAATTAAAAAAAGCTGTCACCGCTGGGAAATTGAACCAGGGACCTTTGCATTATGAGGCAGCGTATATACGCACTGTAGTATTCCGACCTCCGTGATATTTCAATTATTTTAATGCTATTCAAACGGAATATCCATCGCTGGCGCGCGCTTATCTTTGCAACGGATCTATCGAGGTAGAGTGAAGCGAGAGATGCATTCCAGAGATAAAAAATTTCGTGTCGAAAATAATATCCATCGCTGGCGCGCGCTCATCTTTGCAACGGATCTATCGAGGTAGAGTGAAGCGAGAGATGCATTCCAGAGATAAGAAACTTCGAGTCGAAAATGATATCCATCGCTGGCGCGCGCTCATCTTTGCAACGGATCTATCGAGGTAGAGTGAGCCGAGAGATGCATTCCAGAGATAAGAAACTTCGAGTCGAAAATAATATCCATTGCTGGCACGCTCTTATCTTTGCAACGGATCTATCGAGGTAGAGTGAAGAGAGAGATGCGACCTACCTCAACGCTCTAAAACCTTAAAGTCGCATAAACCGGCTGTCAGAATGACAGACGGGTAGTTTGCCGCTCGCTACAGTGGAGATGGGGGGGTTCGATATGAAGAAAAATCGTTAAAAATGAATTCTCATAGTAAAATGGGCGCCAGATAAATTTACCCCTGGCAAACACCCTTAGTTGCTAATCAACTCACCAAATTTACCAAAATAAGTTGATGAAAATCAAAGGAAATAATTAACTCGGTATAACAATAACAACTTCAGTTTAATTGCATCAAATTGCAAATTCAATATTCAATATTAATAACAATTGTACAAAATCTCACAGTGTCAACTCAAAAATACTTAGGCCTTTAGTGTGAATAGATGATTATACATGAAATGGTAAATAGATGGAATCAAATAATATTCTATGACCCCACAGTCTCAAATTAAGTACAACCTATGTAATATGGGTAAATTGGCTTACCAAGCCTTATGCATAAGCGCTGGGTTTCCCTAAATATTCGAAAAGTAAAATGATGTGTGTGGAATCAGAAGAACATTCGATATAAAGTAATGACGCAACGAATTATATCATAATATTAAATCAAATTTCAAGATAAATTCCCAGTGATAAAAGTTCAAAGTTGAATATAAGTTTCCTAGTAAAAACTTGCGTGCAATCCCACGACGAAGACTTGAGCCTACAAGTCAGATGTCAGACTGTAGACTGCAGACTGCTCGAAGTGTTGATAATGTCTGCGACTAGCAGATGATGGTATCTGCAGTCAAAGTTCGGCTAATGCTGGTTCGAGTTCAGCAGTGTTAGACCTGGGCCGAACAACCAGGAATCCTAAGCCTCCAGATTTAGTACCAAGCACGACGAGAAATATGAGCAGACTTATACCAAAAGGAAGAACCCTGTGAAGGAATAAGCTAAATTACACGCTATTCCCTACTTGTTTGACAATATTTCTGTACTCAGGTTGTTATAAAAAAACTATTGAAACCCCATTAAATTGAAATTGAACTATGATATCATCAAATATCAATCTGTAATCTCGATCAGAACATTTATAACCCTTTTGTTCACTTTTTATGATTTCACCCTGTATAACCCATAACCAACTAAACCAATCTCAACATTTCAAATATATAACTTAATTAATCTCAATGAACTCATTTTAGAAAGATTAGTAAGATTCTGCTTGGAAACTTTAGGTTGTCCCACCCTGTATAGTTGTCTATTTCCAAAAATGTATTGCAATTCTTGTTGAGTAGGAAAAGCCCTTTGTCATTACAATGTTTAAAAACTTTAAGTGGTGACACCCTGTATAGTCCCAGAAAATGGTTAAGTAATTTCGATCAATTTGAAACTGACATTATTGAAATCCAGCTTGAAAACTTAAGTGATGTCACCTGGTATACCCTCAGAAAAAGGCTGTATCATTTCGATGAACATGAAAGTGACATTATTAAAATCCAGCTTGAAAACCTGAGGTGGTATAGACTATCTCACACACTACACTATGTCCCTTAAAAGTGATGTAGGTTCCCCATAAATATCAAGAGACCACTCTGTCTCACTAGAGCTCTAAGAATTAACTTCAAACTAAAGATTTCAGCCCCCTCAAAGGTCAGATTGCACAGACAATAATGCTGATAGATTACTAGTAAATGAGATGTGTAGGACACACTTACCCGAGTGTCAGTGGGGCTTGTTTCCTCTATAACCTACAAATAATATCACACAAGGTATCTCAGGTTTCCTAAATCAGCCCTGGGGCTCCCTTGAGTTGAGATGAGAGGTTAGGTTATGTATGGTTCAACTGATCGTTCTTGATAGCTGGCTGTGGACAGAAGAGGTGATCTTGGACTATGCTGATAATTCACATTTCCTGAATTGTGGAACATACCTTTATAACGAAGTTGCTTTGGTGTACACAAGTATTGAAATCCCGAACACGGAAGTAATTTTGAAAACGTACTCAAAATATGCTAATCACAAAACCCAATACGTTTCAAAATATAAATTTCATATTAGCAGAATATAACCCATAAATGGATGAATAGAATATTCATGAATATCTACCAATATATATACCATACGACACCATCAGCATCTCGTGCCAAATGCCTGAAGGAAGAAGGAAGTGACCCCGTGACCAGTGACAAAGTGTCTTTGTCAAATCTGTCAAATTCTCAATGTCAACTTCACTTCTCCCGACAGTTATCGACAAGGTACATTCAACTGAATGCTGCACTCGTTTCAATATTCCAAGACCACTTCTCGGCCCCAACCTATACGCTTACAAATTTGCTATCATTCCTTCTATTTATTGCATGAGAATTCGCTTGTATTTGTTCATAAAGTATGCTAGCCGACACCTCGGGGTCCTCGCTGTTAGCAGATTCATCAATTTAAGTTCTGGTTTCGGTTCGATGACGCAGTTGATAGACTACACTCTCGGTAGATCGCTTCCCCACTATTCATGATGATTCGTATGACGTTTGCCCAGGTTGGTGTCGAATAGCCGTTCGACGGCCAAATAGGTCGAGAAATAAGACTCAAATGAATATCGCCGCGTTGCCGGCGAACTATGGGCGCTAAGCTGCAAATAAACCGTAACAATCCCCCCCCTACTTGAAGAAATTTGCCTGCAAATTTCAAAAAAAAGGAACCGAACTTATGATGAGCAAATTTGCAAGAGTACAAGTTAAGCCACGCTATCTAGATGCTAATATAAAATTTAATGTTAGATATGTCAACCCCCTGAGTACAGGAACATATATCAACAAGATTTGTATTTACCAAAAGTCCTGACAGCTACACGACCAGCGAACTGACCCCAACTCCCCCGAGTCGATGTCTCGCAGAAGGTCTCAAAGGGCACTTCGCGAAGATGTTGCACGCGCCGCAGTCGACCCTTTGGATCACAACCAACCATACCTTGAACCCCCACCCGGAAGAACCGGAGGCACTTCCCCATCGATGCAGCATCAGAGACTTTGTTGGTTGAGCCGAAAGAAGTTGAAAACAAATTTTGATTTTGAGCGAACTCAAGGACTACCAACAAGCCCTAGTGAAATGATTCTACCTAATATGGTAGAACCAGAGCCAATCGACGATATTCGGGAGTACCCCATGAATGAGACACTGCATATTACCCCCCATAATGACAGTTGAACAGCAGTTAACATCGAACGTAGTAGTAGGACACCAGCACTGTTGACAGCAGCCCGTAGGCACATTCTGCCGGGCCAACATCCTACCCCCCTTAGAAACGACGATGCGTGCTGATAACTCTACCATTGAAGGTAGTCACTATGGAACCACTATGCACCCATAGCACCCACGGCTCCCTACAAAACAAAAATATTGGCAAAGCCAGGAGACAACCATCCATCCTGAGCTGATAATTATAATTTAAAAAAAATCCGCAATCAAACTTAAGCAGCATTCATTACATCACCGACAGTGGAGTGAACACGGCACTCCGAGAAAAGGAACTGCAACAGGTCTCAAAGGGGACCTCGCGAAGATGTTGCCCGCGTCGTAGTCTAACCTTTGGAATAGAACCAACATCCAGACATCCTAACCGTACATTGAAGCACCTACCCCAAACGAGCCGCGCACACTCCCCATCCATGCTGCAACAAATACCGTTGGTTATGCCGAAAAGTGATATATAAATTTTGATTTAGAGCGAACTCAAGGACCACCAAAAGCCCTAGTGAAACGGTCTAAGACCAAACCCAATCATAAACAAAATGTATTCGGGAGTACCCCATGAACGAAACACTGCGTATTACCCCTCACAATGACAGTTGAACAGCAGTTGACATGGAACGTAGTAGTAGGACACCAGCACTGTTGACAGCGGCCCGTAGGCACACTCTGCCGGGCCAACATCCTACCCCCCTTATGAACGACCATGCGTGCTGATAACCTCGCCATTGAAGGCAGTCATTGTGAAACCACTACGCACCTGTAACCCCCACGGCTCCCTACCAAAAAAAATATCAACAAAAATGGGTTAAGAGGTATATATAATACCTAACGAATGTGGACTTCCCTATATAGTCTTTCCAAGACATTACCAGTGCTCTGAAACTTTTTCCCTCAGAGGTCAACATTACCATACCGACAAGTACCAACCATATGAGACCGACAAGTGTTGAAAATATGTAGTTATTCAGTGCCAACTACATCCGGTGCTTGACTAATGGTTACATTCCGCCATAAATCTGTTCCACCTAGCAGAGAGGAGTGATGAGAGGAAAAAAAAAGGACATATCTGTACATATATACATAATATATACAGTCACCAGTTGTAGGGGCAACAATTTTCTATTTACAGTAAGTACACAATATTTACAAGAACACTCTAAACTCTCTAACTTGAGGAACACCAGTAAGATGTCAAGACCTACTAGTCAAAAGGCCTCCAAGATACTCGAGCACGACCTCACCCAGACAGTACTGGAACAACCTAAGGACCACCATGATAAACCCAAATAAACCCGTACAAAATATTCCTTCAGGAACAGTTCCAAGTACTCATAGAGAGAAAACATAATAGTTTCAGAAAATGGTAGGTATGCCTGGAAACATAGGAATACCCGTTGGAATGGTTCCTAAAGTGCCCAGTCATGGGACTTTTACCCAACAGCTGGTCACACCCTGGCAGGAGTATTCTTAGGCCCCTCACTGCAGGGCCAATGACACAGACATCAATCATCGTCTTTAGTGGGTTTCAGGTCCTTGGTGTGCCAGTTGCCTTTGGAATTGCCGTGCTCGTCGCGTAGTTCGTACATCCAGGGAGAAATCTTCTTATGAATGAAGAAGGGACCAACATAATGAGGTGCTAACTTACGAGAAAAATATTTAGAAGCATCAGATAGGACGTAATTCTTCTTCCACACCAGTTGGTTTGGGAAATATTCCACATGACGACGCCTGAGATTATACCTATCACAGCTCTTTTCTCCAGCAATCTCTAAGCGTTTTTTAACACTCTGGAACATTTTCTTGAAGGACTCATTTTTAGTCACTTCACCAGTCTGGGATCCATCCTCCTCCTTGAAGACATCTCCTTTTATATAATCAGCACCTGACTGTATCATATTGCGGCCAAAATTGATAAAATACGGAGTTAACTTGGTAATTTCATGCTTTGAAGTCCTAAGGGCACAAGCAATTTGTTGGATATTTTCATCCCAAGAACGGTGATTGTCGGAGACATACATAGCCACCATGGTTTTCAGGGTTCGATTCACACGCTCAGTAGGGTTTGCACGGGGATGATAGTTGGCACTAAACTTGATCCTATACTGATATTTCTCAGCCAATCCCATAAACTGTTTACTACGATACTGAGGACCATTATCCGCTATAACCAACCGAGGAACTCCAAATACCATAAACACCTCCTCTTCCAACTTGCGGACAACGGCTTCAGCAGTGGCCTTTCTGAGTGGGAATAACAAAGAAAACTTGCTGAGGTAATCAGTAACGACGAGGATGAAACTATTACCCTTTTCAGACCTCGGAAGCGGACCTACCAAGTCTGTGGATATCATCTCCCATGGCCTATCCACTTTAGGATGTGACACCATCTTGTCTGTTGGTTGTTCCTGGGACACCTTATGTGCTGCACATACAGCACACTGCCGAACAAACCTAGCAACATCACTACGCATTTTAGGCCAAAAATACCTACTAGCAATCCGAGCAAAAGTCTTAAATACGCCAGTGTGACCTGAAGTAGGCGGGACATGTGCGGACACAATTATGTCATACCGATTACCCTTAGGAATAACCAACTTCCATGAATCAGCTGGTGTAGACAATTCAGAAAATTCCGTTTTAACCTTCTTGTAAAGTTTGTCTTCATTCGTTCTCCAACAGGGAAATTTGAGGGGATTTTTCCGGACGTCATCCACCATTCGCTGGTACCATTTGTCAGAGTTCACCTCCGAGACCACCTGATTATCATCTTCAACGATATCCACAGTACCAACACCATCCACAACAGGCACACTGCGAGATAATGTATCAGGTATCACATTCTCTTTTCCTGGGCGATGAATCAGATTGAAGTTATATTGCTGGAGACGAATGGCCCAACGAGCTAGACGACCAGTCAGATCCTTTAAGTTCTGTAACCACAGAAGGCTATGACAATCTGTACAAACCGTGAACGGAACTCCTTCAAGATAAGGCCTGAATTTCTCCACAGCCCAAATAACTGCCAGACACTCTCGTTCAGTAGCGGAATAATTCCTCTCTTGACGAGTCAGGGACCTACTGATATAGCTGATGACTTTGTCTCCTTCAGGGTTAGGTTGTGTCAACACCGCACCAATGCCATAACCAGAAGCATCAGTTTGCACCACAAAAGTACCAGAATAATCAGGACAACTCAATATGGGTGCTGACACCAAGCACTCTTTAATCCGGCGAAAAGCAACATCACACTCTGATGACCAGTGAAATTTCGTACTTTTCCGAAGGAGAGCTGTAATGGGAGATATTATGGTGGAGAAATCAGGGATGAAACGTCTATACCAGGAAAAAGTGCCAACGATACGTCGAACCTCCGTGACACTAGTGGGAATAGGCAACTCTAACATGGCCTTTACTTTGTCAGAATCTACATGGTGACCATTCCTATCTATAACATACCCAAGATATTTCATTTCTGGCCTACAAAATTGGCACTTGTCGGTACTTATCGTGATGTTGGCCTCTCTCAACCTACGGAAAACTTCGTCTAAAACCCTTATATGATCTTCAAAGGTTTGGGTGCAAATAACCACGTCGTCCAAATATACAAAAACATGGGGTTCCAAATCGTGCCCTAAAACATTGTCGATGAGGCGTTGCCAAGTGGCCGGAGCATTATGTAGCCCAAACGGCATTCTTTTGAATTGGAACAGCCCACGATTTGGTACGGTGAAAGCTGTATACTGGCGTGAACTATCAGCTACAGGTACCTGCCAATATGCGGATTTAACATCGAGACTGGACAGATACTTTGCATCACGAAGCTTGTCAAGGGTATCAGCTACCAAGGGAAGAGGATAACTATCTCGAACAGTGACAGAGTTGAGTTTCCTATAGTCAACGCAGAATCGGAAGGAGCCATCTTTCTTCTTGACCAGTAATATAGGGGAATACCAAGGACTGTTAGAAGGTTCAACGATGTCCAACTCCAACATTTTTTCCAATTCTTTATCGATTTGTTGTTGAACTATAGGGTTAACTCGGTAGAACCTCTGCTTGATAGGAGCACTTGTTGTTACAATGACATGCTCAGCTTTGTTGGTACACCCTAATGCTTCACCCATGAGAGATACATTTCTATCAACAACCGCCTGTAATCTCGACTGTTGCATTGGGCTGAGCTCAGTTTGACTATGTACATTACCAACAGAATTCAGAACTACTGGTTCTTCCGAAAAATGCCATTCATTATGGCGCAGGTCTGGAACAATCCCCATTATCTTTCAAAAATCTGCTCCCAAAATTAGTAGATGCGCCAATTCCGGAACAACAATCGCCTCTACTAACCAGAGACTACCCCTCAATGAAACGGGAAGAGCCACTACGCCAATACTATGAATTCGTTCACCATTCGCAACTGTACAAGTGCTCGTCCTATTCCTATCAACAACAAGTCCTAATTCCTTGATAATTTTCATACCCTTGCCCCCTAAAATAGTACGGGATGCGCCACTGTCCAAAAGTCCAAGCATTGATTTACCCAAAACTTCAATTTTCAAATAAGGCCGTTCATCACCTACAGCATGATCTAAAATAAAATCCAAAACGACTTGAAGTTTCTGGACCGAAAATTCAGTTTGGACACAGTCCAGTCGGTCTACTGGGAGTGTCCTCTGCCGTTTCCCTGCCTAGAACAATCAGGACAGTCCCTGATAGTGTACCCCTCTTTCTTACACCGGTAACAGTATTTACCTCTAGGCTTGGCACACCCAACAGCCCTGTGACCAGGCTGATTACAGCGATAACAAACTATGTCCCTAGGCTGATTTTCTCTTGGCTGATTTTCCCTAAACTGATGATGAGAAGATGGTTGTTCAACAGTCTCAACCATGTCCTCCTGGATACCCACATAGGCGAGGTCCGGTTCCAGAACACTGGCTTTTCTGGTTGGGGCTGCGAAATTTTCAATGGATTGTTTCCTAACTTCTAACCTCCTGCATAAACTGAGAAGTTGACTAACCGAGGTGATGTCCGCAAGGCCAAGTTGACTCTGGTAGTAGGGTGCAATATTTCGAAGAAGAATTTTCAGTTTATCAGCCTCAGAGAGAGGAAACGTTAACCTCTTGAAGTACCCTGCCATAACTGCCAAGTAAATACCTATGGACTCATCAGGACCCTGAGTACGCTTCTTGATCTCCTCAAGCAGTTTCTCGCCATAATCCTCCGACTGAAACTCTTCACGCAAAAGTGCTACCAAATCGTCCCAAGAATTTACCTCATGCCTATAAGCCACGTAGAATTGATAAGCGCGCCCACAAAATAGATCGATACCACTTTCCAACAACAACTGCTTAGGCACGTGACGAGCTAAACTCAATTCTTCCACTCGCTCCAGGAAAGCACTGAGGGAAATTCCTTTGCGATCTCCTGAAAACTTAAGATCCCATTTACTAGGAGGTACTGGCTTGATGACTTGGCTAACACCACCTGGATGACCAGTAGGAGAGGGTGAACTAACCGTAGCCGTTGGAACACGTGCCTTCGCAGGAGTAGCACTAGTAGGAGGTATGTTAGTTTGAAATCCTGCACGAAAGGAATGCTCTGTAGGACCCATGGTTGTACCTGTGTTCGTCTGAACACCATCAAACTGGTTTGCCTTAACATGTAGAATATCAAGAAGAGATAATGTTTTTGCCAAGAACTCAGAACGTTTTGCTAACACCTCCCCACTAGCTGCCTCTGGAATATTCTCGATACGCCCCAATACATGTGTTAGTTTGGATTGGTACTTCTGAAATGAACCGCTGGAGAGAGAATTATCAAATTGATCAATTTCTGAATTCAATGAGGTTAATTTCTGTTCAATGGCCAATAAATCCTCCTCCACCGTGAAAGGATAAGCAGGGTACCTGAAACTGTCCCCAGTTTTCTCCAATTGGATAGCCATTGACAAACTATGACGCATCTCCTCAACTGTGCCAACAGCAATACCACGTATCCGCAACTCGTATGTCAGCTCATCCTGACCCAACCTATTGACTACCATTCGACGAGCCATGATAACCCCCAAAAAATCTCAATAAATCCCAAGAAAAAAAGATTCCACAACTCCAAAATATTGTCCAAGAAATATTTTGCAAATAATCCCACCGAATAACACGCAAGTTATCCACAATAAATGATATCCCACAAAATTGAAATAGTCGTGTGAATAATCTTTGAAAATACCACGCGGACTTAAATTGTACAAGTGACACCAGTCATTATTGAATATTGAAAAAAAAAAAAATTTTTTTTTTCAATAATCCGCAAAAATACCACAACAACTTCAATTATAATGACTGATGGCAATTATACTAAGAGATGTTCAAGAAAAAATTGCAAGATATTTGAAATAAGTGATATGCCACATAGTAAATATGGTCGTTGAATAATCTTCAAAAATATCACGGGATTAGCTCGTATAAGTGGAATCAGTTATTGTTGAAAATCCAAAAATTTTTCAAATAATCATCAAAAATACCACAACAATTTCAATTATAATAACTGATTCAACTATACTCAAAAGATATTATGTGGGTCAATATCACCAGAAAATTTTCAAAATCCGCAAAAAAATTCAAATATACAACAGTCAAAATGTGTTCAAAATGGTATATCAAATTATTCAGGTGGGTAACTATCACCAGAATTTTCCAAATATAGAAGAGGCAAAAGTATTCTTGAGTTGAAAGTTTCTCAAAAAAAAATGAAAATACTAAATCCACGTTGGTGCGCCAAAAATGCGACCTACCTCAACGCTCTAAAACCTTAAAGTCGCATAAACCGGCTGTCAGAATGACAGACGGGTAGTTTGCCGCTCGCTACAGTGGAGATGGGGGGGTTCGATATGAAGAAAAATCGTTAAAAATGAATTCTCATAGTAAAATGGGCGCCAGATAAATTTACCCCTGGCAAACACCCTTAGTTGCTAATCAACTCACCAAATTTACCAAAATAAGTTGATGAAAATCAAAGGAAATAATTAACTCGGTATAACAATAACAACTTCAGTTTAATTGCATCAAATTGCAAATTCAATATTCAATATTAATAACAATTGTACAAAATCTCACAGTGTCAACTCAAAAATACTTAGGCCTTTAGTGTGAATAGATGATTATACATGAAATGGTAAATAGATGGAATCAAATAATATTCTATGACCCCACAGTCTCAAATTAAGTACAACCTATGTAATATGGGTAAATTGGCTTACCAAGCCTTATGCATAAGCGCTGGGTTTCCCTAAATATTCGAAAAGTAAAATGATGTGTGTGGAATCAGAAGAACATTCGATATAAAGTAATGACGCAACGAATTATATCATAATATTAAATCAAATTTCAAGATAAATTCCCAGTGATAAAAGTTCAAAGTTAAATATAAGTTTCCTAGTAAAAACTTGCGTGCAATCCCACGACGAAGACTTGAGCCTACAAGTCAGATGTCAGACTGTAGACTGCAGACTGCTCGAAGTGTTGATAATGTCTGCGACTAGCAGATGATGGTATCTGCAGTCAAAGTTCGGCTAATGCTGGTTCGAGTTCAGCAGTGTTAGACCTGGGCCGAACAACCAGGAATCCTAAGCCTCCAGATTTAGTACCAAGCACGACGAGAAATATGAGCAGACTTATACCAAAAGGAAAAACCCTGTGAAGGAATAAGCTAAATAACACGCTATTCCCTACTTGTTTGACAATATTTCTGTACTCAGGTTGTTATAAAAAAACTATTGAAACCCCATTAAATTGAAATTGAACTATGATATCATCAAATATCAATCTGTAATCTCGTTCAGAACATTTATAACCCTTTTGTTCACTTTTTATGATTTCACCCTGTATAACCCATAACCAACTGAACCAATCTCAACATTTCAAATATATAACTTAATTAATCTCAATGAACTCATTTTAGAAAGATTAGTAAGATTCTGCTTGGAAACTTTAGGTTGTCCCACCCTGTATAGTTGTCTATTTTCAAAAATGTATTGCAATTCTTGTTGAGTAGGAAAAGCCCTTTGTCATTACAATGTTTAAAAACTTTAAGTGGTGACACCCTGTATAGTCCCAGAAAATGGTAAAGTAATTTCGATCAATTTGAAACTGACATTATTAAAATCCAGCTTGAAAACTTAAGTGATGTCACCTGGTATACCCTCAGAAAAAGGCTGTATCATTTCGATGAACATGAAAGTGACATTATTAAAATCCAGCTTGAAAACCTGAGGTGGTATAGACTATCTCACACACTACACTATGTCCCTTAAAAGTGATGTAGGTTCCCCATAAATATCAAGAGACCACTCTGTCTCACTAGAGCTCTAAGAATTAACTTCAAACTAAAGATTTCAGCCCCCTCAAAGGTCAGATTGCACAGACAATAATGCTGATAGATTACTAGTAAATAAGATGTGTAGGACACACTTACCCGAGTGTCAGTGGGGCTTGTTTCCTCTATAACCTACAAATAATATCACACAAGGTATCTCAGGTTTCCTAAATCAGCCCTGGGGCTCCCTTGAGTTGAGATGAGAGGTTAGGTTATGTATGGTTCAACTGATCGTTCTTGATAGCTGGCTGTGGACAGAAGAGGTGATCTTGGACTATGCTGATAATTCACATTTCCTGAATTGTGGAACATACCTTTATAACGAAGTTGCTTTGGTGTACACAAGTATTGAAATCCCGAACACGGAAGTAATTTTGAAAACGTACTCAAAATATGCTAATCACAAAACCCAATACGTTTCAAAATATAAATTTCATATTAGCAGAATATAACCCATAAATGGATGAATAGAATATTCATGAATATCTACCAATATATATACCATACGACACCATCAGCATCTCGTGCCAAATGCCTGAAGGAAGAAGGAAGTGACCCCGTGACCAGTGACAAAGTGTCTTTGTCAAATCTGTCAAATTCTCAATGTCAACTTCACTTCTCCCGACAGTTATCGACAAGGTACATTCAACTGAATGCTGCACTCGTATCAATATTCCAAGACCACTTCTCGGCCCCAACCTATACGCTTACAAATTTGCTATCATTCCTTCTATTTATTGCATGAGAATTCGCTTGTATTTGTTCATAAAGTATGCTAGCCGACACCTCGGGGTCCTCGCTGTTAGCAGATTCATCAATTTAAGTTCTGGTTTCGGTTCGATGACGCAGTTGATAGACTACACTCTCGGTAGATCGCTTCCCCACTATTCATGATGATTCGTATGACGTTTGCCCAGGTTGGTGTCGAATAGCCGTTCGACGGCCAAATAGGTCGAGAAATAAGACTCAAATGAATATCGCCGCGTTGCCGGCGAACTATGGGCGCTAAGCTGCAAATAAACCGTAACAGAGATGCATTCCAGAGATAAGAAACTTCGAGTCGAGAATAATATCCATCGCTGGCTCGCGCTTATCTTTGCAACGGATCTATCGAGGTAGAGTGAAGCGAGAGATGCATTCCAGAGATAAGAAATTTCGTGTCGAAAATAATATCCATCGCTGGCGCGCGCTTATCTTTGCAACGGATCTATCGAGGTAGAGTGAAGCGAGAGATGCATTCCAGAGATAAGAAACTTTGAGTCGAAAATGATATCTATCGCTGACGCGCTCATCTTTGCAACGGATCTATCAAGGTAGAGTGAAGCGAGAGATGCATTCCAGAGATAAGAAACTTCGAGTCGAAAATAATATCAATCGCTGGCGCACGCTTATCTTTGCAACGGATCTATCGAGGTAGAGTGAAGCGAGAGATGCATTCCAGAGATAAGAAACTTCGAGTCGAGAATAATATCCATCGCTGGCGCGCGCTTATCTTTGGGACGGATCTATCGAGGTAAAGCGAAGCGAGAGATGCATTCCAGAGATGGGAAACTTCGAGTTGAAAATAATAACCATCGCTGGCGCGCGCTTATATTTGCAACGGATCTGTAGAGGTAGAGCAAAGCGAGAGATGCGTTCCAGAGATAAGACACACAAGTATTACATCGAAATAAATTTATGGTGAAATATTTGCGATAACCGTCACATTGTTGCCAGACGTTGGAAATTATTATTTATGAAGTCGATAAGGTGTTGTCAGATTTTCAAAAAATATCTGATGTCGCGTAATACATGACAAATGACGTATGACAGATGGTGTTTGCAATATGATGTATGTGGGGAGTGGAAGGATACGAAAACAGCTATATATTATAATGAATTATTTTATTTAAGTGATCCTTCTCTACAAAAATGACATGCTTCTTGAGAAGATGGCGGTCCATCCCAGTGTGTGGTCGAATCGGGACGATTATAATGAACGAAGCATGGCAGTTTGATTTGTAGGTTAAAGTTGCTGCGATATTCTTGAGGAAGTTTGTGCCACACCCCTAATAGCCCATAAGGATCTGCATATTCAATGAGACATTCTACTGAAATGTACTGCAATTCTTGTTCAGTGAATTTTGTCAGAGTTAAAGCGAGAGATTTTATAAACTCCAATAGCACAGCTATTTCAGACTTCATGATTTTTCGAGCAGAGCTAAAATATTTCAGATGCTACTAGTCTCGCGTCGAGTTGTATACTGTTGGAATGAAAAAAAACTAGTCACATTTTTCACAACATTTTATTCAAATCAGACATAACCTCATTTTTACAATAATAAAAATATTCTCTAAGAGCATTACTAGACATACAATCAGAAACATCACAAAATCCAGATATAAGATGTGAAACAACACACGTTTCAGCCCTCAAAATGTCTGCAACATCCTCTTCCACCAATTCGAATGTGATGTGGTATTTGGTGAGTGACAACATTTTGACACCATCGCAAACGAATTTGGTTATGGTGATATAGTCTCCGCAGGTGGTAACGGCAGGATCATATTCATCAATGAAACAGGGCAGGGGTGCTTCAAAAAAGTCTTGTTGTACCTCATACAGCGAATCGATGAAGGTGGCCCATTCATATGTGGAGAACGAAATTTTCGCTGGATGGAAGGGTTTCTTCAGGATAATGCTTGGACTAGACTGTCTAGCTTGACTAAGTCCGCACTGAATCATGTAGGTGGACAACTGGAACGATGAAGTCAGCAGGAGGTACGATTCAGCTTTCGCTGCTTGCTCAACCATCTCCAAATACGTATCAACGTCACCATAATAATCCATCATTGTCAATGAACTAGTACTACCGTTTTCGGAAAACACTCCACGAGACGAATAACCAGAGTCGATACTCATTGCTATCGAACTGATGTGTTGGATTGGGTCGGTCCTCACTATTTATACCACCACTGCCAACACGTCACAACATCCGATGATGGTTGTTATTTGTCAGCGATCGACGTGAAAGGCCCCTCACATCCATTGAATTTGTGCTAGTTTTCCATATGATTACATTATAACTTGTTAATGGTATCAATCCAGCTGTTGTGTGTATCATCGAATACTAGCCATTTGACAAACACCTTTTTACCCCTCTTCCTTAAAACTTTTTCCACTAGGTAAACATCGGAATTTTCAGTTTTTTGCAATTCTTCAGGATAAAAGGCACCTCTGATTGGTGTACCACGCAAATCTTCCAAGATGTATTTAGTAGGTTTCGTAATACGAACTTTCATTTTGAATAGTTCAGTAGTCCAATTTGGTGTATAGTTCTTTTCGAAAACATGTTTGGCTTTGCTTATTCTCACAATGTCACCAACGTCAAATTTTCTGGTTCCAGCAATTTTTATGTGATTGTACGTGGAGTTTAAAATATCTTGTTCGTTGGCTTTAGTGACGTCACTGGGCTTGCATCTTATTGTCGTATGTTCCATGTTATTATAATTTTTCGTGATTTCAGGCAGGACATCTATCCAACGGTATGAGCCATTCAAACTGAAGTACTTGTATAGTTTTTCCTTCAATGTCCGTATAACAGGTTCAGCAATGGCTGCCTTCATTATGGTGTACGTATGATGATGGTTGATGGAGAACTTTTTCATCAGACTTTTGAACTTTTCGTTGTAGAACTCAGTACCTTGATCGGTTTGCAAATTCTTGGGAATTTTGTTGTTGGCATGCGATAAAATATCAGCAAATGCACGAGCGATTTCAGCACCAGTTTTTGATTTTAGTGGTCTAGTCCATAGGTACTTGAAAAAACAATCAATCTCGACCATTATCAGCTTGTGATCCTTATTAACAGAGGCATAAGGTCGCATTTCGGCTAGATCCATTTGCCATAAGTCATCCAAACCTTTGATGATAATGCGGCGCCTTGGAAATTTTTTCCTAGCAGGTCTATGTAATTCATTGACGAGTTGGATTTTTTCTTTAGAATGTGACATATTGACTTCGTTGTATTAGGAGTTTATATGATGGGTTTCACACAGGAGGCTTCCTTTTTGGTGACGGTGGTGTTGTCGTAGATTTTGGAGTGATGGCGATCTTGGCCAGATCTTTATTCATTTGATCAATAACATCAGCAAGCTGGCGTTCTTTATCACGGCTGTGTTGGTGCTCAGCCTTCAAATCGTGCAAACTCTTCACAGTGTAACGTTGTCAATCTTATCGACAAGTTCTAGAATATTTTTCACATTCAAGTCGATGTCGCCTTCGAATTTTGGTAGAGAGTTGTGGCGAAGCTGCTCCACATGTATGTTGATCTTGTGCACTATGCCAGACAACTGAACAAAGTTTGTATTGTACGATGTCAGTTTAAGATCATGTTCATCCACTCTGTTCCTTTCTTCGATTATTTCGTTGCTGAAGCCAGCAAGGTAATTTCGGATTTTTTCACCGTAATTATCGAAAGCAATCTTGAAATCTAACTTCATTTGCGATATAACTTCATCCACATATGGTTTGTTTGCAACATCAGCGGCATCTGTTGGCAGTTTTACGTTAAACATCTTCAAATGACCAACATCAATATCACCGGTTGGAGTATGTGAAAATCCAGATCTGACTGTCACCATCTGAGCTGAGCGTGGAAACAAACCACGTCCGAATTTGTCGAGACTCATTATGCTAATGACTAAAGTATTGTACGTTATCGATAATGGTCGGCACTTTGCCTCGCCAATTATTAGCCCCTTTACTCATAGACATGCCATGGGAGTGTCACGGAACTGTCACGGAAGTGTCAAGGAAGTGTCACGGAACTGTCACGGAAGTGTCAATGAAGTGTCACGGAAGTGTCAAGGAAGTGTCACGGAAGTATCACGGAACACGGAAATGTCACCGAATCGTCACACATGTTTTATTATGCCTGCCTCTTCTAATTCGTTCAAGATGGCAACAATCTCGTTATCGTTTGATGTATTTCCGGCTTGCTGTGATGCAATGAGCAACTTCAATCTATCTTCCAATTCGTTTGGATCATCCCAATACTTGTATTCGATAGGTGTTGTGCTGTATGTCAACTTCAAACCACGACCACTGGAATTGGATCTGAACATTTCTGCGTATTTGAGTCTAGAGGAAGACTTCATACGTCCTGCAGAATTCAGATGAGCTTTGGTGAGCAAGAGTATTTGCTTGTATGGGTTCGTTTCATCTTTGGCAAAGGATGGATCATTATAGAAGAGTAATTGATAGAGGCCTGGGGTGCCACGGAACCGAAAGCCATCAAGAAGTATATCTCCAGTTCTTCGATGGAAATTCATTTCTTTTCCAATAGGAGACCATTTCGATGTTACTGGATCATATTTGGGACCATAAACCGTATTGATATTTTCATCATTTGTCCAGTATTCAGTCAGATATTTTTGAGCCATCGCAGGATACTGATCAACGTAATCATGTATTGCAGCCGGTGAGATATTTTCACTATTTACAAAAAGTTCATCATCAGCATCGTCATAACCATCCTCATCATCATCTTCAGTATGCCCAGCATCATCAGCCACATCCATCATAGGTATGAAATTAGTTTGATTCAAATCCGATTGCTCCCTCTCCACCTCCCCATTCTCTTCCTCCTTCTTCTCCTTCTTCTTCTCCTTCTTCAACCCCAACGACTTTGCTCTGCTTCGCTTGATGTTTGAAAGTGTTCCATCGAGTTTTTCTTCTATGATCTTGGACGCGGAGGCAATTTGTTTCAAAGGTGATGTAAGTGGTTGGAATATTTTCTGTAACGCATCATCATCCTCAGACTTGCCCAATTTTAGTGCTAAATATTTTCTTCTGATTGATTTCGATAGTTCGTTGATTTTTTTCTTGCGCAGCGCATCAGCAACATCATCATGCATCTTGGTTGACGTCATCTTGATGAATGGTCCGAAGATCACAGTCTTATGAACTTATCGAAACCATTTCTATATTTGCCAGCATTCATGTCGAAAGTTTTTGCAATCACCATCGCACCATATTGGTTGGAATTCCAACACTCTGAGCACAATGCTTTAAATTGAACGAATGACATGTCTGGTGAGACATGCTCGTCAAACACATGCTTCAAATTCATTTCATACTGTCGAAATAACACCAACAGGTTACTGTTGTCTCGCACCAGCTGCTTCGGTATCTTAGAAAAAGTCTGGCATAGGTATGCTACGTCAATATCCTTGTGTCTACACATTGAGAAATATTCTCGAAGTTTTTGCTGCTTGTCGCATGATACATCATCAAAAATGAATATCGAATGATTTTTCGCTTCTGATGGACTAATGACATCATCATTCTCTTTAAAGGGAAAATACCCAACACCTTTCACTGAATCCAACACTTGTTGCAGCAATTGATATTTCGGTTGGTACAACGACTTTGAATACACGTAAACGTTCTTGAATTTCGAACCATTTGGATTGAACAGCAGGGAAAGCATCGCATTGGTCTTTCCACATCCGCTTGGTCCGCAGAAAATTGCTCTGAACAAATGGGGAAGCAGTTTCCCATGTTTACTATTTACAGGTGGTTTGGTGGACAAAATTCCATACAAATTCACAATGGGTAACATCCGTTCTTGTTGAATGATCTTCATCATGTGATGATATATTCTTCATTTCATTAGGTATATGCAAAGTTGTCGAACTTTCTACACGTCAGTCTTCATGTTGCTCTACCACGGAAAGGGTGTGCTTAATTCTCTGATCGATGAACTTCCCATCGAATTACACATTCCAGGCCACAGATTTTGTGGTCCAGGTACCAAACTCGATAAAAGACTTGCAAGAGGAGACACCGGTATCAATCCGTTGGACGACGCGTGTCAAGTGCACGATGTCTTCTATCCACAAAATTCCTCAATAGAAGACAGGCACAAAGCTGATTGGATATTGAAAAATTGAGCGTGGGAGAGAGTCAAGTCGAAGAACGCTAAATTCAAAGAGAAGGCTGCTGCTTGGCTTGTCACCACCGGAATGAAGGTCAAACGAAAACTTGGCATGGGTCTTGTATCACAGCAATCCCTATCCAACATTATCAAATTCATAAAAATGTACTATCAAAGTCAGATGGTGGTGGTGGTAGTACAACATCAGGAAGTGGTCTGAATAAATCTGCATTGAAAGCACTCCATGCAGCCAAAATGGCAGTCAAGAGGGCTGCCGGTAAAAAAAGAATCAGAGTACCAAGAATCATACCTCTTCCACACAGTGGCGGTACACTACCATTGATACCAATCTTTGCCGCCTTGGGAGCCCTAGGATCTCTAGCTGGAGGAGCCGGAGCAGTCGCAAAGACAGTCATTGATGCGGAAAATGCAAAGAAAAAGCTCGAAGAAGATCAAAGACATGATAAAGCAATGGAGGCTATCGGCAAGCAGAGTTCCGGCCTATTTCTACGCAAAACATCGAGAGGATTCGGACTGTACTTGAAGAAACAATCAAAAAACTCATAAAACTTCTAGACAAGCTACCCAATAAATCAATGTACGATAAAGATGTGATAAAGTATGCCAAACAGCTGAAGATACCGTATTTTCGAGGTGTTTTTATGCGGGACACTCTACCTTCCACCGGTCCATGGCATCGCGAGTGTGCGGGCACTCATTGGGTGGCTTACATAAAAAATGATAAAAAAGCCTTATATTTCGATAGTTATGGTAATCTGAAACCGCCCAAAGAATTGGCGCAATATTTGGGTGCCAGCACGAAAATCTTGTACAATAACAATCAATACCAAAATTTCAATCAAAGTAATTGTGGACGTCTATGTTTAGAATTCCTTCTTAATGAGACCAAGTAACTCGGTCATTGTGCATCAGTCATGTCTCTGATTGTGACGTTGAAAGGTCGTACATCTACGCTCTCCATAGACTTTTTGACACCACTTCAACTCGATCCAGACTCTGATTACGGACTAGCATTATTGGGATTCCATTCATACAACAGTATACCAAATATCGACAAAGGATCAAAGTTTTATCTGCAAGATAAGACCAAGGCGGGAAAGATCATCGATATTCCCGAAGGTTCATACGACCTTGTGGACATTGAGACATTCATTCGCAGAGAATTGGGCATCTCAAGTGCAAAGGACGTTGATGATATATTCTCGTTGAAGCCCAACAATAATACACCAAAGTGTGAGATTTCGAGCCAAAGGTTTGCCATCGATTTTCGCCCGAAGGATAGCATAGCTCAAGTCTTGGGATTTTCAAATAGATTGTTGAACGCACAACAAGTCCACACTTCCGATTTGCCGGTCAGCATAACCAAAGTGAGAACCATTCACATTGATAGCAACGTTACTGCTGGAGCTCTCTACAACGACAGACCATCACATACGATCTACGAGTTTGCAGTTGCAGTCGATCCTGGTTACGCCATAGACGAGACTCCCAGAAATCTAATCTATCTACCTATAGTCATGAGGTTTTCATCGAAAACTGTTCGATTTTGAAATCTAGGACTGGAAATTAAATTTTTAGCACCATAACGGCCTTCATATTTTTGTACCAATTTCACAACGCGGTGATTACGGATATTTTCCATTGTTTTCCCAAACACCGCATTGTTCATCAATTTTCGCAAGTCTCTTTCAAAGTCACTAGTGGCCAAGGTCCTCAATCGCGTATTCAACGCAATGTAGGGCTTTAGCCACGTGGATTGCTTAAATTTCAATACTTTATGGATTTTGGTGAGTTTTAATCCATGTTCCAAAGCCTGCTTCAAATTTCGATAATGTAAAGTATATTGTTTTTCATCGTAGAGTGTGGTCATTAGTTTGGATAATTTTGAATTTGGTGGTGTGCGGTGTTCGGGACAAAATGGTAGTTCCTTGTGTAGGTCATGCAACCTCTCAGGATACTCCAAATCAACTTGGAGAATATAGCCTTCTGGACTGTTGTCAGGAATTTGGGTTACATCAATGTCAACATTTTCTACTCATGTAAAGCCTCCATAAGGGAGGGGTTCACTCATTGCTTTTCCATAAAGGTTATTTACATCGAGATATGGAAGATACTTTGACGGCTTTTTTGAATCGTAATTTTTCTGTTAATTATTGTTTGCTTCGCTATACCTATTGCAACAAACCGATACTCCTCCTCTTATCGCCTGCTCCACAAACATCAACATGTCGATATCTTTGATGATTTGCAACTTACACCCAGTATACTTGAGCATGCAATCCCAAGTATAGATAGATAGATAGATAGATTTATTGATCACGTTACATACAATGTGTATATTTGTGACATGTCAACTAAAATAACGATTGGAAAAACTAAAATTAGATGAAATAGATTTTTATATGTATAAATGTGACACTTAAAAATACAGATTGAAAGCAGAAGACAAATACATGCATATATGAAATAGAATAATAAATCACAATCACTAAAAAGCTAAAATCTAAAATCTAAAATCATAGCTGTCACTCTAGCACTAGGTCAGAAAGAGGGGTTGACAGGTACTCCTCAACTGAATAGTAGCTGGTCTCAATCAACTTCTTCTTCACTTTTTTTTGGAATTGCATAAGTGGTGATTGCCTGCAGTGTTCTGGTGATTTATTGAATATATTAACATTCACTGTGTTCTTGGCAGACGTTGTCAATCTGAATCTAGGATTTTGTATCATACTACAATTCCTAGTATTGTAAGAATGAACATCGCTGGAAGAGGTGAATTGTTGTAAGTTTTTTCGAATATAAGTGAGAGATTGAAATATATAGAGTGAGGGCAAAGTCATGATTTTAAATTGTTCGAAGTAAGGTCTGCAGGATACCCTGGGCCCCACTCCGGCAATTATCCTGATTGCCCGTTTTTGATATACAAAAACTCTATTTGCATGAGATGAGTTCCCCCAGAGTGTTGTACCATAAGATATATGTGAATGAAAGAGAGAGAAATAAGCTATTTTCAATATGTCGAAACTTAATGATTTCTTTAATGTTCTCAACAGAAATAATTGGCTGGTCAATCTCTTACATAGAAGATTAATGTGAATTGTCCAATTTAGTCTATCATCAAGATGTATTCCTAATAACTTGGCACATCCATTGTTTCTGATAAGTGTATTTGTGCTGAAGATAATGTTTTTATTCTTTGATAAATTCTGTTTGAGGTTATTTGGAATAAGCCATTCATCAATTTCAGATATAATATCCACATCAGTTTTCCTTAATGTAATAGGATTCGAATTCGAATGGTAAAAAGTTGCATCATCTGCAAACATTATACAATTCACAAAATTCATGTGAAAAAAAAGGTCATTGACATAGATAATGAATAACAGAGGTCCCAGTACTGAGCCCGGAGGAACTCCGTGTTTGATTGATCTAGGTTTTGATGATTTAGCATTATAATAAATACTTTGTTTCCTATTTGCTAGATACGATTTGAAAAATTCTAAAGCAACTCCTCTAACTCCATAGTGCTCAAGCTTGTCTATCAAAATCCGATGAGAGACACAGTCAAAAGCCTTGCTGAGGTCACACAGAGTCGCAGACGTATGTTGTTCCTCCTCAAAGCCGCCGACCACATCCTCCACCAACTTTGTGACTGCTTGTATTGTAGAGTGCCCCTGCCTAAAACCGAATTGCTGACAATGTAATAAATTTTTGGCCTCAAAATAGTGTGATAATCTTTTTTTGTAATTATTTCGATAATTTTTCCAATAATAGGTATAATTGAGATTGGCCTATAGTTTTCAGGTAAAAGGGTATCCCCCTCTTTAAAAATAGGCAACACTTTAGTGTCTTTCAAGTTATCGGGAAAAATGCCTCGTGAGAAACATAAATTGCATAGTACCGATATGGGGAGTGCAATCGTGTGTTTAACCTCTTTCAACATTTTACTATTCAAACTGTAGACGTCACAGCAATTTGTATGTTTCAAATCTCTGATAGCATCTTCTATTTCTTGTGGGGTTGTAGGATATAAGTAGAAAGAACAGTAATTTTTGTTAGGTAATGATTTCAAAAAATCTGTTGCTGATACATTAGTGTGTGTCAGCTGATTGATTATAGCATCAGCCACTGTAGAAAAATAGTGAGCAAAAACTTCAACAGATACAGAACTAGAATTTCCACAAGTTGCCTTTTTACCACGTTCTTTGTTAATTAATCTCCATGCATCTTTTGATCGGTTGTTAGAATTGAGGATGTAGTTGTTGTATGCATTCTTTTTGGCATTATTGAGTGCTTTATAGTAATGTGACTTGAAACATTTGAAGTTATGTTTGTCTTCATCAGTTCCAGTATCGTCACTGATAATTTTGTAAATTGATAGAGTATCTCGCATTGTATTTAGAGTTGGATTGAAGAAATTTAGTGGTGAATCTCTTTTTTTATGTGAGAGTTTTCTTTGAGGAAAATTCGATTCTGAATATTGCTGTAGTGTGTCAGATAAATATTCTGATAATACATGAATATCAGTGCTCTCTGAAAATATAGACCAGTCGATATTAATTATATCGGAGGAAAATTTCTTCAAATTCAGCTGTGATATTTGGCGAGTGTAAATCTCATTAACAGTACTATTTGACAGTGATTTTAATGTCATGAATTGACCACGATGATCTGAGAGAGAGGTCTCAAGAACACCGGTAGTAAGTGTGTTAATATCAATGTTTGTTAAGAAATTATCAATGGTAGACCCAGTACCTGTCCTAGGATCGATTCTTGTGTGTTCATGTATAGTGTGTATTAGACCAAATGAACCAGCTAAATCTAAAAATATGTTTAGCGGCACATTGTCTAGATCTTCGAAATGTATATTGAAGTCACCAGTAATGACTAAGCGTTTTTGTTTGGTATGTAAGAAAGTAAGCAGCTCTTCAAATCTTTAATAAAAATGGTTTAGGTCCCCAGAGACTGAAGATCTGTAAACAACTATGATTATCAAATCTAAGTCCGGTAATTCAATCCCACAAAACTCAGAATGGAATGCTTCATTGTACCTATTCAGATCAATATTTTTGTGTTTGATACCATCTCTAACATAGCAGGCAACTCAACCATGTATATTATTTGGCCTAGAATGAAAAGATACTAGATTGTATTCTTCAAAGTTTGTAATTCCTATTTCTTCTGAGTTTAGTCAGTGTTCAGATAAACAAAGAACTGAAAACGCATGTTGAGAAAGCAGATGACAGACCGCAATAGTTTTATTCAGTGACAGACCCATTAGATGGAACATACTGACCAGACAGCTTATAGGAATAACATTATTTATTAGGTTTCTATCTGCCACTGTGTTCCACTCGGAAAATTTTCATGACTTTTTTTGTTTTGAAGGCTTCTTTCTTATTTTCTGAAATCGAATCTATAGAAGGCAACACCACGTGGCCAAAAGGAACTATCGTGGACATCATCTTTCATCTTATAGTTCACTCCTACTTTGAAACATTTATTATCCTTTATTTTCCTGAATGTTTCTATTTGTTTCACAATGATCTGTTCTGGTTCGTCTGTTTTCTTTTTCAAGTATTCTTGAATCATATTCTCAGTTACATGGTCTTTGACTTTCGCCAGAAATATCCATGCTCTTTTCTCTTGAGCAGCACCTACAAAACTATTTGATTCATCTTCGTTTTTCTCTTCAGATTGTCCAATTTGTCGTTTTCGCCAATTTCTTCTATAATTTACAGTTTTGTAATTTTCATCATTTTTGAAAATCTGTTGATCTCCTTGTTTTCCGTGTTTTCAAATACATCGTCTACAGACTTATTTTCATCTTTTGCAATATTTATTAAATTATCCATAATATTGGCTTGTTTTATCTCACATTCCTGGACTAAATTTATTTTGTTTCCGTCGTTTTTTGTTTGGTTTGATTCTTTCACCTTATCTCCACTTCTTTCTAATCCAGGTGTTTTTTTGTTGTGAGCTGGTACTTGTTTAATAATGGATTTGTCATTTGTAAATGCAACTAATTTAGCTTTTAGCATTTCAATATTTTCTGCTTGTAGTTTTATAATGATCTCCTTATCAAGTATTATTGTTTCCTTATCACATATCATCTGCCGCAAGAGTTTGTTTTCCTCTTGCAAAAAATTCTCGTCAGTAGATATTGATGATTTTGTTGTCATAGTTTTTTCTTCTATTAACTGGTTACAGCAGCTTTTTATTCTTTGTGCACAACTAAAATGATAAGTGGTTTCACATTTCTCACAATTTATCCCATTTTGCACATTTTTCTTGCAATATTTGCACGTTTTCTTAAGGACACCTTTCTTTGTCTGCTCACTGTCAGCCATCTTGGCATAGATATAGCCGGGTATGGTGTAATACCAAGCAGGATAGAGGCCATAGGTCTTGAGGGATGACGCACGGAAATTTTCCATGACGTCAGCAAGAAGAAGAATATCGGTCCGCATATATAGGTCGCTATATTCTCCCAGCGATTTCAGCTCGAAAGATTCCCGAACTTTTCGCGCGTGCGCGTAATCGTCGTCCGAAATATTTGTATCGTTCAATTTGTTGTAGAAATTTTGAATGCTTGGCAACTCGGATTCATCCAATCTTTCCACATTATCGACATAGTCATATGGGAATACTCCTTTTCGTGTCAACAATGCAAATTTCGTCTCATTCACGTCACTGAATTCCTTCTTCAGAATTTTCAAATCATCGACTTCCAACGTTGACACTAAAGCATCGAGACTGGTTCCCAAAAAGCGGAAAGAGTCGATGCATCGGAAATTTATACTTGTTTCATCATCATGTTGTGTAAAGGAAATGTATTTTTCGCGATTGACCGGGAGTACGCTCACACGTCCCCGCTTGGAAATGTATCTGATTATAAAATGCGAATCATATCCTGAGAGGTTGTGGAACGTAATGGGAACAACGAACAGTTTCCTAAAGTTGAGATTACAGGGAGCCTGGTGTGCGAAGCTTCTGAATGCGCCAGTAAAATGGTCGTGGTCACGTACGATAACGTCTTTTGCCTTGAATTTCTCTTCGCAAATGTGGCAGATGGTTGCGCCACTGGTACTATCCGGTTTAACTACCATTGGAACGATATTTTTCAATTTGGATTCGACAAATTTGGCAATTTTAGACATTTCGCAGGCAAACCAGTCCATACAATCTTCACCCCTATGACTACGATAAAATGACAGCGAGTCATCGAAAGAACATTTAAAATAGTACCCAGCACTGTATGATTTATGATGTTGATACTTTGAAGTGGTTTTTGAAATTTTGGAATTACATTTCTCCAACTGCGAATCGAAATCAGCATAAATGATGAAAGGACATGTCTGCTTATACACATGATTCTTGAATTCTACAAAATCATACTTGAGGAATGGAATTTTCTCATTTTTCATTTTCTCACATAGAGCAGCATGATTATCAAGCTTCTCCTGGCAATGGTAATAGTTGAGGCACACCGATCGCAAATAAATTTCTTACTACGATTTCTGTTGAGTTGACTTGATACTAGTCGTGAAAGGTCCTTAATCCAGACATAGTGATATTTTACGTTAACGTTTTCCTCAACACTATCATTATCGGCAGGAGCTTCATAGTCATTCAATTTTGGGAAATATTTGTCTTGAAATAATAGCAAATTAACGTGTCGATTACATTTATGCTCAGTCAGTCTGGTGGGTATGACAGTGTAAAATGTTCGTTCGTTGACTTCTGTCAACTCTAGCGCATAAACATTAATCGAAATATCATTCATTTTTTCAAATTTTGTGATTTGGGGCAGTTTCATTGGTATGTCTAATCCTTTGATGTTCAAAACTTGTGAATAGTGAGGATAATTATTAACTCTTTTCGAACTTTCTTTAATAGGGTGCAAACAACTGACTATGCTCCAATAGAAGCAAGCCTCATCATCATATTGAACGTTAATGCAAGCCTGCTTCTTCTCAATCTGCTCTGGTAATTTGATGTATGATGAGCCATTGCCCATTTCATATTTATTTATGGCAACCTCCAGAGAAATAATTTCGCTCAAGGCCCACCCGCTATTGTTCTCGGCAAATTCGCTAAGTTTATTAAGGATCACATCTAGCACATTGATTTTGAACCAATCGGCTAGGTCTGTTCCTGCGTCCACGATGGCATTGGGAGTACAAAAATGTTTGCGGTCAACCAATTCCCCATTATTTGACTGCTTAATGAAGTCACCGGAAGATGTAAAGTTGACTTTTAGCATTGAAAAGCGCCCCAAAATTTTTGAAATTCTCTCATTTACCAATCTAAATGAATCATCCAAAAAGTCGATAATCTCCTTATGTCTCAAATTCAGAATGAGACCGGTCTGCACTCTCGACGCGAAGATTGAATTAACATCGATCCAACGAATATAGGGCTTCAGGCCGGAGCCAACATGTCCTCTATCCATAGTTTTGATGAGAAATCTCATCCGTTTCAGTTCCCCGATCTTAGTCTGAATTTTACGCTTCAAACCAATCGAAAAAGTATTTCTTTTCAATGCTAAAATACATTTCCGTATGTGTGAACGGATTGATTTCAATACAGAGAGTGCCAATGGTTTAGAATAAATTTTCTTAATTAATAAAAGAGTTTCGTCAACTTTGGTCAAGGTTTTATTGATGCTCTCCATTGTTACATTGATGATATTTTACCCAAATAAAAAAATTTAGCTTACTTTAATTCTCCAAAATTTCAAACGAAGCTGCTGGATTGGCCTTCCCAGTCTCCACCTTTTCTCTGAATACCAAGGAATATTTCCCGCTACCGAAATATCCAATGTGGGGGAAATAGGTTACACGACTGGGCAGGAACACAACAGAGTCCTCCAACTCAATCAGAACAGATTTATCAAATTTTGTGGTGACCACTTTCGCTGTCTTGATTGGTTGGGGTTGCCCGAGCAGGAGATCCACCAACTTCACGCTTGGTTTCTGCTGTTTTGGAGTAATCAGAGAAGCCGCGTTGATTTGAGTAAGATACATCTGGTGGGAAGAAAAAGGACAAAAAACATCAGCAGTCCAACAAAGTCATGATGAGCTTGATACTGGAATGGATTATTTTCGATAAAACTCGAAATAAAATCAATCTGCGATTGATCATTGACACTTTCATTGAATTGTCTCTCGAAAAAACTTGGAATGGAAAAGGTTGATGCGGAATGAGCACTAGGTTGTATTTTTCTCAAATTAAAATGAAAGGGGCCGATAATATGAAATTCGGGAAAGGAATGGGCACTGAATGAATAATTTGCAATGAAACTTGAAATAAAACTAAGAAACTCAAAATGGAATAAAAAAGTCAGATAATATAGGATTTAGAATATGAATGAGCACTTTGATGAAAAAGAGGTACTTACTATTAGAGCTATTGATGCACAAACACACACACAAACTGTATTATATGAAGGAGTTGGTCAAGATAGTAGACGTAGACTCGATTGTGAATGATGTTGCGCTGCGTCGTCGCTTTTATATGCTGGCGGAGATACCACGTGACTTGCTGATTAGCGATGTGGATGTTCTGGAAAAACCCATCTAAAACGACTGCTGATAGCGATAATTTCTTGCGTCATTCTGATCACGTATTTTGTTTATGCGACTAGTTGGGTTTTTTATAGTTTTGATAACCTCCAACGTTTCCTGTTATGCTGCTGATTGTGAAATTGTTGGGTTTTTTGTAGTTTCGATAACCTTCAACGTTTCCTGTTAAGCTGCTGATTGTGAAATTTGCTGTTGGGTTTTTTGTGGTTTTGATAACCTCCAACCTTATCTGTTATGCTGTTGATTGTGAAATTTGCTGTCGCTGCACCCGTGTAAAGATAGGCGCGCGCCAGCGATGGATATTATTTTCGACTCGAAGTTTCTTATCTGTGGAATGCATCTCTCGTTTCACTCTACCTCGATAGATCCGTTGCATAGCTAAGCGCGCGCCAGCGATGGATATCCCGTTTGAATAGCATTAAAATAATTGAAATATCACGGAGGTCGGAATACCACAGTGCGTATATACGCTGCCTCATAATGCAAAGGTCCCTGGTTCAATTTCCCAGCTGTGACAGCTTTTTTTAATTTATTTATTCACGATGACGACGTGACGACGTATGAATAATTTGAATTTCGCGCTGGTTTTTAGTGGGCGTGGCCTCCAACCAAATGTTGGTCTCTGATTGGCTGGCCCTGGTAGTCACATAGTCCCTCTACTACCATATGAGACGACATCGAAGCGGGTATAACGCACACAACAGACAGAAAATAAAACTTCGACTTCGACTATTTTTACACTGGGACTGTGCTTGCTAGCTTCTGGCATGCATACAGTTGGGGTAGTTACCATCTCACTGACCATATAGGATGACTCTGGCGAGTATGTAACGAGTACAACGGGCAAATTAGAATACATCGACTTCATCGGTGTGCATACTGTATTTCTCTATTCAATCATCCCATATGTATACATACTATTAGAGCAGAATAGATCGCAAACACCATATTAAACGACATCGAAGCAGAAATATTTCGCACAAAAGGCAGAAAATGAAACTTCGACTTCGACTATGTTTACACTGGGACTCTGCATTCTAGCTTCGGACATGCATACAGTTGGGCAGAACCGATCTCACTGACCATATAGTTTGACACACTGTATCTCTTCATTCTATCATCTCACATGGATACCTTCAGAACAAAATTGATCGCAAAGACCATATAACAGGATATTGAAGCGGGTGAAACGCGCACAACAGACAGAACAAGAACCTTCTACGGCTATGTTCACAGTGTGACTCTGCATTCTAGCATCTGATATACATACAGTTGGAGCAGATACGATCGCTCTGACCAAATAAGAAGACTCAGAAGAATATATAAGGACAACAACAGGCAAATGAAGATACATCAAATCCATTGGTGTGCACACTGTATCTCTATATTCGATCATCTCACATGGAAACTATTGGAGCCGAATAGATCGCATAGACCATATGAGACGACATAGAAGAGGGTGAAAGGCACACAAAAGGCAGAAAAAGGAACTTCGTTTTCGACTACGTTTACACTAAGACCTGCATTCTGGCTTCTAACATGCATACAGTTGGAGCAGATATTCAACGAGTACAACAGGCAGATGAGGATACATCGACTTCATCGGTGTGCACACCATTCTATCAACTCACATGAATACTTTTGGAGCAGAATAGATCGTGAAGACCATATTAGACGACATCGAAGCGATTTGAACGATCGCAACATCCAGGATAAGAAACTTCGAATATTTTCACGCTGTAACTCTACATTCCAGTATCTGAATTGCATACTATTGCACTGACCATGTGGGACGACTTTGAAAGGTGTATAACGAGTACAACAGGCGAATGAAGATACAACGACTCCATTGGTGAGCACACTGTATCTCTGCATTCTATCATTCCACAATGATACTATTAAAGCGGATGAGTTGACAAAGACCATATAACACGACATTCAAGCGGGTATAACGCACATAACAGGCCGAACAATAAACTTCGACTATGTTCACACTGGGACCGGCATTCAAGCTCCTGACGTGCATACAGTTGGGGCAGATGAGATCGCACCGACCATGTGAGAAGACTTTGGAGGGTATTCAACGAGAACAACAGGCAAATGGGGATACATCGATTTAATCGGTGTGCACACTTTATCTCTTCATTCTATCATCGCACATGGATACTTTCGAAGCAGAATAGATCGCAAACACCATATAAGATGAAATCGAAGCGGGTATAACGCACACAACAGACAGAAAATGAAACTTTGACTTCGACTATGTTCACACTATGTCTCTGCATTATAGCTCCTGACATGCATACGATTATGGCATATACCATCGTGGTGACCATAAAGGATGACTCTAGAGGATATGTAACGAGTTACAACAGACAAATAAGGATACATCAACTCAATCGGTGTGCACACTGTATCTCTCTATTCTATCATCCCACATGTATGATATTGGAGCAGAATTGATCGCGATCACCATATAAGACGACATCGAAGCAAATATAACTCACACAACAGGCAGAAAATGAAACTTCGACCCCGACTATGTTCACACTGGGACTCTGCTTTCTAGCTCCTGACATGCATACAGTTGGGGCAGATACCATCTTACTGATCATATAAATCGACTCTGTAGGGTATATAACGAGTACAACAGCCAAATGAAGATACATCGACTCCATCGGTGCGCACACTGTATCTCTCCATTTTATCATCCCACATGGATATCTTCGGAACAAAATAGATCGCATGGACCATATAAGACGACATGAAAGCTGGTATAGTGCACACAACAGACAGAAAGTAAAAGTTCGACTGCGACTCTGTTTACACTGGAAATTGGCATTCTAGATCCTGACATGCATACAGTTGCGGCATATAAGATGGCACTGACCATATAAAATGACTTTAATGGGTATTTAACGAGTAGAACAGGCAAATGAGGATACATCGACTTCATCGGTGTGCACACTTTTTTTTCTATAATCTCACATGAATACCTTGTAGCAGAATAGAACGCAAAGACCATATGAAAACGACATCGAAGCGGGTATAACGCACACAACAGACAGAAAATTACACTTCGACTTCGACTATGTTTACCCTGGGACTCTGCTTTCTAGCTTCTGATAAGCATACAGTTGTGGCAGATACCATCTCACTGACCATATAGGATGACTCTGAAGGATATGTAGGAATACATCGATTTCACCAGTGTGCACATTGTATCTCTCTTTTTCATCATCTTACATAATTACTATTGGTGCATAATAGATCGCAAAGACCGTATGAGATGACTTCGTAGCGATTTTAACGATCAAAACATCCAGGATAAGAAACTCTGAGTATGTTAAGGCAGTAACTCTACATTCTAGTATCTGACTTGCATACTATTGCACTGACCATGAAAGACGACTTTGAAAGGTATATAACGAGTACAACAGGCGAATTAAGATACAACGACATCATTGGTGAGCACACTGTATCTCAGTATTCTATCATTCCACAATGATATTATCGGAGAAAATATGTTGACAAGGACCATATAAAACGACATTCAAGCGGGTATAACGCACATAACAGGCCTAACAATTAATTTCGACTTCGACTATGTTTACTCTAGGGCCTGCATTCAAGCTTCTGACATGCATACAGTTGGGGCAGATGCCATCTTACTGACCATATAAAATAACTCTCTATAACGAGTACAACAGGCAAATGAAGATACATCGACTTCATCGGTGCGGACACTCTCCATTCTATCATCCCACATGGATACTTTTGGAACCGAATAGATTGCATAGACCATATGAGATGACATAGAAGCGGGTATAACGCACACAACAGACAGAAAATGAATTTTTGACTGTGATTCTGTTTACACTGAAAATCTGCATTCTAGCTTCTGACATGCGTTCAGTTGTGGCATATAAGATCGCACTGACCATATAGAATGACTTTGAAGGAGATTTAACGAGTGAAACAGGCAGATGGGGATACATCGACTTCATCGGTGTGCACACTGTATTACTCCATTCGTCTCACATGGTAACAATCAAAGCAGAATAGATCGCGAAGACCATATAAGACGACATCGAAGTTATTTCAACGATCACAACATCAAGAATAAGAAACTCCGAGTATGTTTACACTGTAACTCTACATTCAATTATCCTACTTGCATACTATTACACTGACCATTAGAGACGACTTTGAAAGGTATATAACGAGAACATCAGGCGAATGAAAATTCAACGTCTTCATTGGCAAGCACACTGTTTCTCTGTATTCTATCATCCCAGAATGAAACAATTGAAGCGGATAAGTTGACAACTTACAGTCCGATCAAGAAACTTCATCTTCGACTATGTTCACACTGAGACCTGCATTCTAGCTTATGACATGCGTACAGTTTGGGCAGATAAGATCGCACCGACCATATATGATAACTTTGAAGGGTATTCAACGAGTACAACAGGCAGATGAGGATACATCGACTACATCGGTGTGCACACTGTATCTCTACATTCCATCATCGCACATGGATACTATCGGAGCAGAATAGATCGCAAACACCATAAAAGACGACATCGAAGCAAGTATAACTCACACAACATACAGAAAAATAAAACTCTGACTATGTTCACACTGATACTCTGCTTTCTAGCTTTTGACATGCATACAAATGGGGCAGATACCATCTTACTGACCATATAAGTTGACTCTGTGTGGTATATAACGAGTGCAACAGGCAAATGAAGATACATCGACTTCATCGGTGCGCACACTGTATCTCTCTATTCGATCATCTCACATTGATACTTTCGGAACAGAATAGATCGCAAAGACCATATAAAACGACATCGAAGCAAGTATAACTCACACGACAGGCAGAAAATAAAACTTCGACTATTTTCACACTGGGACTCTGCTTTCTTGTTTCTACCATGCATACAGTTGGGAGAGATACCATCTCACTGACCATATAAGTTGACTTTGTGTGGTATATAACGAGTACAACAGGCAAATGAAGATACTTCGACTTCATTGGTGCGAACCCTGTATCTCTCTTTTCTATCATCTCACATGGATAATATCGGAACTCCGATTATGTTTGCAGTATGACTCTACATTTAAACATCTGATATACATGAAGTTGAAGCAGATACGATCGCTCTGACCATATAAGACGACTCAAAAGAATATATAACGACTACAACAGGCAAATGAAGATACATCAACTTCATTGGTGTTTACGCTGTATCTCTCTATTCGATCATGTCACATGGATACAATTGGAGCAGAATAGATCGCATAGACCATATGAGACGACATAGGAGCAGGTATAACGTACACAAAAAGCAGAAGAAGGAATTTCGATTTCGACTATGTTTACACTGGGACCTGCATTCTAGCTTCATGCATACAGTTGGGGCAGATAAGATCGCGCCGATCATATAGAATGACTTTGAAGGGTATCCATCGAATTCAACAGGTAGATGGAGATACATCGACTCCATCGGAGTGCACACTGTATCTCTCTATTCTATTATCTTACATGGATGCGATTGGAGCAGAATGGATCGCAACGACCATATAAGATGACATCCCAACGATCACAACATCCAGGATAAGAAACTCCGATTATTCAAACGCTGTAACTCTACATTCTAGTATCAGACTTGCATACTATTGCACTGACCATAAAAGACGACTTCAGAAAGTATATAACGTACATTACACAGTACAGTACAGTACATTAGGCGAATGAAGATACAACGACATCATTTGTGAGCACACTGTATCTCAGTATTTCATCATCCCTTAATGATACTTTTGAAGCGAATAAGTAGACAAAGACCATATAAGACAACATTCAAGAGGGTATAACGCACATAATAGGCCGAACAAGAAACTTCGACTTCGACTATGTTTACTCTGGGGCCTGCATTCTAGCTCCTGACATGCATATACTTGGGGCGGATAAGATAGCACCGAACATATACGATGACTATGAAGGGTATTCAACAAGTACAACAGGCAAATGGGGATACTTCGACTTCATCGGTGTGCGCACTGTATCTCTCTATTCTATAATTTCATATGGATACTTTGGAGCAGAATAGATCGCAAAGACCATATGAGACGACATCAAAGCAGGTATAACGCTCACAACATGCAGAACAAGAAACTCCGATTGCGACTATATTTATATTGTGAATTTGAATTCTAGCATCTGACATGCTTACAGTTGGAGAAGACACGATCGCACTGACCATATAGGTTGACTCAGAAGGGTATTCAGAGAGTACAACAGGCAAATCATAATAATAATAATAATAATAATGATAATAATGAACGGCTCCATTATTTTCAGTACTGTACAATATTGACATACATATTTCATAAGTAGATAATATAAACTGAAAATGAAAGGCGATGTTCAACTCATATAGTAGGTAAACCTACTATTGCCTTGTTCTTCTACTCGACCTTCGGAGGTCTCAAAAATCAGATTGGAGCTAACTCAAGTCAAACAACATCCTTTCAATATCATTAGATTTTCTTCACTGAGTAGGGTCTTAGAAATTATTCAGATGTGATTTTCACTCATCTTCAGCTTAAGACTGGTTTTCAATTCTGAGAATTTGAGGGATTCCATATGGAAAGGAATAAAGTTATTGTATACATTGCAAATTTGGTAACTGATCGAGCATTTGAAAAATTCAGTTTTGAATTGAGGCGGCGTTAGAAGTCCTTTGAACCGTACATTGACTGTATGTACATCAGTTCTGAATTTTATTTCATTATACAGGTAGATGGGTCATTTTGTGATGATAATTTCATGTTAGAGACAGGACGAGTACAATTGCCTCCTATTTTCCATGTTCAACCAGCCAGATTCCTTAAGTTTATAAGATATTCTTTCTCGTTTTCCCTTCAACCCTGCTGGGAAGGCTAAATATACTCGTTTGTAATCAAAGTTAGTGTTTAAAGTGCCTCATTTATTCCGAAGGTATGGAACACTGACTAGCTCAGTGGGCGGTGGAGTGAGTAAGGTTGCTGTGAATGACAGTGGCAGAGTGTTCAATGTATACTGAATATAATAAAACACAACACAGGTGCTGTTCTGGTATTGCAGTTATGAATTTAGCCCCTTCTTATACTTTACAAGCAGTTGGGTTTTCCCCCACTGATAAGGAATATAATATAACACAGTACTGTTGACTCTACCTTGGTGATCACCTCAGTTCACATAGAACTTTCATCTGATAAAAAGAATGGCCT
This sequence comes from Phaedon cochleariae, assembly GCA_918026855.4. Classification (NCBI taxonomy): domain Eukaryota; kingdom Metazoa; phylum Arthropoda; class Insecta; order Coleoptera; family Chrysomelidae; genus Phaedon; species Phaedon cochleariae. Next base: position 25,402,747 of record OU896714.1, on the reverse strand, counting down.
ATTTATCAAAACTTTTGCAGATTGATGGTGAACTTCCAGTAGACTGATGACGTAATTCTAATAGATCATGCAATATCCAGGTAGTAGTGCCCCAAAATAAACTATAAGACGCTTACCAGAGAGCAGGATCTTAGTTTGATGTGTTACATTCCCACTTATACTACCATCTTCTGAACAGTACAGTCCGGGATGGCTCAAAGCAGTAAGATGCTGTAAATCCTATAGTGACTACTGCAGGCAAGCAGTCAGCAGCTAGTTAGTTGGACTCCTTGTTTTACAACCAAGAAATCAATCATACAGGGGACGAAACTTGTAACTCCAACTCAATGGTCTTAGACTAGATCATGTAGGTTAACCAGAAAACTTCAAGTAAACGAGGAAGTCCAATTATTACATCAAAAATCCAAGTACATCAAAAATTCAAGTACCTCGAGAATTCCAAGTACCTCAAGAATTCCAGGTACCTCAAGAATTCCAGATACCTCAAGAAGCCCTTTGGATGGTGTGTGGGCTTCACGTGGTGATGAAGATGGCCGGCGAACGAAGACACAATGATCCTTGTTATGTATTTGAATTATTAATTAGTGATCACTTCTAAATTATTAGTTGAATGAAACTCAGTGTTCAGTTTTAGAGTAACCAAGTAGAACTGTTGATTCATTTCATAACAACCCACATCATTTATTTCATATACATCATGTTCTGAATATAGAATATAGTACATCTCCCTTTCCATAAACAATGACAAATTCATATTAGGATATATCATAACTAACAGTTATATCTGTCAGGTTTTTCAATCATTCTTCCATATCTCGACGTCTTTGAACCTATCGGAATACATTCAGAAGGTTCTGATTCAATTCGCTCAGAAGGTTCTGGTTCGATTTGCTCTCTATTTCTTTCATTCTGTACATTTCTCCTATGAAGTCCTGAAGAGTGTGGTATATTTATCAAATCATCATCATCATAAAATATTGTTTCTGTTGGGACACGTTGAATATACTTTCTATTCCTTGTGATAATTGTACCATCCTCTTTTACAATATCGTATGTTCGTTCACCTTTCAATCTTAAAATTTTACCAAATTTCCAAGTGCTACCAGGTCGATCTTGATATTTGATATTTTCATTGATTGAAAGATCAGTCATTGTTTTAGTATTTTTATCGTACTGTCGTTTATAGTTTTGTTGGTTATCATATATCTTTCTATCATATTTTTCCGAATCAATCACAGAAGGTTTCAGTTTGTCATCATGAATTGGTATGTTATCTCTTAGATATCGTGACATCAGAATTTGTGAAGGAGTAAAGGAATTGTATATAGGAGTATTTCTATAACTCAACAAAGCAATAAAAATATCTTCCTTATTATCCATAGTTTTCTTCAACATTTTCTTTATTGTCTGTATACATCTTTCAACCTGACCATTCGACTGTTGATAGTAAGGTGAAGAAGTGATATGATTGAAATTCCATTCTTTTGCAAATTCTTTGAATTTATGACTCGTTAGTTGTGGACCACAATCTGACACGAGAATTTGTGGAATCCCATGTCTTGCAAAAATAGATTTCAATTTATTAATTACATTGTCTGAAGTTGAATTATGATTAAGACTCATCAATTCTACATACTTGGAATAATAGTCTATTGCAATGAGATATTGTTCATTATATAAATCGAATATATCAATTCCAACTTTGAACCAAGGTCTTCGTGGTATATCATGAGGAATCAGAGGTTCTGATTGATTTGAATTTGAATACTTTTGGCACATTTGACAATTTCGTACCATTTCCTCGATTGTTCGATTCATACCAGGCCAATAAATTGAATAATTTGCTCTTTGGATAGATTTATTTATGCCAAAATGTCCAGCGTGAATACAGGATAAAAGTTTATTTCTCATTTCTGAAGGAATAATAATTTTTTGAGATTTATAAATAAGTCCATTTCCTTCAGTGATTTCGTCTTTAAATTTAAAATAATGTTTGACAATCTCCGGCACTTTTTTGATACATTTAGGCCAACCCTCATTTATAAAATGTTTCAGTAATTTCATTTCTTCATTTTTCGCACTAAATTCTTGCAATTCAGTTAATTTAGTGTCAGAGATGTCTAATTTAGCAGTAACTAAACAAACTTGTGCATCAAGCTCTAAATTATCATTATATTCTTTATTCAAATTCGCCCTGGACAAAGCATCAGCAACTACCAAATCTTTACCTGGTTTGTATTTGATTTCAATATCAAATTTTTGTAGAGATAATAACATGCGTTGAAGTCGGGAAGGACAATCATTCAAATATTTTTTAAAAATGGAAATTAATGGACGATGATCAGTTTCAACAATGAACCTTCTTCCATAGATATATTGATAAAATTTGTCACATCCGAAACAAATCGCTAATAATTCTTTCTCAATTTGTGCATACCTCATCTGAGTGTTCGTCATCGCTCTAGATGAATAAGCACACGGTATTCCTTGTTGCAATAGTACAGCTCCTAAACCATTTTTTGAAGCATCAACTGAAATGGTAACTTCTTTCTCAGGATTGAAATACTGTAAAGCAGGTTTATTAATGATAATATTTTTCAAATCCATGAAAGCTTTGTCATGATTATCATTCCAAGTGAATAAAGTATCTTTTTTAATGAGTTGTCTTAAAGTATATGTCTTCTCCGATGAATTTTCAATGAATTTTCCAACATAATTTATGAGACCTAGGAATCTTTGAACATCGTTTTTATTTTTCGGAGTAGGCATATTTTGAATTGCTTCAATTTTATCATCATCTATTTCTATGTCATCTTTCGAAAATTCATAACCCAAATATTTAATTTCTTGGACCCCAAATTTGCATTTTTTCCTACTGAATTTAATATTATTTTCCCTGGCAATATCAAAAACTCTCCTAAGACGCATATCGTGTTCTGATTTAGTTTTACCATGGACTTAAATATCATCTATATAAATTTCTACACCATCAACATTGAAAATGTCTTTGAAATTGGCCTGAAAAATCTCACTTGCTGTTTTGATTCCAAATGGCAACCGTAAAAACCTGAATCTTCCAAAGTATGTTCCAAAAGTACATAGTTTACTGCTGCTTTCATCAAGTAGAATGTTCCAAAAACCACTAGTTGCATCAAGTGAAGAGAAATAGCAAGAACCATTCAAATTGGCCATGATTTCTTTAATGGTGGGGAATTTATATGGATGTCTTTCAATTACTGCATTAAAATTTCGAGGATCCAAACACATTCGAAGGGAATTATCGTTTTTTCTAACAATCACTACAGGATGTACCCATTCGGACGAACCTTCCACACGAGCAATTATATTCTGATTGAGTAGATCTTTTATTAAATTTTCAAATTTATCTAAAATGGCAAAAGGAATACGTCGTACAGGTTCAATTACAGGAATTGCATCATTGGCAATTTCAATATGGTAAGGCTTTCCAATTTTACTAATACCTTCGAATAAATCTTTATTTTCATTGACAAAGTCTTCATAATTTGATATGGCATTTTTATTATCAATTAACTCAACACGTTTGATCAAATTCAGTTCAATAGTTGATGGTAAACCTAAGATCGACCCAGCATCACTATCAACAATATAAAAATCTAAATTATAAAAATTATTTTTGTGCACCACTGGTAATTTACATTTTCCTAAAATACATAATTTATTTCCAGTGTATGACAATAAATTATCCTTACAGTGTGGAAGTACACCAGGATTCAAATTCATCAGTTGAAATATACTTTTGGGAACGATATTAACTTGGCTACCTGTATCGATTTTGAACATGAACTCTTTGTTTTGGATTTTCAGATCCACAAACCAAACTGAATTATTTTCCGAATGAATTGAATCAATTCTTAGAATTGCATCATCAAAATCATCTTGATTTCTGATTTCCTCGACTTTTTCCTTCGAAGAATATGTCATTTTGATTTTACACACATTAGCGAAATGATTTTTACGAGAACATTTCACACATGTCTTACCAAACGCAGGACACTTATTTATATCATGATCCCTACCACACCTACTACAATTCTTTATAGATTTATTTTCAGTCATCGACTTCTTTACTTCTTTGTTCGCAAACTGCTTAGTTTTTCTTACTTCTTGAATCTCTTTGATAATAGAACCACTCTTCATTGCTTCAGATTGTTGCTTGGTATTTTCTGCAATCACACATAATTGAATTGCTCCTTCAAGGTTGAGCTTATCACCAGCTTGGAGTAATCTTCTCTGTTGATCTTCATGATTAATACCGATCGTCAACATGGTTTTCACCAAATTATCTTGTAGGGCACCAAATTCACAATGTTTCGCCATATTTTTAAAGTCCGTAACAAATTGTTCTAGAGATTCATGATTCTTTCGGTGAGTAAAGAACTTGAATCTTTCATAATCCAAACTTTTCTTCGGAACAAAGTGATTTTCAAATCTGTTAATCAAAATATCAATCTTGTCCACTTCATCTTCATTGAATTGAAATGAGTTATAGATGTGCATTGAATCTTCACCTAAATAATGTAATAGCTGTGCGCACCTGATTTTTTCTGATTTCTCATCAGTTTCACTAGCTATGAGATAGTTCTTGAATTTCTGAATCCATATTCTCCAATTTTCTGCTAAATTTCCAGTAATTGACATCGGCTGAATTTTCAAGTCAGACATAATTTGGCAAGTGTCAATTTCAATTTTCTAGGGTACGTTTTTCTTACTGTGGATCTGCCTAACACTTCCTTTATATTTCTGCCGAAACTTTATTCGCATTCAGACTGCGCCATGTTATATATTTGAATTATTAATTAGTAATCACTTCTAAATTATTAGTTGAATGAAACTCAGTGTTCAGTTTTAGAGTAACCAAGTAGAACTGTTTATTTATTTCATAACAACCCACATCATTTATTTCATATACGTCATGTTCTGAATATAGAATATAGTACAATCCTCTTTCGAGATTTCCTGAACTCCAAGTCCAGAATGAAGTGGAAGAAGTCTCTCTTGATCCCACCAGTAGTGGACAAATAAACGAAATACGATAAGCGATACTCAACGAAATAAAAGACTTTAATCCTATCTTACGTTCTACCGTAGCCAGTCACCAAAATCAGAAATCCCAAAAATCAGGTCCAGATTATCCAGGAAGAATCCCCACTATATTGTTATCTCTCTCCTAGATTTGGCGTGCAAGAGGAAGGAGTTATGCGCATGACCGTTATCACTCATCAAGTCCTCATTCAGATGACAGCATAGAGCCATAGAACAACAGAAATCAGAAATCAGGAGCCAAAATAGCATATTTGCCTAAATGACATCGCAGAACACGGAACATCGGAATAAATATCAGACCATTGAAACTGTTTGATTACCCGCGGCCGCAACGCTCATTCGGAACACACCATCCCTTGACCAACCACACTGCTCAGCGACCTGCTGGCTATGTCCCCTGTAAGTGAATTGTCAAAAGAAGAAAAAGCATATCTTGGGTTAATGTTTATTACTCGAAATAAATACACACAGTAATTTTGACAATGTAAGCAATAACAAAGGTGGAATACTGATGCAACATCCTTCAAGGGCTTAATTCTATTATTTAAGAAAAAAACGCAGCACTGGTGGTTTAACAAGGAAGGGCAGGGGTTGAAATATACCGTGAACAAAACAGCTTGATGACTTTCAGGAAGAAAAATAGATTCTGTCAGATCGATATGTCACTTTGTCCACCAAAGTAGTCAGGCGTAGGGCTCCACAATCATGCTCAAAGGTTCATCTCGTAGGTAAGTACAAAATCATTCGATTTCCATAGATTCAACAGTGCTTTTTGGTTAAAGTGGAATCAACTCGTAACAACTCCCCCTCAACTCCCAAGAGGTTTACCTGTAAATTTCTTCTGAGTAAGTATGTTACTTTGCAACTGAAGGAGAACAGCAGTGGATTTAACTGTGAAGCCAAAGCGAGCCAAAAGAACACTTCAAGAAATTAAAAATACAGCGTGAGCCGGCAAGACGACTTACCTTATTGTGATCCTGCTGATCTCCTTCTGAAGGGCCCTTCCAGCGATCCAAACTTTGCTTGCCTGAAGCGACAGCGGGTTAAGCGAATCAAGCGGGTTAAGGGTGAAGCAGGCAAAACAAAGGGTTTACTCCCTGGAGTTTCACTCAAATATATGCTGCGAGCGATATGCACCTAGCGCGAGACCCAGTGGTACTACTGGTTCCTTTTCGTATATGTGATCGAAAACTCGTTTAAGGACACGCATAATCTTGGTCGCCTTGAGGCTCAGTTTCTTCGCGGTAAAAATAAACTCTCGAATAAACTACTTATGAAAAATTAATATATATGTTCTGATAAAGATATTGCCATTCCGCAACATTTTCTTCCCGGCGAAAAGGCATTGCCCATTGAAAAGAAAGAAAAAAAAATTCTGATACAGTAACACAGCACAGACATATAGAGCACAATAGGTAGAGAATAACATAAATCATTGTCACTGTCGGGCAGTGGACACAGCTTGACCAACGGACGCTTCAAATTTCCTGTTGCAGTTCTTACCGTTGATACTCGAGCCACCTGATCATCGTCCAAATGTAGCTGAACTATTCGTCCCAGAGACCACTTACAGGGAGGAACATTATCAGTCTTGATAAGGACAAGTGATCCGATATTTGGTGACACACCGGGGTCCAACCATTTGCCTCGTTGTTGCAACGTATGCAAATACTCTTTGTGCCATCGGCGCCAAAAATCTTGGTGGAGGCGTTGCATCATTTGCCATCGTGATGAACGATTGAGGGAAGTCGACGTAAGATCTGGCAATGGCAAAGCGGACAACGGCTCCAAAGTCAAGAGATGACCAGGCGTAAGGGCGTTGATATCTTCGACGTCTGCACTCATGGCGTTGAGGGGCCTCGTATTTAAAATCGATTCTATCAAAGTTGAGACTGTATGAAATCCTTCATATGTTGAAATTTGCTGGCCAACGACACGTGGAAAATGTGTCTTGACGGATTTGACTCCAGCTTCGCATAAACCATTGAAGTGTGGAGCACTGGCGGGAGTTGGATGAAATGTAATTTTTTCATGACTCGCGGCATTCTCCATTAATTTAAGGAGTTCACGATTTGCACCCGAAAAGTTCGTACCACAATCACTGTGGAAATGTGAAACACGACCACGACGCGCAATAAACCGCTGTTAGGCGGCTAAGAATACCTCAGTGGACAAGTCACTTGCTAGTTCGAGATGTACAGCTTTTGTGGCAAAGCAGACAAAAATGCAGAGATAGGCTTTGCTGGTTCGTACACCGCGATGTCGAGTGAATGTTATGAAAAATGGTCCGCCAAAGTCTACCCCACAACGCAAAAATGGCTTTACCTGAGGAATGCGGGAAATTGGTAGATTACCCATAGGGGGTTGGAAATTACGTGGATTGGTTTTCCAGCATCTCAAGCATTTTGAAAGAACAGCACTGATTGCCCTCTTTGGAGATAAAATCCAAAACTGTTGGGAAAGTAAGAAGTGATTTGCACGAAAACCGGAGTGGAAAAACTTTTCATGAAAATGTTGGATTAGTAGCCTTGTTAGGCGAGCTTGGCGGGGCAACAAAATAGGATATTTAGCCGAATAAGATAAAGAAGTATGCTTCAAGTGTCCGCCAACTCTGAGGATGCCCTCGTCATCGATAAAAACTTGTAATTTTTTAAGCGGTTTCGAGAACCCTCTGCCGTTGATTTCGTCTTTGAAATAAGTTTGTTGCGTGTGCTTGACTGAAGTTATTAGTGACCTGTGAAGTTCAGTATTTTCAAGTATACCACCAAATCGTTCAGGAGCTTTTCTGACATTGCGAATAAATCGTAAAATATAAGCCACCACATTCTGTATCGTTCGAAAGCATGAATGATTTGTGAGTATGTCTTCAATGAAGCTATGAAAGAGTGAGGCAATAAGTACAGTTTTTGTTTCCTCCGCCAACGGAACTGTAAATGGAAATAAATGTGCCACTGGCCACAAGCTCTCGTTTTCTCGTAGGAATGGAGGGCCTTCAAGCCACATAGAGTGAGAGATCAGTGCCGAGGGGAGGACTCCTCTGGATTCAATATCTGCGGGATTGTTGGCCGAATCTAAACTACTCAACACTAATTTCGTCGCACACCAAAATGCCGCCCCTGTTATAATGTGAATAACTTTTTTCAGTTCAAAACAATTTGAATTTGGTTCACACTGTTCGATAGCCCAGTCCTTCAGCTATAATCCCGAACAAAATTGAAACATAGGGGTATTCACATAAAATCTCTACATGGTGTTTTCCGACACTGTGCGAAATTTCGGAATATTCAAAAGGCTCTCAAATGGTGAAGACAATTTTTTTCTCAACTTCGACAACAGCCAAAAATGTCTCATAGAAACTTATAAAAAAATATATATGAGAATTAATGAGAATGAAGTTGGATAGTGAAACAGTAATTCCGTATAATCCTATGTATTTTGCAGATCCATATATAATCAGTTTCTAATGGCGATTCTCTCCCTTCTTCTTAAAAGTATGAACTGTTTTTCGCAGATATATTCATAATCAGTTCCTACTAGTAATTCCTGGTTATTTACATATGAGAATATATCAGAGTCAAGTTGGATAGTGAAACAGTAATTTATAAGCTCGAAATGTATTCTGCAGTTACATTTATAATCAGTTCCTAATGGCAATCCTCAATGGAGTCGATGAGTTTGAACTGTAATTCACAGATACATTCATAATCGGTTCTAAATGGCAATTCCTTATTAAAACATCGTAATTCATGATTTTGAAATGTGTTCTGCATGTACATTCATGACCGGTTCCTAATAGCAATTTCCAACGAAGTCTTTGAGTATGAACTATGTTTCACAGATACATTTATAATCAGATTTTGATGGCAATTTCTCATTGAAACACTGTGGCATTCATGAGAATGGAATGTGTTCTGCATATACATTCATGATGAGTTTCTAATAGCAACTCTATGAGTATGAACTCTGTTTTGCAGATACATTTGAAATCAGTACCTAATTGCAATTTCTTATTGAATTAACGTGGCATTTATGAGTTTGAAATGTGTATTGCAGATACATTCATGATGAGTCCCTTATAGCAATCATCATCAGTTCCTAATTGGAATTCCCCATTGGAACACCGTAGCATTCATCAGTTCGAAATGTGTTTGACAGGTACATTCATGATGGGTTTCTATTGACAGTTCTTCATGTACTCAATGAGTATCAGCTGTGTTTCACAGATACATTTATAATCAGTTCTTAATAGCAATTATTTCCGAAGTCTTTGAGTATGCACTCTGTTCTGCTGATACATGTATAATCAGTTCCTGATTGGAATTCCTCATTGAAATACCGTGGCATTCATGAGTTGAAAATGTGTATTGCAGATACATTTATAATGGTAATTTTTTAGTATAAACTGTTTTGCAGATACATTCACAATCAGTTCCTTATTATAATTTCTTATTGAAATACCGTGGCATTTATGAGTTTGAAATGTGTGTTGCAGATACATTCAGAATGAGTTTCTTATATCAATTCCGTATTAACTCTATTAGTATAAACTCTGTCTTGCAGAAACATCCATGATCAATTCCTAATAGGAATTCCTTATTGGAGCACAGTGGCATTTATGAGTTTGAAAAGTATCCTGCTGGTACATTCATAATCAATACCTAATAGCAATTCCTCAGGAACACTTAGAGTATAACTCTGTTTTGCAGATACACTTATCATCAGTTCCTAATTGGAATTCCTCATTGAATTACCGTGGCATTTATCAGTTTGAAATGTGTTTCACAGGAACGATCATAATGAGTTCCTATTGGCAGTTTTTCACGTACTCTATGAGTATAATCTGTGTTTCACAGATACATTTATAATCAGTTCGTAATAGCAATTTCTTTCGAAGTGTATGAGAATAAACGCTGTTTTGCAGATACATTAATTATAATTAGTCCCTATTCGGGATTTTATTCAAATACCTTGGCATTTATGAATTCAAAGTGTGTAAGGGTCTTTATTCTGGTGGCCCTTACTTTGGCGCTCTGTTCAGGACAGGAGACTACTCTGGTATTTGACAGGGGGGATTCTCGAGCGCCAGATTTTTGATAAAGGTGATTTACTTCACCTGCTCCTCCCAACTTAGTCGGGAAGGAGGCCCACAGTAGCAACAGTGGAGAAAGGTACAGGAGGTATACCTACCTCGGTACCCACAGTATAATCCAGGGGTCAATGGTATTGAATCGACCTGGAATCAATAAGTAGCCAAGGGAGTGTAGGCTTTAATTACAAACCCTGGGTCTAGCCTGGAATACTGGTTGCTATTTCTGGTCTGGATAATTACAGGAATCAAAGCAAAATATCTCTCAGGTCTTTGGTATTTTAAGGTTAGGTCTGGAAAATTATTTACTCAACTATTTCATCATTTCTACCTGGAGACTCGGAAACACAGTTCTAAACGAATTAAACAGATTCAATTTCTATTTATCTTTTCTTTTCCTTCGATTTTTCTAATTTTCCAATATCGGATTTTTAGTGAGGTTAATTAATTATATTTTTCCATTAATGTCAATAGTTCATGAAACATAGAACACCGCCTGACGGGATACAAAGCACAGAGACACCGGTGCACAGGACTGGATTTCTCAAGGAAAAGAAGAAGAAGTGTTGTTAACGCTTGTCAGTGTCAGTCGTCAGTCAATAATAATATTCTGCAATTTTGACAAATGAAAATATTGAAAATCACTAAATAAATTATTGAACTATTTGGAACTGAAAACAATGACAACAGAGAAGGAAATATGAAATATGCAATCACAAAATCCGTTTATTCAATTTAGAGTTCTGGATTCTTTACACAGGTCGGGTGAGTATCGGTGTGAAAAACAACAGGAATGAAATGAGGCTATAAACAGGATGAATAACACTGGTGAAAAATATACAAACTTACATGTGCAACAGGAAAACACTATACAATACTATTTTACACTGGTTTTGAATGAACTATGAGAGCACTAAAAGATCAGCAAGAGAATCAGGAGCTTGAAGAGCCACGGGGATCAGGTAGTGTAGACTTGTAGAGAAGAGCTTAGAGAGTCGGTCCTTGGCTGTCTTCAGTATTTATGCACTGCTTTGGCCTTGGCACAAGGACAAGTAAATCTGGAATCTCATTGGTCAAAACTCCCACCTTGTCATGGCTCATGGCCATGGCCACTAAATCTGTCCTTGAAAAGCACATGTGCACCTCCAACACAAAAGGCGGAAAAAATAATATTACACCCTAAATGGGTACAGGAACAGGATCTACTACCTTTGCTTATGCTACTGAATGAATTTGGCTGGAAAATATTCAATAACAACAAAGTTATGAGCAGTTAAACATTCATCATTTCAACTGATAAATAATTCAATCAAATTTCATATCATGAGCAAAGGGTTGAAAAATATTGAAGTCTTTAGGGTTGTAATGATGTTCATCAGCTTTTACTATCAGGAAAAGCTTTGTGAAGTCAGGAATCAATGCATTACTCAGCTCTCTCAGGTTTTCAGGTTTCGAGCTTTCGAACAGGTGAAATTCAACTAGAATCAGGCTCAGGTACTTAGATTTTGATCAAAACCAGTCTAGTAATGAAGCTGGTCAAAAACACTTCATTACACACCCCTCATACTTGCGGAAAAAAAATGGAAGCTCTAGCTTCTATTTTTTTTTTAACTCATTCATCACCAAAATATACACTATATACATTACCAACTATAAACTGGAATACTATATATACAATCCATATATCTAAACAATATCTGGAAATCACCTTACATCCACTCAGGATATCTATAGCAGGACCTAACTGTAAACCATATCTACAAACACTATCTGGAATCTTTTCTCACTATTCAGATTATTTACAACAGGATCTGAAACAGTAAAAAGATTAATATCTCCTATACTTACTATTTACATAAACGTCTGGATTTCTGGACTGGACTAAATCCAGACGTCTCTGGACCAAAGTGTTCTGGAAAAATATTTGCTTTCCACTTGCAATATTTCCTTTGATGGCCAGGATTCCCACATTTCCAACAAATCCTTACTTCTGCAGAGTAGGAATAATGGGAGACAGAACTAGGCAAATTGGAAGCAGAGGCGGGTCGGACTGCTTCAAAACTAGAATTCCGGAAACAGGACTCGTCGGAATTCATCGTTGCGGATGCCTTCTTCTGTTTCCAAGCTGGATAACGGGACGATAGGAAATTGTCCGGACCTAATTTCCTATTTCTGTTCCTGGAACACTTTCGCATTAAACCTATATTAGTAGTACCGGTCTCTGTAATGATTTCTGTCACTCCATTGACAGTCTGGACATCATTACAGAACCTAAATTCCATCTGTACTGGAATTTCTGGAAAATCTGGAATTTCTGGAAAATCTGGATTATCTGGAACATATGCTCTACGCACATCTTCTGTATCCTCAGGATCTTTCAAAACATTCCTATTCCCTGAAAAATGTTGTAAATCTGACATTTCTGGAATATACGGATTAAATGCTGGTTCTGGATAATCTCGATTCTCTACACCCACTGAATGTGCTGAATATCCCGGATTCCTACTTTCAGGAATTTCCGGATGCTCTGGATACCCTGGATGTTCTGGATAAATTAACTCACTGAGTACTGGATTCTCGGAATAGTCTGGAGGGAGACATACACAATCACGGGATAAAACATCCCTCTGGCCACATCTGGAACAAAATATTTTTGGTTGGTGTCTGCAGGCACTTCTCATGTGACCTCGCAGTCCACATCTCCAACAAACAGTCTCACTGTTTCGAAGTCCTATATTTTGTCTTCTCTTCTGGGTAAATGTCCTGGAACTAGGTTCTTCATACCTAATCGGTTCTGGACAAAATGACACAGGTGAGGGTGGTGGCAGGTAGTGATAACCCTGGTAGGTTTGATATATCTCACTTCTCAGGCTCTCATATTCTAGAATTCTTGAGATAAGTGATGGTACATCCTGGAAATCAGTCTTTCTGATATACAGGCGGTAGTCTGGCAGTAAATTCCGGTATAGCCAAGTCAATTCTTGTGCTTTATCAAGAGTGCCTTGTCTTCGGATTAGTGTCTGCATGTCTATCACATAATCTCTAGCTGGTTCTTCCACTGTCTGTTTCCTCTGGATGATATCAATCTGGAGCTGTTCATGATATCGAAGCGGAAAGTATGCTACCTGGAAACACTCTTTGAAAGCTGGCCAGGAATTCCAGTTTCCTTTATTACAGCGGTACCATAACAGAACTCTTCCTTTTAACAGGTCAGGTAATACATCCAGGAGCTGGTCTGGTTCTACTTTCTGCACGTTTCCAATCTCTTCTAGTCTTTCCAGGAAATCTACAGGATCTGTTGTTCCATCAAATTGCAAATTCCAGTGATAGGTGTTCAATCCACTAGAATAACACAGGACAGGAATTTCAGGACTATCAGGAGGTATGTCAGGACTCTCTAGAGTTGTTTCAGGATCATCCGGATGTGTTTCTGGACTACCTGGAGTTGGTTCAGGACTATCTGGAGGCTCATGTGGTTCAGGAATATCTGGTAAATCTGGAGGCGGTTTCCTCACAAGATTCTCAGGCCTAAGGGCTAATATTTCAGGAACTTCCACCCTCAGGAACCACATCAATCGGTTTTGTAGCATCTCCACAGGACCTTCAGTTTTTAGACCATACCTTCTCAGTTCTCTGATTAATTCGGATTGGTTCAGGTTATATACCCAACTCACTCTTGGGTTCAAACCTGATATGTGCTCTCGGTAGCTCTCTGGACCTGGATTCCTCGATTTTTGGAGGTTCTCACAACCTTTACATATATCATCAACTATATCACGGCCTAACATTTTATTCAACTGGTTAAATGAGCTGGAATGTCAGGATGATTATCAGGATGAACTGTATTCGGAAATTAACGGATTTGGCTCTCTTGCCCAGCAAACATGTATCGCGCGGGCCTTTAGACGCCCTCCAAAAACTGCCGACAGTCAACATCAGCGGGCCACAATCATGATACATCGTCGGCCCGGCTAGCCCGTGTCGCACCGGCCGCTAGTAGGCCGCCCGACTATCTACCGACACTATTCGGTTAGAAATAAAAAAAAGATATAGTCGGGAGTCGGACTCGAACTTGCGATCGAACGGATATCCAACCAACTGTCAGACGCTTATACCACTAGGCTACTGCGAAACTTGAAAGATACTATTACGAATCCATCAGTCAACAGAATTGAAATAGTACAATACTTCAATTATATTTGATATTTGATCATATACGATATACCTATCATAACTTGTTGATTCGACGACGTAGAATAGGTTTAGTCTGATAATGTTCTAGCCACATTACTTTTCCAGTGTTTGATCTATTACTGTGAATCAAATATTTTTCGAATATAGGTAAAGAGCTGAACTTCGCATTGGAGCATCATTGTTATAATATAGGGTAATGAACAAATATTTAGCTCAAAATCATTACCACAAAAATGGATTGGTAGACAATAACGAGTTTAATTATTGTTATATAACATATATCATTATTCTTGATGTCGGACGATAGTTTGCTGGGATCAATCATAAAACTCACCAACTTTTTCTAAATAATATTAATATTATCACGCAGTTTAACAAATACCTGAAGACAAGTGACAGACAACTGACGCGATCTACGGACACAGAACTAAAACACGAAAATAAATTAGCAGTACTACCAATGCTCAAAAACCCAGTGATGCCAACATTGCGTTTGGTTCAGTTACCACTGACCTGTAAACAACATACATACTGCGTCAAAGCGACATCGGCACGATTGTCGGGAATTTTAAACGGGCAATTTCTGGCTGAATAACAAACATCCATTATAAACATGCGTACGTTCAGCCATGGCGGCAAAACCGATGTCGTTTCAACATTTTAACGACATAGGTGTGCCGCTGCCGACAACTAACCGCAGTTACCAGCAATCGGCCGCCTATTTACCGCTCAATCATGTTTGCTGGGTGCTGTCTCAAAATTTAGTGACTCTCATGACAAAAAAAAAAAACATATACCTAGACTCAACAAATAACTTCTGGATATCTGGATTTTGATTTCATTTATAGCTCAAGTTGACTGGAACTGTTCTCTACAAAAATCAGGTTCAAATTTATAATCAACTCTCAAAAAACAAACTATACAGGTACTTTTCTGGAAAAATGCTATGATTCTGATTCCAAACAATGAAATACTGGTTCAGGAAAAAAAAATGTACTGGACTTGTATCAAGCAACTTTTCTGTTGAACAGGACTGGACTATTTTCTGATTCAATAACCAAGAAGTCCCTGCTCGGGCGCCATTTGTAAGGGTCTTTATTCTGGTGGCCCTTACTTTGGCGCTCTGTTCAGGACAGGAGACTACTCTGGTATTTGACAGGGGGGATTCTCGAGCGCCAGATTTTTGATAAAGGTGATTTACTTCACCTGCTCCTCCCAACTTAGTCGGGAAGGAGGCCCACAGTAGCAACAGTGGAGAAAGGTACAGGAGGTATACCTACCTCGGTACCCACAGTATAATCCAGGGGTCAATGGTATTGAATCGACCTGGAATCAATAAGTAGCCAAGGGAGTGTAGGCTTTAATTACAAACCCTGGGTCTAGCCTGGAATACTGGTTGCTATTTCTGGTCTGGATAATTACAGGAATCAAAGCAAAATATCTCTCAGGTCTTTGGTATTTTAAGGTTAGGTCTGGAAAATTATTTACTCAACTATTTCATCATTTCTACCTGGAGACTCGGAAACACAGTTCTAAACGAATTAAACAGATTCAATTTCTATTTATCTTTTCTTTTCCTTCGATTTTTCTAATTTTCCAATATCGGATTTTTAGTGAGGTTAATTAATTATATTTTTCCATTAATGTCAATAGTTCATGAAACATAGAACACCGCCTGACGGGATACAAAGCACAGAGACACCGGTGCACAGGACTGGATTTCTCAAGGAAAAGAAGAAGAAGTGTTGTTAACGCTTGTCAGTGTCAGTCGTCAGTCAATAATAATATTCTGCAATTTTGACAAATGAAAATATTGAAAATCACTAAATAAATTATTGAACTATTTGGAACTGAAAACAATGACAACAGAGAAGGAAATATGAAATATGCAATCACAAAATCCGTTTATTCAATTTAGAGTTCTGGATTCTTTACACAGGTCGGGTGAGTATCGGTGTGAAAAACAACAGGAATGAAATGAGGCTATAAACAGGATGAATAACACTGGTGAAAAATATACAAACTTACATGTGCAACAGGAAAACACTATACAATACTATTTTACACTGGTTTTGAATGAACTATGAGAGCACTAAAAGATCAGCAAGAGAATCAGGAGCTTGAAGAGCCACGGGGATCAGGTAGTGTAGACTTGTAGAGAAGAGCTTAGAGAGTCGGTCCTTGGCTGTCTTCAGTATTTATGCACTGCTTTGGCCTTGGCACAAGGACAAGTAAATCTGGAATCTCATTGGTCAAAACTCCCACCTTGTCATGGCTCATGGCCATGGCCACTAAATCTGTCCTTGAAAAGCACATGTGCACCTCCAACACAAAAGGCGGAAAAAATAATATTACACCCTAAATGGGTACAGGAACAGGATCTACTACCTTTGCTTATGCTACTGAATGAATTTGGCTGGAAAATATTCAATAACAACAAAGTTATGAGCAGTTAAACATTCATCATTTCAACTGATAAATAATTCAATCAAATTTCATATCATGAGCAAAGGGTTGAAAAATATTGAAGTCTTTAGGGTTGTAATGATGTTCATCAGCTTTTACTATCAGGAAAAGCTTTGTGAAGTCAGGAATCAATGCATTACTCAGCTCTCTCAGGTTTTCAGGTTTCGAGCTTTCGAACAGGTGAAATTCAACTAGAATCAGGCTCAGGTACTTAGATTTTGATCAAAACCAGTCTAGTAATGAAGCTGGTCAAAAACACTTCATTACAAGTGTGTATTGCAGATACATTCATAGATAGCTTATTATAGCACAGTCATATGAGATCTACGAGTATGAATTCTGTTTTGCAGATACATTTCATAATCAGTCACTAATCGGAATTTATCACTAAAATACCGTGGTATTTATGAGTTCAAAATGTGTATTGTAGATACATGCATTCATAATGGGTTCATCATAGCAATTCCATATGAACTCTGATTTGCAGATAGATTTATAATCAGTTCCTGATCAGAACTCCTTTTCGGAATGCAGTGGCATTTATGAGTTTGAAATGTTTATTGCAGATACTTTCATAATCAGTTCCTCATAGAAATTCCATATTAACTCTATTAGTATGAACTGTGTTCTGCAGATACATTCATAATCAGTTCCTGATCAGAGTTTCTCATTGTACTACAGTGGCATTTATGGGTTTGAAATGCGTTCTGCAGGTATATTCATGATCAATTCCTGATGTATAACTCTGTTGTGCATATACACTTATCATCAGTTCCTAATTGGAAGTCTTAATTGAAACAGCGTGGCATTGATTAGTTTGAAATGAGTACAACATATCTATTCATAAAGAGTTACTATTGACAGTTCTTCAGTATTTTGTACTGAACCCCTGCTTATTTTTTCATGTATCATTCGATTTTGTTTCCAAGAACGATCTCTCATATTTTTTCTATATAAACCAACAGAAGAACAGTTGAACTTTTGAAAAAATAGTCAGTTTTTTCATTGGCATATATAAAATTTGAAAATTTAAAGGAAGAGTATTGGAGAAAGTTTCTTGGATAAATAAAATTGACAATACATAAAAAAGTTGAGTAGGGGTTCTAAATATTCGTGAATACCCTGTACAGGCTGTCCCATTTTCGATGTCATAACGGGATAGGTATCTCATTTATTTTCTAAAATAGAGATTTTCCATTTTCGCAAACGTGGGCTTCTTTTTAGTGAAACTCACGATACCCTTAACCAAGTTTCTGTAGCCCGCTGCCTTTTTGAGATACAGGGCGAAATTGAAAATGCTGCATTTCGGGACCCTTCTTGTATCTCAACCATCTCCCAATTCATCGAAAAAGTCGAAAGTGTTTGTCATACATTTTTTCACGTAGAATCCAGTGGCGTAATCAGAATTTCAGAATAAGCTGCTATTATCCAGATATAATCAATCCAAAGTTATGTTTTTTCAAATGGAACATCACGCATATTTTTCCTCATTTGAAACATTGATGCTTTTCGCTTTTCAAAAATATACAACTTATGAGATATTTCTAGTCTTAGCCCAACATTCTGATAAATTCTAGTTTCTCAGTAGACTTTTCATCGATTGAACTTGTAAATATCTGGCAACATTGTCCATATCATAAATTTTCATATTTGCCTTGTTGCTGATACAGTGTTTCGTCACACACTAGATTCAATTTTTACCAACAATAAACATTCACCAATATTCAGCAGTATTTATTGAATATAAAAGCTGTGGACCTAACGAGTAGGTGGCTATGAAAAAAAAGCGAGTGCAGAATGTTTTATAATATTTGTCACATACCTCTGTAGAATTTACAATTTTTTCATACAGCGGCGAATAATAATCCAGGATATCAGAACCACAAA
The DNA here is from genome assembly GCA_918026855.4 of Phaedon cochleariae. NCBI lineage: Eukaryota > Metazoa > Arthropoda > Insecta > Coleoptera > Chrysomelidae > Phaedon > Phaedon cochleariae. The sequence continues at coordinate 25,384,029 of OU896714.1, read as the reverse complement.
AATTTGAAACCAACTCATTTTATATCACAACCATTTCTAATTTTCGTATCCTGGATTAGTATTCGCTATCGTATGAAAAATTTGTGAATTCGACAGGGAGGTGGCAAGGATTTAAAAACATTCTACACTCGCTCTGTTTTCATAGCCAGCTACTAATGAGGTCCACATCTTTTAGAGACAATAAATATTGCTGAATATTGGTAGATCTTTAATGTTGGTGGAATTGAAACTAGTGTATGAGAAAACATTGTGTCGGCAGTAAGGTCAATATGAAAATTTGTGATATGGACAATGCATGGTTCCACATATTCACAAGGCCCATCGATGAAAAATCTACTGAAAAACTAGACATTTTTCAAATTCATGCCTTCTACTATATACAGGGTGTCCCTAGACCAGTGGGACAGTTAAATATCTTCTGCACCAATAGGAATTTTCAAAATATTATAATTCCACATTATATCGTATCATGAGTGCTATCTTCAGGAATGCCTATATTTTATACGAGGGGCGCAATGAAGGCTCACAAAATCGAACATCAATTTTTTCAAATGGAACACCCTGTATCTATTTGCATTTTCATATTCTCCTTGAAGGGCTGAATTCAATGACCTAGCATACTTGAGGTCTAGCGGGAATGATTTCCGAGATATATGGTGTGGAAAATCGAGATTTTTCATTTTTGGGAATTGTTTGTGTCAAAACTATTCATTATTGGTCAAAATGGCTTACATGTCCATATCTTAACTTTTGATTTACTATTCACTCGTATTTAAATTAAACAAATACAGGGTGGTGTATAATTCTCAGTTTCAGTCGGAATTCCACACCACCCTGTATTTGTTTCAATTGAATACGAGTAAATAGTAAATCAAAAGTTGAAACATGGACATGTGAGCCGTTTTGACCAATAATGAATAGTTTTGACACAAAAAATTCCCAAAAATGAAAAATCTCGATTTTCCACACCCTATCTCTCGGAATTCATTCCCGCTAGAGCCCAAGTGTGCTAGGTCGTTGAATTCAGCTCTTCAAGTAGATTATGAAAATGCAATAAAATACAGGGTGTTCCATTTGAAAAAATTGATGTTCGATTTTGTGAGCCTTTCTTGTGCCCCTCGTAGAAAATATAGTCATTCATGAAGTTAGCACTCATAATGCGATATGCTGTGGAATTATAATATTTCGAAAATTCCTATTGGTTCAGGAGATATCCAACTGTCCCACTGGTCTAGGGACACCCTGTATATATATATATATATTATCGCTTGGAGCGCACGAAAGGGAATCCCTATTATGTTCAAAGAACATCGTGCGTTCCTAATTTGATTACGGATACAAAGACTCATCGATTATATGAACCTATCAAAATCCTGAAATATACTGAGATACGAACATTCATGACATCTTCCAGGATAGCTCAGTATTGATCGAAGTTCTGATTCCTCAATAATTCAAAATAAAAAATAACTCACAAGAAACCAATGCCATTTGGTTCCGTGAATTCTCGAAAATCAATTGTCTTATGAAAACTCATGAAATTCATTGCATATTGGGATAGTGATGTCTCATACAATCTCATTGGTTTTCAAATATTTCATTCCACATACATTCAATGAGGATTCAAAGTAATCGGATCTGTGGTTCCTCATTAGACGGTATGAATTCCTGGAAGATATTTTGCTTATAACAACCTGTAAGATACGATTGTAATCAACACTGAATTTCACCATTGAAACTTGTAAATTTGGAGTCGTTTTGAATCATATTAATGCTCATAAAAAACGCATTGAATCAGATGCGGGATTCCTTATTACAGCTAATAAATGCTGCTCTCACTGTTTCCTGTCTTTCCACACGATATCATATACGATTATATTCGTTGATTTCTACACATATATCATACCTTCTCAGGCTCGTGAATGAGCAATGAAATATAATTGAGTATCGTGATTGGAAACCTTATACAAACAACTAACAAGATACAAAGTTATGTGTTAAATTGTGCCAGTCATTTTTAACCTTCAATCATTGAAACATATGAACCTTACAGGAACTTATAGAACCCTATATATATCAGCAATGAATTGTCTATTTCAAACTCAAGAATCCTCATTAATCCAAATTAGCAATGAGGATGAAGTGATGCAATATTCGAGATAAAAAATACTCACAAGTTTATGCATCATGGCGGATGTTCAACCTCTTGGTGCGAACAAAGAAACAGATCGCGTTGGTAATCATGAGTAATGTTCACATTTATCCAAAAGTTATTTCAGATTGGAGCACTATCGAATCCACTACATTACACATGATATGATATGCAATTCACACCTCAATTCTCAACAATAATTTCAGAATAATGGGTATTCTCTCGAATCAAAACAGAGATACCTGTCTTCCTTCGCGAGCAACATAAACTGAAACAAATATGGCTGGCTAGTGGCTAGCTCAGTCTCAGAAGTACCAACGCAAAAAAGTTACTGTTTTGTTACCAACTTGAATTTTGTGTTCCCCTCTATGTGGAGACTTAATGACTCTCCAAGTGAATTTTCAAATGTGAATCTATGTGGATTTATGAGTTACCTATGTTATGAATTTGGCGTTGTTGTTCGGGTTTTTATGTGGATCTATCAGTTTCTAGTAGGCATGAAAATATATAATAGTTTCTTGATGCAATGCTGATAGGAATTATGAGAATTTATGAGGATATAAAGTATATTGAATGATTTTTATGTGATCGAATGAGGATTCATTTGGCAAAAACCCTCAGGCTTCTTCGTCTCTTCGAATTGTGTGCGTATTCAAGTTGAAATACCAGTACCAATATAAAAACAATTCTGTTTTGATGAGCTGAAGTTTTTGCAATAAATCGGAAAATATGGCAATATAAAGGGTCGTGTGATTAAAAAAAAAAGATGATAAAAGATGGTCTGAAACTTATTTGTAACGAAATCAGGGGGTGTTGAATATATAGAAAAAAAAGGAAATCAATAAGTTTTTTTCCGAGAAAGTGACAATCAATATAGTTATATTTTCAAATAAAATATACAGGGTATCTGTAAAAAGTTCGGACATGGCTCGGCTGTGGACTCCTGGGATAGAAACAAGTTGATTTAGGCCAACTTACCTATCCAAAATCGTCTCTTTGAGTTGGTACAAGGCGTTGAATTTTTTTTTGAAAAAAATAATTTTGCTCATTAAAAGAGAAGGCTGGGATCAATTTCCATAATTTTTGGCATGGCATGTTCCTCAACTGTAAGTCACGTTTTGAGATGTTCTTGATCATCATCAGTGACCTGCAAGTGTTTCAAACAACCATGTTGCCGTACAAATTTTGTGATAAATTTCCAGAGGTCGGACTGGAAACTTCCAGTTTTTTTCCAGAAAAATATTTTCTTCAGAAATATTTTTTGTATCGTGTTTATCTTTGATATGTCTCGAGGTTCATTTGCAAATAAATAATTTCTGATATGATGCATCCTGTGCATTTTTGAAAATTAATCTAATTAGTTGGACTGTTTATTGATCATGGCTGCAATATGATTTATTATTGTAAATAAACTGATAAGTTGCTGGTCCTCTTTGGCATTACAAGAACTTTCACGTCTCAAATTTAGCGATAACTATATACAGGACCCAAGGTGAGCACTTTAACGCCTTGTACCAACTCAAACGAAACGATTTTGAATATAGGTAAGTTGGCTAAAATCAACCTTTTTTTATCCAAGGAGTCTACAGTCAAGCCATGTCCCAACCAGATTATTTTTCTTAAAAATGCATGAGATGCCTCAGATCAGGAATTATTCATTCGCAAATAATCCTGAAAGAATAACAAGATACAAAAAATATTTCTGAAGGGAATATCTTTCTGGAAAAGAAACTGGAAGTTTCCAGTCCGAAAAGTTGTCACCAAATTTGAACGGCAACATATTTGTTCGAAATACTTGCAGGTCACTGATGATGATCAAAAACATCTCAAAACGTGACTCACAGTCACAGAACATGCCATGCCAAAAATTATGAAAATCAATCTCAGCCTACTCTTTCTATGAGCAAAATTATTTTTTCCGAAAAAACTTCAACGCCTTGTACCAATTTAACGAGACGATTTTGGATATAGGTAAGTTGGCCTAAATCAACTTGTTTTCGTCCCAGGAGTCCATAGCCGAGCCCTGTATAATGTTCACCTTCAACAATGACGTGCGTTCAAGCACTGACTCTGATATATTATATGAACACAAAAATTGTACCTACGCAATGGTGTCTTGCAGAATAGAAGTTATGAGCTATCAAAAATTATATTTCTCATAAAAACTGCTGGTAACCTTATAATATTAGAACCGTGCGTGTTCTCATTAGAAATTACAAATCTTTGAACTGATTTTCTCATACAAACTCATTTGATACATTTTGGATTGAGCATGCATTGTCTGATTGAAACTAGTAAACAGATTCCGCATAAAACCTCTTGTTTTATTATTATCATCATATAACAACTGTCAATCATTGTCATTAATCCTCATAAGATCTAATAATATATATTTTGAACTTGAAAATATTGTACTATTGAAAACTCACACAAACTTATAGAAAACATTTTATATTGGACATGAACTGTCTGATCCAAACTCGTGAATCATCATGAAAAAACTCTGCGAAAAAGCCTCTCGATATACTAGAAGTAATAACTATATATCCTCATCAACCCTCAAGAAGTCTATAACACATTATATCCTTAGCTTCAGCATTGTCTTCACAAACCTCGAAAACATACACATCTCATTCAAACTCATTAGATACCATTTAGATTAGGCATGTATTGTCCTATCTAAACTTGTGGATCCTTATACAAAAATTCTGCATGAAACCTCTCAACATACCATTGAAGTCATAACTGTATATCCTTATCAACACTCATGAATTCTGGAACACATACAAATCAGTATTGTCTTTTCAAACTACAAAAATCTTCAGAACATACACATCTCATACAAACTAATTAGTTACCATACAGATTAGACATGTATTGTCTTATCAAAACTCGTGAGTCCCAATAACGCATCATTCATTTCAACTCTCATGAATCCTTAAACAAACATTTCCTCATGAGATACATATCTCATGAAAAATAATCAGATACATTTCGAATCAGACATGTATTGTCTAATCTAAAATCTTGAATCCTTATACAGCAATCCCGCATGAAACCTCTCAAAATACCATTGGAGTCATAATGGTATACCCTTATCAACACCCATCAATTTTGATACACATCAAGCCTCAGCATGACCCATAGGATATACATTCCGTTTCAAATCAGTAATGTCTTTTCAAACCCCAAAAATCCTCAGAACTAACACATCTCATACAAACTTATTAGATACCATTCAGATTAGGCATGTATTGTCCAGAATTCTTAGACAGAAATAACGCATGAAACATCATAACATACGAATACAGTTATAACGGTAAATCCTTATCAACACTCATGAATTCTGGAACACATCTTACCTCAGCTTGACTAATAAGATACGTTTCATTATAGATCAGTAATTGCTTATAAGAAATCTCGAATACTTGAAACCACATATACCACATACAAGCTCATCAGCAACCGATAGAATCATGGCAGCAGTTCCCTATTGAATATCATAATTTATCGAACACTTTTCACCCTCACAAAAACCCATGAAATACGTTAAAGATTATATCTATATTGTCTTTTAAAAACTTATGATTACTCAATAATTATTTACCGGATTCAAGCTGATAAGAAACCCATAATTTTAGAACCGTGTTTTCATATTTGAGCTCATAAACCTAAAAACTAGTTGACTTATAAACACTCATTGGACACATTTCAGATTAGGCATTCATTGTCTAATTGAAACTCGTAAATTCTCAGTTATTCTGAGTCACATGAATGCTAATAGAAATCGCATTAAATTAGATAAGGAATTCCTTAGTGAAACTCTAAAATCCTGATATATTTTTTTCCTGACGATACCCAATAGAATTCTATTTGTAAATTCCTAACACATTTCTCATATATACTAAGGCGCATGAATGTGCATAGAATACTTTTCCAATTGGAAGTGGAATATCTTATTGGTGGTCATAGGCTCCTCAAACCACTTATGCCTGATAAAAACTCTCATACTCCATATTTGTATACGCTCATAAATCACATATACTCATGAAATATCATTAAACCTTTTAGAAAGTTCATGTGCCAGAGATGATGTACTCATACGCTACAGAACTCGGTTATATATCCTTATTAATACTCATATTTTATCTATATTTCTTCATGAGACTTCATAAGGTATTTTTGGCAGGGGAGGCATGAAGATGATCTCATTACCTCGAGATATTTCGCGAATCAACTTCCTATCTCTCTTATTTACAGAGTGATCTCAAAAAATCAACTTTTTGGTTTTGCAGCCATAACTTTTTTCCACGTCAACCGATTCTGGAAATCTTAGGCTCATTTTGAAGATAAAACTTCAGATGAAGAGATCTGGATATCAGAATTGACTCAAGATGGCTATCAAAGATCTAGAGTTTTCTTGAAAGTGACCCAAATCTGAAACGCCCTCCGAATCTCGGTTGGGAGAAGAATTGAATGAAAATCAACTTGTTCTCGGAAAAACAATTCTTTCTGGATGCGTCCATATTTTCCTCGCTCTCAGTACTCAAGAATGTGCGTAAGAAAACACAATTGAAACATGTTCTTGCAAAAACATCAGACCATTTCTCCTCTGTAATGCATGGCCCGTAACCAACGTTACAAGAATCACAGTAAGTGACTGACAAGTCAGGTTAGACGTCGTTTTCGAATCATGAACAGATTTTGATAGTTTCGATGCCGCATCTGATGCCCGACCAGTTGGAACTGATTCCACAAATTGTAGCATTTGAATTTGCTACAAGATAATATTAGCTAATTATTTTGATGAAACTTATCAAATTACAGTAGAGTAGCACTGTGGTGTGCTAAGATTTGTTTTTATTTTTCTTTGGTGTAATTAACATAGTCTTCAATTTCTTACCTTATGAATTCGAGAAGAAACTATACTCACAGTGAACATTCAGTCTGACATATAGTAAATAATCCTTGAGTATATAGTAGAACATTTAATGAAACAACCATATCATATCACACACAGTTTTGAATGAGATCTTTCAACAAACAAATTCCAATAGTAGAGTACTCATTTCTTCTGATATTCTATGTGCTAATAGGAGGTGATGATGTAAGCTGCAGGAGTCTTTGATTTCTGGCGTTCTGATCCTCAGGCCCTAGAATCGAAGAAAATATTTAATATTGTAATCCATTCAAAAGTAGACAGACAACTCACCGTTGATGTTCTCCAGGGCGATGAATCCTATTTCGCTGGAATATCTCAGGATTTATGATGTTGTTCATTCTGAATTGGTTTCAATTTGGATAAATTTCTTTGTTTATTTTTGGGATAATATTTCAGGTTATTTTTTCATGTGTCATCAGGATGACACTGTCACTGTTGTCATACTGCAGCCATTGTGGACTGTCATTTGTCTTCTGTGAAGGATTTGAAGATTATTCCTATGAAGACAGAAGAAGAAGAACAATTCTTCTTAATAATTAGGGCGTAAGCATTTCTTCGACCAATAGGATTCTTGGATTTCATATTTGGCGCTGATTTGGGATTTTAACAGGAAACTAGGGTTTCTTGACTAGTTAAATCGAGGGTAAGAGAATTTCCGGCACATAGCTACCTCACATTTTCTCGGTTAGCCATGGTGGCGTGCACTTGACCTGTGAAAAGTGATTCTGATTTTCTCGGTGAAAACCGTAGAAATCCTTAGGGGTATTTGATTTTGGGAAGCCGTTGCTTACCGGTTAGTGGATGGAATCTCCGTCAGGAAGCCAATCGTCGGATTTGTTCCTGGAGACTGCCATGAAGTTTTAGAAGCCATGCAGCCCGGCCTGTTGCAGTCCTTAAGAAGCAAGATCTAAAAAATTCTTCAATCCTACTACCCTTCTCAGAAGGTAAGTCACAGCCATAGCAGATCCAGCAGTAAACCTTCGAAAATATATCTTGTTCTTCAGTTTTTTTCTGTTGTCTCCACGTGCTCTGTGTGCCCTCTCAGGAGGCTATATTCAGATTATTACATAGGGTGCTAGGGTGCAGCTTAGCTGTGCTTTGGACTCCTGGTAGCGACCAGCCCTCAGGATACTCTACTCTACCCTTGTCAAGATCCCCCAGTGGATCTGAGTAATCCTGCAAGGTCTTCGGATCTTGGCCAGAGTCGACCATGGAGACACCAGATGGAGCCCAGTAGCAGCTGGTAGAGACTGACCCCTGGTTATACTGCATCCTGGAACTCTGCTGACCGTGGAGGTTCAGCATTCCTCGTTTGTGTTGTCTTCACCTGCAGTGACCTATGCTGCACATCTACACTCATACCACTTGGGACCTTGGATAGGGGTGATCTGGACCATTGCAGAGGACCCTTGGACCACAATCAGGTTTTTTTGTTCCACCTTCAGTGTTTCACCTTTTTGATACATATTTACATTTTTTCACATCTGAGACTGGTTGAGTAATCACCTTTTTTACGGTATTAATTCACAAACTGGTGAAGCTCTTGTGAAGCTCTCCCATAGTATACTATGTGACTGCGGTTGCTCAACAGTTCATTGCGCTATCATTCCTTGACTAGTTATACATTCCGTTTTATAGTTGATATAGGATTGTTACTATACTTATTTTCACTTATTCTAAAAATATGGTAATTGTCCTGGTATAGGTAGAAAAATTATGATAGAATCACCATGCAATTTACTTAACCTACACTATTGAAATAATACAGTACTTAAGTGATTATTTTTCATCATGAAACTGCAGGCCTCTACATAGGTCCATATATAACCTTGTCTCTGGTGGTGTGAAATATAATAGGTCTTGAATTTTATGTTGGTTTTCATTCTTCCATATGTCCAGCCCAGCCTTTTAAGAAAATATACCTTGAACAACTCTCAGATTTTTGAAAAACAGATTATTTGGAAAGAAATTTGGTTTTCTCAATTATCCAAATTGTAGGATTTTTATAAATTGAGTGGCGTCCAAGAACTTGAATTTTCTTCACCATCTAGCCTATAATTCGAACTCACTTATCTGTTCTCCGATGTACAGCTGCCGATAGCAAATGTGTTTGACTTCAATTCATCCTTTTATATTGAAAGTTGGCCACATAAATTGCGCCCAACGTGGGGCCCGAAAATTCTTGTTCAAAATAGGTAAAATTTTGTCTTGAATAGCTCCGTTTTTGACAGAAGCCTGACAGGAAAGTTCTTCAACAGAAAAGGCTTTAGTATTTGTTGTGCTGGAGAGCACTGCGGTGAGTGTTGTCTAATTGTGTTGTAATAAAGTACATATTTTGGAGCAGTGATTGCAATTTTAAATAGTAATGAAAATTTCCATCATGATTGATAATTTCTGGTAACTATTTTGACAGATATTTTTCATGGGAATTTTTAGAAAATTTTTGTGACTGCAGTACTTGGGTATTTCATCTGTTTTCTTTGTTCTTTCTTCACACTATTCATTATGGATTCTATTGAGGCAAAACATCTGCTCATAGCAGAACTTAATTATGAACTGGAAATTAGAGGTGTTATTTCTGAACGTAGCATGGATGAAAAGAGAAAAATTTTGGTGCGCCTCTTGGCTAAGGAAATTCAACAAGGACAAAATGTATTGTCTTTTGTTGACCCAACATTTAATTTTGCATCTGAAAAAGTTGACATTGAAAACACTCTAACATCTATACAAACTTTAATCAGTGATTTTGAGGGACCAACATCAGATTCTACCTTTAAGAGAGCAGAATCTAGAATATGCCATGTAACTTGGGGAATTCAAAGAATACCTTTGAATCCAGAAGCTCTTAATTTTGATGAAATGTCAATTTTTAAAAATGAATCTTATGCAACAGCATTGCAATTAGATGCAGAATTACATGAGAAGGTATCTGATCCAGAGTCTGATCCAGTTAATGTGCCATTGATGAGTTCTACTGTCAATCCACTAGTGAGACCATCTACTAGTCAAAGTCAGAATTTTTTTTTACCAAATTTAACAAAGTCAACACCTGTGTATAATTTAGGACTCCAATTTGATGGTGACTCCAAAAATCTCTTATCATTTATGGAACGTATTGATGAACTTGCTCAAGCAAGGCATATATCTAAAATGGAATTATTTGAATCCGCAAGTGATCTTCTCACTGGTAAAGCTACTTTCTGGTACCGTATGGTAAAATCACAAGTTACTGACTGGGATTCATTGATTTTGAAACTCAGAAAAGATTTTCTAGTGTCTGATTTTGAAGATGAAGTTTGGTAACAAATAAAAAATAGAAAGCAGGGTAATTCAGAGCCAGTTGTTATCTTTATAGCTTGTATGGAAGCACTTTTCAACAGACTCAGTCATGGAGCTGCTGAGGTGACAAAGATAAAGTACATCAAGATGGGTTTAAAGCCTGATTATAGGCGGAGGTTAGCCTTATGTGACATAGATTCAGTTACAGTTCTTGGAACTTTGCGCAAAAAATTAGAGGAAGCTGATGCTTCAAGTCCACCTTCTACTTCTCAAAGTAAATCAATTGCTATGTTAGATGACCCTGAAATTGCCTTTGTTTCAAATGCACAAGCAAATAGAACATCTGCCCATTCAAATAAAAATGTTGGAGATAGGTTTCAGGAAAACAAATTTAGAAATACCACTTCTAACAATAATACTTCTAGGTCAAAAAATGTTTCTGCCCCATCTTCTTCATCAGTTGATACTAATAGAAATCCTCGAATGGGAAATAGTCCTGTAGTTTGCTGGAGATGCAATTTAGCCAATCATACACATAGAGCTTGTAAATCAGGAATTAAGAAAAAGTTTTGTTATAAATGTGGAGCACCTGACGTAGTAATGAAGGACTGTGAAAGGTGTAAGGGAAACTGATAGAGGAGAATTTTGTCATAGGCTCACAATTTTCTCCAAATTTTCCTAGAGCCAAATTTCAGAATTTAAATGATGTTACAGAAGGAATAGAGGATGATTTTCAGAATGTTGTAGCTCCTCTATTAATAAAGAAAGTCAAGGATAATAGGCCTTATGTGAATATTCAGCTTTTTGATACAAATGTCATTGCACTCTTAGACAGTGGTGCCAATATGTCCGTAATAGGTCAAGGAGGTTTAAGGACAGTAAAAAATGTTGATTTAATAATCAGAACTCCTCATTTGAATCATGTTTTTACGGCAGATGGTACAAGTTATGTTTCTCAAACACGGGGTTGTGTTTTTAAAAACATTTTATTCTCTTTACAGACGTTCAAGAAGCTAGAGATACAATCAGAATGAATGAAAATGGATTTGGGTTATATTTATAAACTAGGTTGAGCTGACATTGCAGAAGTCCATAGATAGTGGTCTATTGTTACGTAGTGCTGCGTTGCTGGTTATCTATACATAACTCCTCCCTCCTTAAGATGAAAACAACAGTGAAGAAAGTTTGTTTTCATGGGCTTCTTCTTCGGGGGTTTCTTCATTGGGTTTCTTGAATTTCTTCTGGTAAATCTTCCAGGCGATGAATGCAACGAGGGCACTCAGTTTGACGGTTGTGAAGACGCTGCCAAAACTCCATGCTAAGGGGTGAATTGGATCGGCGTCCTGGACATGTAAAAGTTGTGCTCTCTCTTGAAGTTCGTGGATGGTACCTAAGTCGATGGAATTCAGTTGAATTGGATTCCTTCCTAGGTACTTCGGGTTGGACTTGGCAATTTCTATCTCTGGTAGATTGAGTGGTTTGGCTCCGGTGATTTCTTCTTTATTTCAAAACTGATAATTTTTAATTGAAATTCCACAGTTATATGGAATATGGATGAGACTGGCTTTTTCAATTACAACAAACTCATTTTGGTTACAGAGTTTTTGCATTTTCAGTGGGTGTTGGGCAGGAACGACTAAGACGTGCTTACTAGTGATGGATTCCATAATAGGGTTAACTAGGTCGATTTTCACGGCTTGGCAATTCTGGTCTTCGGCTTCTTTGATTAGGGTGGTTATACAGCTGTTGAATCGAGGGCTCAAGTGGTTTGGACAAATTCGGATGTCCTCGACAGTTGGACAGGATTCATCTTCGTATTGTTGCTGGCTCGTACCAAGTATTAGGAAAGGTCGGTCGGGAATTATTATCGACTGATCAATAGGTACGGGAAATAATTGATATGACTCGAAGGATTCTTTTAGGAAAATTGGTATATGTATGGCAAAAACTATTTTATTTTCTAAAAACGTTACTTGTGATCCAGCCACTTGGTAATATAAGATTAGATTTCGGAATTTTGGAACTTTTTCCTGACCATACAGGGTAATCAAATAATTTATCATTTTATCAAATTCTGTAGCTGAAATCACTGCACTATGTGCAGTGTTTAATTTAGCAAACATCAGAGCATCCTCGATATTATCTAGGAATGTTATTAGATTTTGTGAATTCAAGATGATCTGATCTATAGTATTTTGTGCTCTTAAATAAGATGAAATATCGTCAAGACTTTTATTGACATTATATTGAAAATATTCAAGACGTTTTTTGATCAATTTCTGGTTTTCGTCGAGCAAAGTTATAGTAGAGTTATAATTATTTATCAGCTGTTTGGTTAGAGATATCTGCATTGTCATTTCCTTTGATAACGAATTTTCGTTATTTTCTAATGCCATTATAGCCTTATTGTACCTTTCTTCGTCGTCGGAATCTAAGGTTCCAAAAAGCCATTTCGAGGCTTTACCGACAATATTAAGTAAAGCTCGTTTTGAACGGATATGTGGATTAACATTACTTATTTTGTCCCTAGCTTCAAGAATAAGATATTTTGCGTGTAATAATGAGTTTGAGAGTACATTATGATGTGCAAAAGCGGGTTGAATAGAATGCGAATTAATAAACATTTTTTCTACTCTATTATAGAAATATTCAATATTATTTAGTTGTTTGATTATAGGTATTATTTTTATATAGTGAATAAATGTATGTTTAGTCTCGATTACTTTTGAACTTCCGAGTTGGAAAGGAAGTAATGGGGCCTTAATTGGAATAACTTCCACATCTTCACTAATCGTTGTCTTGATTGTCATCAGGAGTATGACTACAAGAAGGAATCTGTTCATCAGGGACATTTTCCTGTGGAGAAGAAAAAGCTTTAGGTTTCTTCAGTTGTGACTTGTGAATTATTTTATTTTTGTGTGTTTTTATTTTTGTTCCTAAGTCTTCTTTCACTAAGGTCTTTATATGTCGCTTTTTGGTTTTATTTCGTGAGGCTCCTTTGTCTTTCACGTAAGCTTTCGAACCGACTTCGAATTCAGGTGGTTCTTCACGAGTTTGGTTTTGTTTTTCGTTCAAATGAGTTTTATGGCTCAGAGATGTTTCATGAATTTTTGCAAATATATTTTTCAGTTTTTCTCTACGGTCAATTACAAACTGATTCATTATTGTTTCCTCGGTGAGATCAAATGGATCTAAAGCATCGAGTCGTCCATTGATAAGATCAAAAGGCTTTTGTTTAGTTACACTATGAATGGATGAATTGTAACCAAGTATCGCAAATTGCATTAATTGTTTTGTGTTGGACTTTGTATCTGTTATTTTTGATATTCTGAACAATTCAATTAATGTTGAATGAAGTCTTTCTACTGGACTGTTGCTGTTTGAATTACCGGGTGTGGTAAAATGTAATCGGATGTTATGTAGTTTACAAAAATCAGTTAACAGGGTGTTTTTAAACCCTGTTCCGTTGTCACAAGTAATTGATTGAGGGATACCGTGATGGCTTACAAATGTCATTAAGTTGTCAAATACTGTGAATGATGTACAGATGGGCTCTAAAATATATGCTTGAGCATATCTTGAGAAAACATCAATTATTGTTAGAAATTTCGTACTTGATATTTGGAAAGTATCCATATGAATGGCTTCCAAAGGTTGTTTTGGTGTGGCTGTTAATGAAAACTTTATTCTTGGGGGATGCCTGTCGTATTTTGTTTCTTGGCAAATGTCACAATTGTTAATATATTCGGTTATTGCTTTTTGCATGTGCGGCCAATAGTATAGTTTTTTCAGGGCTAATACCGTCTCATTTATGCCGCGATGACAAGTTTTTTCGTGATGATATGAGATTATATCTTTTTGTCTCTTCCTATCAGGAACATCTTTTACAAACTGTTTCGAAATTAACAACTTGTAGGAATGATTTTTGAAATATTTCGGTAATATATTACTGAGATGGGTTGTTGAATCTATTTCTGATTGTTGGACATAAATACAATGTAGCATTTTTGGATCTACATGATCTTTGAAAAATTTGAATATTTCCTGATCGAAATTTTGTGTTAAATAGACTGTTTGCCTTCTACCACTTCCAAAAGGTTTACTTCATATGACATGATGAACTCCTGTTTGTTTTTGATTGAATATTATTTGATTCGTGTATCTGTTAACACAATGTTCTGTTATTGGTATGTCTAAAATCGGATTTTCTTCTGATGAATGATATTTAATATCCATTAATGATCATTGTCGTCCCTCTATGTATAATTATTAGAACTTCAACTCACAGAACCGCAGGAACAGATCAATCACACATTGATCAATCAGTGATCTGTATCATCATAAGTTCCGTTCAGGATAAAAAAGTTAGAGGGCGACAGAATCGAATTGAAAACGACAAGAGGTTCATGATTTGCATGAGCTCTTCCCTTTCTGAATTTGGCAGCGAAATCAACAGGTTGATTCTCCATTTTGGGATAAATCCCAACTATCTTTATGTTGAATTTCTTACCTTTCTCCGCAAAAATATCAGAGTGGTTTCGTGTTTAATTGAAGATATTAGACAGGTACGTAGTATGATTCCAATTTAATTGCTTTAATTGTTATTGTGCACGCAAATTTTTGACTGCGAAATTTAGCAGCATGGCGGCTTGAGTGAATGTTCACAAATTTTTCAAAGGTTCAATCTTCGATTATCGTTGTAATCATTTTGAATTTTCGATTAATGTTAATTTCCTAGGAGGAAGCATTGCTCGAATATCCAGTGGCGTAGCAGATTGATGTGTTCATCGTTTTTTTTTGATTACTACAAATGTTGATCTTTAAGAATTGACTGCGTTTTCGTTTTCACAGCACTTGGTCTTCAAACCCTGTACAAATCCAAGGAATTTACAAATTAATTGTACAGCCAGGAAGTCAGAGTTGATATACTTACACATTTAGTAAGAATTCTACTGGAAACCAGTCTAATCAATTGGTGGCCTGGAAATCATCGATGGAATCAGTTCAGGTGAGTACCGAAAACACATGTTATTTTCTATATGAATAAATTTGAATGTGTGCCTTCCAACTCACCTGATCTGTTTTCAAGATCACCAGGTTTCCAATAAAAGAAAGATCAAAATTTGCTATATTTTCCAGTATAGAAATATCATTCTCAAAATTGTCTATCTGAGATAAATATATATCTTATCTTAACTTATCTCAACTTATCTTTTGTGATCAATCATAGTATTGATCATGTGTCCACATTAAGGACATATTCATTTTCATTATCTTATTGTATCTTTTGCTACTGTGCCATTAAAAATATTCAAGCTTTTTAGTGAATTATATCTTTTATACATTTTGGAAGATTTTGTGAAGACTCATTTGACCAGTTAGTAGTCAAAATCACATCTAGGAATCATATTGCATACACTGGGTGATATCTTTTACTTGAAGCCACTGTCAGATCTATTATTTGAGATCATAAGTTTATCGGTTATCTTAGAAATTCATTGAATTATCTTTTATCTGGAAATTCATTGAGTAACTTCTTGTAGCAACCAGATGAATCTTTTCTCTTGAAATATATTTACTTTACTCCAAATATTGGAAATTTAAATATTTGATATCGACTTTATACCTGTTGATTTCAGAATCAATTTCAGATTTTAATTTTCTCTATACTAATTTTTGATTATCCTTTCATGAAATTCAGGAATGAATGACTACCTCACTCAACACGTGTTGATTAAGAATTGTTACATCACCTAGATATAAGACCATCAATTTTAGTTAATCAATTCATATAGGTTCAATTCAAAATTAGAGCTGATTAAAAATTGTTAATCCAAACATTTATTGGGTCACTCATTTAATTTTTGGCTTGCATGCTAAAGAGTGATTTTCAGTATCTTGAAAAATAATCAGCCTCTATTGTCTTTAACATTTCTTTCTTCAACATTGTTTTTTTACATCAGCATATCATCCTATAGATTTGTCAAAGGATAAAGCCAAGTTGTAATTCTATAACAACAAAAGTTATCAGAAATCTAATATTCTTGATTGTTTTTCATGCTATTAACGACAACTACGACAATCCTGAAACATCCACGTTCCTGAGTTGAGGTCGAACATTTGAAGTCTGGTTGGTGTATGTCAAGCTGACTACATAAAATACCTAAGGAGTCACGATAGATCCAGGTTCCTAGTTTTAGGAAAACTCCAGCAACCAAGGTATTCTCCAAACATAACACCAACAGATTCAGCAGCGACACTATAGAGTTGTTTCTTTTGTTATAGCAGAAAACATGCTAGAATTTGATTTCAAGTTATAATTCTCATCTTGGCTTATCATTTATACTTGACAACATTCATTCATCACATATGAGAACACTCATACAATCTTGTGTAAATTAATCATTCGTCAAACTATGTATATTGCTCATATAATTTAGTAAATTGTATATATATTGAGTAATAGTTTTATTGTTCCATTGTAGAAAGGAAATTTATCTTTTTTTTTATGCATAGGAACTTTGAATTTTTATCCTATTCAGTTAACAAAAAATTCTGGCGTCCAGTCACTAAGTAATTTCAAAACCCCTTGCTTGACACAATAAAACAAATCAGAAACTGGCAAGGCAGTCCAAAGAACCACAACCCTATTCCACTGAAATAGCCTGGGCAATCAAAAACGACACTTTGTCGTTACAATTGTCGAGATCTTCAACTGAAACTCTTTCGGGTTGATCTGTTCGTAAATATTGCTCGATTTCTTTGTCGATATCTCCAGGATTTCCTATTATTGATTCGTTTTCGATTGCATGGATTTCTACTCGCGAAAGGGCATCAGCATTGCTGTTTTGCCGTCCTTTTTTATAATGAATTTCGTAATCGTATTCTTCTTATTTTAACCGCCATCTAACTAGACGTGAATTTGGTTCTTTCAAGTTAAAAAGCCATTGAAGGGGCTTGTGGTCAGTGACAATTTTGAATTTTCGTCCGAATAAATACGGTCTGAGATATTTAGTTGCCCACACGATTGCTAATAGTTCTTTCTCAATCGTGCTATAATTTATTTCCGCAGGGTTTAGAGTACGGGACGCATATGCAATGGGTAAATCGTTTCCAATTTTACCTTGGCTAAGAACTGCGCCTACGGCTATGTTCGACGCATCTGTCTTAACAACAAATGGCTTGTCAAAATCAGGAAATTGAAGTATAGGATCGTTACACAGTATGTTTTTACATAATTCGAATGTTTCGACAAATTCTTCAGTATGTTCTATCTTTTCACCTTTTTTCAAACACTCCGTAAATGGTTTAGTCAATTTCGCGAAGTTTTTTATGAATCGTCTATAATAGCCCAGGAGACCAAGAAAATACTTGATTTCCTTCGCTGTTTTGGGTATCGGAAATTTTTTAACTGCTCCGATTTTTCGAGCATTCGGTTTTACTCCTTCAGGGGTTATGACGTGCCCTAGGAATTCCACATCTTTTCGGAGGAACTCCGATTTATCTAGTTGAATTTTCAACCTTGATGCTCTCAACTTTTTGAATACTTATTTTAAGTTCGAAATATGTTCTGTGAGACTAGAAGAAAATATTATTATATCGTCCATGTATACTAGACATATTTTTCCTTGTAAATCACGAAGGACGTTGTCCATAACGCGTTGGAAGGTTGCTGGTGCGTTCTTAAGACCAAAGGGCATTCGTGCGTATTCAAAATGTCTATTTCCGACGTTAAATGCTGTTTTTTCTATTGAATTTGGATCCATCTCGATTTGATGAAAACCGGACGCAAGATCTAGTGTAGAAAAATATTGACATCTACCTAGTTTATCCAAAATATCGGTTATGTTAGGGAGAGGGTAACGGTCGTCAATTGTTTTTTCGTTCACCTTTCGGTAATCTACAACAATTCGCCATTTTGATTTACCGCTGGCATCTAGTTTTTTAGGAACGATCCAAATTGGACTACTCCAGGGACTTTGACTAGGCCTTATTATACCATCGTCTAACATTTTGTTAATTTGTTTTTGTACTTCTTGTTTATGTACAAAAGGGTACCTATAAGATCTGGTGTGTATTGGTATTTCATCGGTAGTTTTGATTTCGTGTTTTATTTTATTTGTGAATGATAATTTTTTCGTTTCTTTATGGAAAATATCAGAGAATTCATTGCAAAGTTTCAAAAGTGCATCACGTTCTTCTGAGTTTAAATGGTCATTACGAATTTGTTTGGATATGTTAAAAATTTTTGTCAGTTCTTGTTTTGGAAGGAAATTTTCGAAATACAAGAAATTGAAATCTTCTGTATGAGAATCTGGAAAAGTTTTTACTTGCACAGGCTCTTCAAATGTTATTTTCAACTGTTCGTTTGTTCGATTATAAATTTCAGTTTTAGCGAATCCATGTTTTGCTGTTGTTAAGGTTTCAGGAAAATATAAATTCTCAAATTGAAATTCCGGAATTATCACATCACCTTCTTTTTCTGAAACTGGAATTCGAATTGATGCTACTTCGTAAGCATTCATGAAAATGTTATAAATCTTAGGTGGTTTTCGATATAAAATCGGAATTTTGATTTCGTCATTTACGAGACAGTGATTAGTTAAATCAATTGACAATTTAAATCGTTGTAATTCTCTTAGACCTATTATTCCGTCAAAGAATGAATGGAAATCAAATAGTATGAATGTTATTATTTCGTTTGTTTGAAGTTCTTGAAATGCTGGTATATCCGCTTTAAACCCAACCTCTTTTTGACCTACACCTGTTCTAATGTTCGAGATACTGTGATAAATACACTGTGAAAAATATTCCTCTGCGATTGCGGGTCGCATTATTGAATTGTAACATCCAGTATCTACAAGTAATTTCATAGGTGGATTACTTATTTCGATGTATGGTAGGGTGTTATTTGTTTCTGTGAACATTTCGGATATCATGATGTTTGGTTGGTCTGACCAGCCTTGTGAAAATTTTCATTGAAATTTTCAGATTGGTCACATGTTTGATCTTCGTCAGAAATAAACTCAGACTCATTACAAAAATATTGTGAATCGAATTCACACATGGGTTCAATATTTCGTGATTCGTCAATTACCTCTGTAAATTCAGATGGTTGATTAGGGTGATCGTTTTCGTCAATTTGGTATACTTCTTCAGATATAAAATTTCGGGGACCAGTAGCTCTGAAATAATTTTGATTATTTTGTGGATAAGTTATTGGTCTTGGAATCGTATTTCTGGAGGTCGTGGTCATTGGTTCCGGTTGATTATTCGAAACTTGTCCTGTGGGCTTGAATACATTTTTCGGTGGACCGAAAACTTGTCTGTTTGTTGGAAAATTACGATGTACAGGGCGTGATTGTATATTAATTGGTTGTCTTGGGAAAGACGGATTTCCAGAAAATTGTTGTTGTGGGTTCGAATATCTATACTGGAATTGAGGATTCGAACGTTGAGCAAACTGAGAATAGTTTTGATTATTTCCTGCTTGATATTGATAGTTATTATTAGGTCTATATTCTGAATTATTTTGAATTGGTCTGAAATTTTGAGTATTTTGAGTTGCTCTGAAATTTTGGGTATTTTGACTTGGTTTTTGTTGGAAATTCGTAGGCATTCGGAAAAGATTCTGAGAATATTGAAAATTCTCCTCTTCTACAATGAATGTCATAGCTTCTTCAAGCGAATTTGGATTTTTGAGTCTTATTACGCTCTGTAAGGGGCCTTGTAAACCTCTCATGAATGTTCGCAGACAAATTTCGTCGTATTGTCGTAAGTATATGATTTTTGTACCGGCATTCATTATCGCTTCGGGTTGAGCGTTAATTTTTTGTGCCAATATGCTCCGCAAAACTTGAAGTCTTTTTGCAAATTCAAGTGGGTTTTTGTTTTTCAACGGTCTAGCTGTGAATAAATCCTGTTCAAGACATACGAGATTTCGTTTGTCACCAAAACATTGCTCGAGAGCTGATTTTATTTGGTTCCAGTCCGTTAATTCGGTACGGCAACCTACTAATAATCGGGCTCTATTTATCAGTTTCGTTTGAACGACTCTGATAAGGTAGCTTCTAAGAATTGGATCATTTTGTTGTCCATATGTTTGAAAAAGGAAATCACAAGCAGATATAAAGCTAGTTAAAATGCTCGAATCACCATCATAATTTGGAATGGTGTCGACATACATTTTCAACATAGTCAAATTTTCTTGAGGCATGGTTACTTCAGTATTTGAATTGATAGGTTCTGAAATACTAAGTAAATTGAAGAAACTATTGATCAAATCTTCTACATCAGGTTGATCACTACTCATAGATTTTTTATTATTTTACATTTGTTTGTTTGCTTTGTTGCTTATTTCCTAACTTAAATCTTATGTTTCCTATACAGGGAAGGGTGTCAGGGGAAAAATAGGAATACTTGGTGCTTACCCCTATTGTTTTCTTCCTCCTGGTGGTGATTCTGCTGCCTCTGTGTTGCTCCTCGACCACTGCACTTCTCGATCGCCTTCTCAGCCGAATTCAATCACTTCTTGAAGTACGAACGGAAAGTTTGTCAAAGCGCCAAAAGATTGAAATCTACGTTTTCGCGTTGGACCGGTCTCGATGCCGTGTATCCGTCGAAAACTGCACTTATCCTACCGACTGCGCCAGTTATGTTTCTCAAACACGGGGTTGTGTTTTTAAAAACATTTTATTTTCTTTACAGACGTTCAAGAAGCTAGAGATACAATCAGAATGAATGAAAATGGATTTGGGTTATATTTATAAACTAGGTTGAGCTGACATTGCAGAAGTCCATAGATAGTGGTCTATTGTTACGTAGTGCTGCGTTGCTGGTTATCTATACATAACTTACACATCAAAAAGTTGAAGGAGTTGTTGATTTGCCTATTCATATTGATGGAGAGATACAGATAATTCCGGCATTAGTTGTACCTACCCTATCACAGTCATTCATTCTAGGAAGTGATTTCTGTACTAAGTTTGGTGTGTCCATAGACTTCCAAAATTTTAGTTGGGACATTAAGTGTCGAGTTTCTGGGGTAACTGTCGACATTGTTGCCAGCTCACCTCAAAGTGGTGATATTCCAGAAATTAGTGTTGAAGATGAGCTTACACAAGAACAGAGACAGCAGATGAAAGATCTTATCCACTCATTTCAGGAAATTAGTAGTGATGCTCGATTAGGCCGTAGAAATAGAATCACTTTAGAAATTGACACTGGCGAGGCAAAGCCGTTCAAACAGAGGCAGTATTTAATGTCTCCATATATGTTAAAGATCCTTAATGATGAGTTAGATGAGATGATAACATTAGGTGTGGTAGAACCATCACATAGTCCTTGGAATAGTCCGGTACTACTGGTTAAGAAATCGTCTGGTGAATACCGTTTTTGTTTTGATGGACGTAGACTGAATGAAATTACAAAGCACGACAGCTATCCTCTCCCACGCATTGATCGAATTCTTACTCTGTTGCGTAATGCCAAGTATATTTCAAGTATCGATTTAAAGAAAGCTTTTTGGCAAGTGCCACTTGAAGAATCGTCTAAAGAAAAGACTGCATTCAGTATACCTGGTCGAGGTTTATTCCATTTTAATGTTATGCCGTTCGGTTTATGTAACAGTGCCCAGACACAACAAAGACTATGTGATGCGTTGTTTGGACCAAAATTCGAACCTAATTTATTCACTTATCTAAATGATATTATTATCATTTCACCGACGTTTGAGGAGCATGTGAAGCTTTTGAAAGAAGTTAGAGGTATTTTGCAGGATGCAAACCTAACCATAAATATTAAAAAATGTGAGTTTTTCAAGACATCACTTAAATACTTGGGTTTTGTTATTGACAGACAAGGAATTCGAACAGATCCTTCTAAAGTTTCAGTCATGGTAAATTATGCTCATCCTACTACAAGTACGGAAATTAAACGGTTTATTGGTTAATGTAATTGGTACAAACGTTTTTTAGATTCATTCTCAACTTTAATGGCACCTATTAGCAACTTATTAAAAGGCAAGGGTAAAGGAAAAAATCAACCTATAGAATAGACTTCTGAGGCAGAAGCTTCTTTTATCGCCATCAAGAAGGCTCTTGTTTCAGCACCTATTCTCTGTCCCCCAGACTTTACACTACCTTTCACTATACAGTGTGATGCAAGTGATGTGGGCATAGGTGGGGTGTTGACCCAAGAGGTTCTGTGAGACTAGAAGAAAATATTATTATATCGTCCATGTATACTAGACATATTTTTCCTTGTAAATCACGAAGGACGTTGTCCATAACGCGTTGGAAGGTTGCTGGTGCGTTCTTAAGACCAAAGGGCATTCGTGCGTATTCAAAATGTCTATTTCCGACGTTAAATGCTGTTTTTTCTATTGAATTTGGATCCATCTCGATTTGATGAAAACCGGACGCAAGATCTAGTGTAGAAAAATATTGACATCTACCTAGTTTATCCAAAATATCGGTTATGTTAGGGAGAGGGTAACGGTCGTCAATTGTTTTTTCGTTCACCTTTCGGTAATCTACAACAATTCGCCATTTTGATTTACCGCTGGCATCTAGTTTTTTAGGAACGATCCAAATTGGACTACTCCAGGGACTTTGACTAGGCCTTATTATACCATCGTCTAACATTTTGTTAATTTGTTTTTGTACTTCTTGTTTATGTACAAAAGGGTACCTATAAGATCTGGTGTGTATTGGTATTTCATCGGTAGTTTTGATTTCGTGTTTTATTTTATTTGTGAATGATAATTTTTTCGTTTCTTTATGGAAAATATCAGAGAATTCATTGCAAAGTTTCAAAAGTGCATCACGTTCTTCTGAGTTTAAATGGTCATTACGAATTTGTTTGGATATGTTAAAAATTTTTGTCAGTTCTTGTTTTGGAAGGAAATTTTCGAAATACAAGAAATTGAAATCTTCTGTATGAGAATCTGGAAAAGTTTTTACTTGCACAGGCTCTTCAAATGTTATTTTCAACTGTTCGTTTGTTCGATTATAAATTTCAGTTTTAGCGAATCCATGTTTTGCTGTTGTTAAGGTTTCAGGAAAATATAAATTCTCAAATTGAAATTCCGGAATTATCACATCACCTTCTTTTTCTGAAACTGGAATTCGAATTGATGCTACTTCGTAAGCATTCATGAAAATGTTATAAATCTTAGGTGGTTTTCGATATAAAATCGGAATTTTGATTTCGTCATTTACGAGACAGTGATTAGTTAAATCAATTGACAATTTAAATCGTTGTAATTCTCTTAGACCTATTATTCCGTCAAAGAATGAATGGAAATCAAATAGTATGAATGTTATTATTTCGTTTGTTTGAAGTTCTTGAAATGCTGGTATATCCGCTTTAAACCCAACCTCTTTTTGACCTACACCTGTTCTAATGTTCGAGATACTGTGATAAATACACTGTGAAAAATATTCCTCTGCGATTGCGGGTCGCATTATTGAATTGTAACATCCAGTATCTACAAGTAATTTCATAGGTGGATTACTTATTTCGATGTATGGTAGGGTGTTATTTGTTTCTGTGAACATTTCGGATATCATGATGTTTGGTTGGTCTGACCAGCCTTGTGAAAATTTTCATTGAAATTTTCAGATTGGTCACATGTTTGATCTTCGTCAGAAATAAACTCAGACTCATTACAAAAATATTGTGAATCGAATTCACACATGGGTTCAATATTTCGTGATTCGTCAATTACCTCTGTAAATTCAGATGGTTGATTAGGGTGATCGTTTTCGTCAATTTGGTATACTTCTTCAGATATAAAATTTCGGGGACCAGTAGCTCTGAAATAATTTTGATTATTTTGTGGATAAGTTATTGGTCTTGGAATCGTATTTCTGGAGGTCGTGGTCATTGGTTCCGGTTGATTATTCGAAACTTGTCCTGTGGGCTTGAATACATTTTTCGGTGGACCGAAAACTTGTCTGTTTGTTGGAAAATTACGATGTACAGGGCGTGATTGTATATTAATTGGTTGTCTTGGGAAAGACGGATTTCCAGAAAATTGTTGTTGTGGGTTCGAATATCTATACTGGAATTGAGGATTCGAACGTTGAGCAAACTGAGAATAGTTTTGATTATTTCCTGCTTGATATTGATAGTTATTATTAGGTCTATATTCTGAATTATTTTGAATTGGTCTGAAATTTTGAGTATTTTGAGTTGCTCTGAAATTTTGGGTATTTTGACTTGGTTTTTGTTGGAAATTCGTAGGCATTCGGAAAAGATTCTGAGAATATTGAAAATTCTCCTCTTCTACAATGAATGTCATAGCTTCTTCAAGCGAATTTGGATTTTTGAGTCTTATTACGCTCTGTAAGGGGCCTTGTAAACCTCTCATGAATGTTCGCAGACAAATTTCGTCGTATTGTCGTAAGTATATGATTTTTGTACCGGCATTCATTATCGCTTCGGGTTGAGCGTTAATTTTTTGTGCCAATATGCTCCGCAAAACTTGAAGTCTTTTTGCAAATTCAAGTGGGTTTTTGTTTTTCAACGGTCTAGCTGTGAATAAATCCTGTTCAAGACATACGAGATTTCGTTTGTCACCAAAACATTGCTCGAGAGCTGATTTTATTTGGTTCCAGTCCGTTAATTCGGTACGGCAACCTACTAATAATCGGGCTCTATTTATCAGTTTCGTTTGAACGACTCTGATAAGGTAGCTTCTAAGAATTGGATCATTTTGTTGTCCATATGTTTGAAAAAGGAAATCACAAGCAGATATAAAGCTAGTTAAAATGCTCGAATCACCATCATAATTTGGAATGGTGTCGACATACATTTTCAACATAGTCAAATTTTCTTGAGGCATGGTTACTTCAGTATTTGAATTGATAGGTTCTGAAATACTAAGTAAATTGAAGAAACTATTGATCAAATCTTCTACATCAGGTTGATCACTACTCATAGATTTTTTATTATTTTACATTTGTTTGTTTGCTTTGTTGCTTATTTCCTAACTTAAATCTTATTTTTCCTATACAGGGAAGGGTGTCAGGGGAAAAATAGGAATACTTGGTGCTTACCCCTATTGTTTTCTTCCTCCTGGTGGTGATTCTGCTGCCTCTGTGTTGCTCCTCGACCACTGCACTTCTCGATCGCCTTCTCAGCCGAATTCAATCACTTCTTGAAGTACGAACGGAAAGTTTGTCAAAGCGCCAAAAGATTGAAATCTACGTTTTCGCGTTGGACCGGTCTCGATGCCGTGTATCCGTCGAAAACTGCACTTATCCTACCGACTGCGCCAGTTATGTTTCTCAAACACGGGGTTGTGTTTTTAAAAACATTTTATTTTCTTTACAGACGTTCAAGAAGCTAGAGATACAATCAGAATGAATGAAAATGGATTTGGGTTATATTTATAAACTAGGTTGAGCTGACATTGCAGAAGTCCATAGATAGTGGTCTATTGTTACGTAGTGCTGCGTTGCTGGTTATCTATACATAACTTACACATCAAAAAGTTGAAGGAGTTGTTGATTTGCCTATTCATATTGATGGAGAGATACAGATAATTCCGGCATTAGTTGTACCTACCCTATCACAGTCATTCATTCTAGGAAGTGATTTCTGTACTAAGTTTGGTGTGTCCATAGACTTCCAAAATTTTAGTTGGGACATTAAGTGTCGAGTTTCTGGGGTAACTGTCGACATTGTTGCCAGCTCACCTCAAAGTGGTGATATTCCAGAAATTAGTGTTGAAGATGAGCTTACACAAGAACAGAGACAGCAGATGAAAGATCTTATCCACTCATTTCAGGAAATTAGTAGTGATGCTCGATTAGGCCGTAGAAATAGAATCACTTTAGAAATTGACACTGGCGAGGCAAAGCCGTTCAAACAGAGGCAGTATTTAATGTCTCCATATATGTTAAAGATCCTTAATGATGAGTTAGATGAGATGATAACATTAGGTGTGGTAGAACCATCACATAGTCCTTGGAATAGTCCGGTACTACTGGTTAAGAAATCGTCTGGTGAATACCGTTTTTGTTTTGATGGACGTAGACTGAATGAAATTACAAAGCACGACAGCTATCCTCTCCCACGCATTGATCGAATTCTTACTCTGTTGCGTAATGCCAAGTATATTTCAAGTATCGATTTAAAGAAAGCTTTTTGGCAAGTGCCAC
The DNA here is from genome assembly GCA_918026855.4 of Phaedon cochleariae. Classification (NCBI taxonomy): domain Eukaryota; kingdom Metazoa; phylum Arthropoda; class Insecta; order Coleoptera; family Chrysomelidae; genus Phaedon; species Phaedon cochleariae. The sequence continues at coordinate 25,357,487 of OU896714.1, read as the reverse complement.
TTGAAGAATCGTCTAAAGAAAAGACTGCATTCAGTATACCTGGTCGAGGTTTATTCCATTTTAATGTTATGCCGTTCGGTTTATGTAACAGTGCCCAGACACAACAAAGACTATGTGATGCGTTGTTTGGACCAAAATTCGAACCTAATTTATTCACTTATCTAAATGATATTATTATCATTTCACCGACGTTTGAGGAGCATGTGAAGCTTTTGAAAGAAGTTAGAGGTATTTTGCAGGATGCAAACCTAACCATAAATATTAAAAAATGTGAGTTTTTCAAGACATCACTTAAATACTTGGGTTTTGTTATTGACAGACAAGGAATTCGAACAGATCCTTCTAAAGTTTCAGTCATGGTAAATTATGCTCATCCTACTACAAGTACGGAAATTAAACGGTTTATTGGTTAATGTAATTGGTACAAACGTTTTTTAGATTCATTCTCAACTTTAATGGCACCTATTAGCAACTTATTAAAAGGCAAGGGTAAAGGAAAAAATCAACCTATAGAATAGACTTCTGAGGCAGAAGCTTCTTTTATCGCCATCAAGAAGGCTCTTGTTTCAGCACCTATTCTCTGTCCCCCAGACTTTACACTACCTTTCACTATACAGTGTGATGCAAGTGATGTGGGCATAGGTGGGGTGTTGACCCAAGAGGTTCAGGGTGTCGAAAGAATAATTGCTTACTCCTCCAGATCTTTGTTCAAATCTGAGAGAAATTTCAGTGTCACTGAAAGAGAATTATTGAGTTTGATTTTCCTAATCGACAAATTTCGACCTTACATTGAGGGAACGGTTTTTAAAGTAATAACTGATCACCATAGTCTGCTGTGGCTGAACAATCTCAAAGACCCTTCTGGTAGATTAGCAAGATGGTCTGTCAAATTACGACAGCATACTTTTGAGTTGATTCATAAGCCTGGGGTTCATAATGTTATTCCCGATTTTCTTTCAAGGATACCTCTTTCAGATGACGAAAGTCCAGAGTTGAATTTTATTGATTTGAAGTCTGATGATACAGACTCATGGTATACCTCATTATATAGTAAGATCTCTCAAGATCCAGATGCCTATCCCCACTTCAGAGTTGAAAATGAACTGATTTATAAATATATTCCTTCCAAAGTGCCCGTCAAATCGAACATTATTGAATGGAAAGTGATTGTGCCTAAATCACAAAGACTTTCAGTTATGAAAGATTCACATGACCCTTCTATTTGTAGCCATTTTGGTTTTTTCAAGACACTCTCAAGAGTTCAGCAGCACTACTATTGGCCTAAAATAAGATCGGACATTCTGAGATATGTAAAGTCCTGTAAAGTTTGCCAGTCGCAAAAGTTGTCGAATACTCCTCGGATGGGACTCATGGGTGCTCAGAGAAATGTTGAATTTCCTTTTCAGACTATTGCTGTCGATATCATGGGACCGTTTCCCAGATCTTCTAAAGGTTTCGCTTACTTATTGGTTGTTTCAGACTTTTTCACAAACTATACACTGTTGTGTCCAATGCGAGATGCCAAGGCACCTAGCATCATTAAATTCATGGAAAACCAAGTTTTTTTAGTCTTTGGAGTTCCACAGTTCATCATCTGTGATAATGGAACCCAGTTTGCTAGTAAACTATTTAAAGAGTTAGCAGATACCTACAATGTTCAAAAAATATGGTATACTCCTCGATATTCAGCCCAGTGTAACTTTGTGGAAAGAACCAATAAAACAATAGGTCAAGCCATTAGGAGTTATGTAGATGAACATAAAGATTGGGATAAGGAATTATATAAAATTCAACAAGCAATAAATACCGCCACCCATGAAGTCACCCAATATACTCCAGCATTTTTGATGTTCGGTCGTAATGTGCCTATTTCTGGTAAATATTATGGTAGCATTCCTAATACTCAAGATATTGAACTTTTACCTGACAGCAGGAATAGTTTTGTTCAAGATATCAAGGGGCTTAGTGATGTCTTTAAGACAGTGCAGGAAAGGCTTCATAAGGCTTACCAGAGAAATGTATCATCATACAACCTTAGGAAGAAAGACCATATATTTAATGAAGGTGATAAAGTCTGGAGAAGAAACAAGATTCTATCCGATGCTTCAATAAAATTTAGCGCAAAATTAGCTCCCAAATATGTTTTGTGTACAGTGAGAAAAAGAATTTCTCGTTTAGTCTATTCTTTAGATAATGCTGATGGTTCTCCCGCTGGAGATTGGCATATAAAAGATTTAAAGGAATATTTTGGATCCAATTCAAACGTTTCTGTTGGATAGATATTTTATTTTTATACAAACCAGAACCTTTGATTTGTATACAGTATTATCTGTAAAGGTTGTTCAAAAATAAGATTCTTGTGAATTTTTCATGGTGCGTTGGTGCACATTTGAAAATTTATTTTTTGGTGCATTGCACATTTGAAATTTTTGGTGCGTTGGTGCACATTTGAGATTTTTTTTGGTGCGTTGGTGCACGTTAAGGTAATTGCAATTACGATTTTGGTCTTCTTGACAAATTTTGCTGGTGCAAATTTGAAAGAAACCTTGGGTGGTTTTCTTTTTATTTTGGGATTTTCAGTATAAAACCTAATATTGGATTTAGTGTTCTACTGAGAGTATGCATACTTGAAAATATTTTTTTTTTCTGATGATTCATAGGTCTGATCAACCTGAACATCATCATTGCCACTTATGTAAATATTTTCTTGTGAATAGTACAATTTAGACTTTATATGGTCCTGAGGATAATGGATTTGACCTACCAATTATGACCTTACCTACCGATTATGACCTTACCTGATTCAGACTTTCCTCAATTCAGACATTACCAATTTTTGGATTTCCATAAAAGGAACGTTCAGTACACGAAGTCACTATCATGATCCATGATATCCCATATACCTTATCAAAAATTTCTCAACAAGTTGACCAATTTTTTCTCTTAGGAGAGGGGTATATGTAGCATTTGAATTTGCTACAAGATAATATTAGCTAATTATTTTGATGAAACTTATCAAATTACAGTAGAGTAGCACTGTGGTGTGCTAAGATTTGTTTTTATTTTTCTTTGGTGTGATTAACATATTCTTCAAATTCTTACCTTATGAATTTGAGAAGAAACTATACTCACAGTGACCATTCAGTCTGACATATAGTAAATAATCCTTGAGTATATAGTAGAACATTTGATGAAACAACCATATCATATTACACACAGTTTCGAATGAGATCTTTTAACAAACAAATTCCAATAGTAGAGTACTCATTTCTTCTGATATCCTATGTGCTAATAGGAGGTGATGATGTGAGCTGCAGGAGTCTTTGATTTCTGGCGTTCTGATCCTAAGGCCCTAGAATCGAAGAAAATATTTAATATTGTAATCCATTCAAAAGTAGACAGACAACTTACCGTTGATATTCTCCTGGGCAATAAATCCTATTTCGCTGGAATATCTCAGGATTTATGATGTTGTTCATTCTGAATTGGTTTCAATTTGGATAAATTTCTTTGTTTATTTTTGGGATAATATTTCAGGTTATATTTTCATGTGTCATCAGGATGTCACTGTCACTGTTGTCATACTGCAGTCATTGTGGACTGTCATTTGTCTTCTGTGAAGGATTTGGAGATTATTCCTATGAAGACAGAAGAAGAAGAACAATTCTTCTTAATAATTAGGGCGTAAGCATTTCTTCGACCAATAGGATTCTTGGATTTCATATTTGGCGCTAATTTGGGATTTTAACAGGCAACTAGGGTTTCTTGACTAGTTAAGTCGAGGGTAAGAGAATTTCCGGCACGTAGCTACCCTACTTTTTCCCGGTTAGCCATGGTGGCGTGCACTTGACCTGTGAAAAGTGATTTTGATTTTCTCGGTGAAAACCGTAGAAACCCTTAGGGGTATTTGATTTTGGGAAGCCGTTGCTTACCGGTTAGTGGATGGAATCTCCGTCAGGAAGCCAATTGTGGGATTTGTTCCTGGAGACTGCCATGAAGTTTTAGAAGCCATGCAGTCCTTAAAAAGCGAGATCTAAAAAATTCTTCAATCCTACCTCCCTTCTCAGAAGGTAAGTCACAGCCATAGCAGATCCAGCAGTAAACCTTCGAAAATATATCCTGTTCTTCAGTTTTTTTCTGTTGTCTCCACGTGCTCTGTGTGCCCTCTCAGGAGGCTATAGTCAGATTATTTCATAGGGTGCTAGGGTGCAGCTTAGCTGAGCCTCGGACTCCTGGTAGCGACCGGCCCTCAGGATACTCTACTCTACCCTTGTCAAGATCCCCCAGTGGATCTGATTAATTCTGCAAGGTCTTCGGATCTTGGCCAGAGTCGACCATGGAGACACCAGATGGAGCTCAGTAGCAGCTGGTAGAGACTGACCCCTGGTTATACTGCATCCTGGAACTCTGCTGACCGTGGAGGTTCAGCATTCCTCGTTTGTGTTGTCTTCACCTGCTGTGACCTATGCTGCACATCTACACTCATACCACTTGGGACCTTGGATAGGGGTGATCTGGACCATTGCAGAGGACCCTTGGACCACAATCAGGTTTTTTTGTTCCACCTTCAGTGTTTTACCTTTTTGATACATATTTACATTTTTTCACATCTGAGACTGGTTGAGTAATCACCTTTTTTACGGTATTAATTCATAAACTGGTGAAGCTCTTGTGAAGCTCTCCCATAGTATACTATGTGACTGCGGTTGCTTAACAGTTCATTGCGCTATCATTCCTTGACTAGTTATACATTCCGTTTTATAGTTGATATAGGATTGTTACTATACTTATTTTCACTTATTCTAAAAATATGGTAATTGTCCTGGTATAGGTAGGAAAGTTATGATAGAATCACCATGCAATTTACTTAACCTACACTATTGAAATAATACAGTACTTTAGTGATTATTTTTCATCATGAAACTGCAGGCCTCTACATAGGTCCATATATAACCTTGTCTCTGGTGGTGTGAAATATAATAGGTCTTGAATTTTATGTTGGTTTTCATTCTTCCATATGTCCAGCCCAGCCTTATAAGAAAATATACCTTGAACAACTTTCAGATTTTTGAAAAACAGATTATTTGGAAAGAAATTTGGTTTTCTCAATTATCCAAATTGTAGGATTTCTATAAATTGAGTGGCGTCCAAGAACTTGAATTTTCTTCACCATCTAGCCTATAATTCGAACTCACTTATCTGTTCTCCGATGTACAGCTGCCGATAGCAAATGTGTTTGACTTTTTGATAAATTCATCCTTTTATATTGAAAGTTGGCCACAAAATTGAGGAACAAGGGTTATCTTCCCTCCAAATCGCGGATCTGCTAAACACGACAGTCCAATCCATTCAAAGGGCTTATCTCCGACACGAATTGTTTGGTTATTACTGTCGATTCGTTCGGCGCATTATTGCGACTGAAAACTTTACGTAATTGGTAGATTTTTTTCGTGAAATTTCCACCATTTCTGAAATGCGTTTTTACAATAAATAAACGTTGTTTGCTTGGATACTTCTCCATATTATTAAATCGCATGTTATGTACGTGACAACTGTAAAAAAAATCACTTCATTGAAAAAATCAAAATCCGTTGCTCTTGTTGGTACACCATTTATGATGAGCCTCAGCTGGTCGGGTTTGTCAGTCACTCATTGTGATTCTTGTAACGTTGGTTACGGCGGGCCATGCATTACAGAGGAGAAATGATCTAATGTTTTTGCAAGAACATGTTTCAATTGTGTTTTCTCACGCACAATTCTTGACTACTGAGAACGAGGAAAATATGGACGCATCCAGAATGAATTGTTTTTCCGAGAACAAGTTGATTTTCATTCAATTCTCCTCCCAACTAAGATTCGAAGGGCGTTCCAGATTTGGGTCACTTTCAAGAAAACTCTAGATCTTTGATAGCCATCTTGAGTCAATTCTGATATCCAGATCTCTTCATCTGAAGTTTTATCTCCAAAATGAGCATAAGATTTCCAGAATCGGTTGACGTGGAAAAAAGTTATGGCTGCAAAACCAAAAAGTTGATTTTTTGAGATCACTCTGAAAATAAGAGAGATAGGAAGTTGATTCGCGAAATATCTCGAGGTAATGAGATCATCTTCATGCCTCTGTTGTCGAAGTTGGGAAAAAATTTTTTTTCACCATTTGAGAGCCTTTTGAATATTCCGAAATTTCGCACAGTGTCGGAAAACACCATGTAGAGATTTTATGTGAATACCCTTATGTTACAATGAAGTACGAGATTATAGCTGAAGGACTGGAATATCGAACAGTTTGAACCAGATTCAAATTGTTCTAAACTGAAAAAAGTTATTTACATTATAACAGGGGCGACATTTTGGTGTGCGACGAAATTAGTGTTGAGTAGTTTACATAAGACCAAGAAGACGGTGAAATGTTTTCTTGTATGAACGAGACTCGGTTGGGAACAAAAGTAGGCCATCGATGGGGATGACCTTTCATCCAATGCGAGGTGATCTGAGAATCTGACCATGCACAGATTCTTGAAAATGTAAATTGATTAGAAAATGTTCGAATTACGTAAGACATGAGCTTGGTTAAAAGCACAGCACCGCACAATTCAAGTCGAGGAATGGTCATTGTTTTAGTAGGGGCGACTTCGGATTTTGCAAAATCGAAACTGGTCGATATACAGTTATTTTCATCACACGTACGAAAATACACCACGCAAGCATGACTCTTTTCACTAGCATCACTGAAACCATGAAGTTCATAGTTGACGGTAGAGAAGTTGAAGAAATTTCGAGGAATTTTCAAATTAGAAAGCAACGATAATTCTGATTGGAACTTAGCCCAGATGCTTACAATCTCGATATCAGGTTTATCATCCCATATAAGTCCTGATAACCAGAGCTTTTGAATGAGATGTTTGCAAAAGAAGGTAAACGGAGAAATGAATCCAATTGGATCATAGATCCGCGCCAATTCAGATAATAAGGTGCGTTTTGTAACACATCGATTTTTGAGAGGATTCACACAAAAAGAGAAACAATCAAGAAGGGGGTTCCACCTTGAACCCAATATTTTCAAGCACGTGTCTTGCTAGTCGGAGTTAAAAACAAGCAGATCGTGTGACAAATAGGAAACGGGCAAAGTAGATAACAGAGATGGTTCGTTAATTGGCCATTTTCTCAGCTCGAATCCCCCTCGGGTCATTAGGGCAGTAAGCTCAGTCATGAGTGTTTGGGCATTTTTGAGAGTAGGGCAGGATAATACAAAATCATCAATGTAACAGAAATTGCGAATAGCATGGGAGGCAAGCGGAAATGCCCTACCCTAATCGTCAGCAAGCTGTTTCAAGGTCCGAAGGGCTAGATAGGGTGCACAATTGGTTCCATACGTGAGGGTTCGTGAACGATAATCCTGGACTGGATGAGCTGAAGAAAATCGCCAAATAATTCTCTGAAAATCGCGTTGGGTAGGATGAAGCAATATCATCCTGTACATTTGTTTGATGTCTGCACATAGAACGTAAGGATCCAATCGAAAGTTGAGGAGAATTGCAACAATATCCTGCTGCAGTTTCTCTCCGATATATAAATGATCATTTAGTGACGTCTGATTTGGCAATTTTGCAGATGCATTGAATACCACTCTTAATTTAGTGGAAGTACTATAAGGCTTGAGCAAACAATGATGGGGAATATAGTACGAGCTTGGAGGTGAGTCACGACTGGAGACTAATTCCATATGGTTAAGGTCTAAATATTCTCTCATGAAGTTGGAATATTGTAGATATATTACAGGATTTTTCAGCAGACGGCGCTCTAACGAAAAAAATCTATTTAGGGCTAGATCACGGATTCCTAGGAATTTCAGGTCATTACCTTTCAGTGGAAGTGACACAATATAGCGGCCATGGAAATCACGCGTTATTGTTTCTGATAAAATTTTTTCACAATTGACATCATCTGGACTAGATGATGAAGCATTTGAAACATTTTCAGTCTCTTAAAATCGGGTCAGAGTATCTTCCATATCGGATGAGGGAAAATTACAAAGAAATGACGATATCGCCACCTCACGTGAAATGTTAGTTTTTCCCATCAAGATGTAACCGACTACAGTATTGATGGCATCTGGTTCGTGTGAATTTCCTGCAATTCGACCGTTCAATGAAATTTTAGAAAACACATCGGCTCCCAGTAAAATATCAATTTTTTCTGGACTATAAAACTGAGGATCCGCAAGTTGCAAATTAGAGATATGTTGCCAAGATTTATACGGAACATTACATCCGGGTAAATCATCGCAAATTTTGTTCAAAATTATTGCGTCAGTGTGAAATAGGGGGGCGGGTTTATTGAGAGGTTTAAAGGAGAAGGTTACGCAACCATTACTAATTGACGATTTCATGGACCCTAGCCCTTTGACCTTAAATGAAAATGATGACTTCGATAATCCCAGTTTACTTGCAGCCTTTCAAGAAATGAATGAGCTCATACTTCCTGAGTCCAACAAACAGCGAAGGGGTTGATAGGATCCTTGGTTATTTAGAACATAAATATAAGCGGTGGCTAATAAAACACTGTGGGAATTTGCAACTATACCCGAGGCGGCAAAAGTACTATTAGTACTACTCCCGGCAGGAGAATCTGAGACAGGAACACTCGTGATTCCACTTGAGGATGAAGGTTAATCTTGATGAAGCAATGTGTAATGAGTCCTGGAGAAACAGGATTTACACGAGTAAGTAGATTTGCAGGATCTTAGATCATGTGAGCTACTTAAGCAATTGAAGCAGAAGCGTATGCTTTCACAAAAGGTATATCTTTCAGAGGGTGTTTAACTAGCAAAAGCCTGACAAGTATATAAGAAGTGATTTTCTTTGCAAAACACACAAGTAGATGCAGGTGAATTGTTAGCAAAGAATGATGTGGTGCGGCTGATTGGAGTATTTGGCTTTGGCGACATTGAAACAGACCGCTTATTTGAAGTGCAACTAGAAATTTTCAAAGTATCCAGAACAATGCACTGATCATTCAAAAAATCTACAAGTTTTTGTAACAAGGTGCGTAACGGTTGCATCATCAAGTTGTTTCAAAAGCATCATGACCATTATGAAGTCCCATTGATCGGTAGAAAATTTCAGAGATTTGAGAGCGGCTAAATTTTCACTAAATGTGTCCAACAGTTTTCGAAGTGGAATTGAATTTTCGGAATCAATCTTTGCAGTTTCCTCGATTTCTGTCCAATGAGCCTGTGCACACAATCTTTTATTTGAATATCGTTCTATTAATGTAGCATAAGCAATGTCATAATTATCTGAGGTGAGCGGCAAAGTGCGAACTATCGTCAAAGGTTGGCCTTGTAATGACGAAATCAGATAATTGAATTTTTTTACCTCAGATAATGATTCATTATTATGAACTAACGAATTGAAATGATCAATAAATGAAGTGAAAGATTCGTAATCGCCACTGAATTTCTTTAGTTCAATTTTTGATAATAATAATAATAATAATTTGTCTTTATTTGTCCTCACAAAAAAAAACAATAATACCGAGGGCAAATGGGCGAAGTCTAGTCATGACCAGACGAATCCAGTCAATTCCTACTCAACTAAACCCCAAATGACACTGATTTGATCGTAGATTTGGCAACGTGGTGCTATTAGCATTGGACATAACTAGAAAGTCATAATCGAATAATTCAGTGAAAACAGTTTTAATCATGTAAAAGTCTGATGAAAATCCCTCACGAATGACCTCTTCTACGTCCAAATCAGCCTTTGGAATAGTGAGTAACGTTGTAACTACGTTATTGTGTTGCTTTAGAAATTCTTCTTTCAATACATCAAGTTCCATACACCGTACTCTAAACAAGTTGCGGACCGAACTATCGGTTTTTGCGCGGTCTGCGAGAGCAGTTAAAACATCAATTTCATAAATAGCAGATGTGCGATAAGTTTTGTACTTTTTGAGTGAATCCATTACACTTCCGTACTCGCAGGCATAGACTACGGCAAGAAATTGAAAAAAAAATAATACAATCAGTACCTAGCGAGCACAAGCAACTGAATGCAAATAAAATCGCGGGCGATCAGCTGGCAAGGAATAAAATAAAATGTAAATAACAGGCGTCAGCTGAACAGACATAAACACGAGTGAACTCACCTATCGCCGACCTCCTTGGCAAGTCTGGATCTCATTCGAACTGTCATCCTTTTTTATCCACCGAAGTGATATTCTACAAGAGAAAAATTAATGAGCAGCGGTAATAAACCCTCAATCAGGAAGGGTTACAACAGACCGAAACGAAAACAAGACGATACGACAACCTTATACCTATACTGCTCACTGGAAGACACCGAAGAACTCCAATCCAGCCAGAGAAACCGTCGATAATGAGACACAAACATTCACCATACCCAAAACTATGACAACACTACACACAAAAAAAACATCCGTATCCTTTGACCTATAACGTAGCTTTTACTCGTCAATATCGGAATCAAGGTCGTCTAGTTCTATGTCGGGCGGGTGTGCTTTGAGGTCCTCAACATGCCAAGTACCCCTAGACTTGCCATTTTCGTCGGCCAACTCGTATGTGATTGGTGAAAACTTTTCCCTAACAACAAACGGGCCTACATATTTCGGAGCAAATTTTGCCGTGAAGTACCTAGTCGCATCCGATAAAACATGGTCCTCACGATATACTCTATCACCTACCGAAAACGATTCTGGCCGGCGTCGCAGATTGTACCTGACTTTTGAACGTTCGTGCGCGAATTTAAGGCGCTTACTTATGTCATTGAAGATATTCTTATACTCCGCAGATATCATAGCCTTACTAACCGGTGCTTCTTCATTAGCATCAATGCTTGGTTTTTGGTAATCTTCGCCACTAAAAATGTGTTCACGCCCGAAATTCACGAAGAAAGGTGTCAAACCAGTTATCTCGTGGACAGCTGTTCTGATCGCACAGCCTACCTTAGGAAGTAAGGTATCCCATTTCCGATGGTTATCTTCGATATAACAGGACAACATTGCCTTAAGGACTTGATTCACTCTTTCGACAGGGTTGGATTGTGCGTGATACAGAGGAGTTAACCGAATAGTGACGTTATAACTTTTACATAAATTCTGGAATAAATTCGAACGGAATTGTACCCCATTGTCGCATAGAAGAAACTGTGGGCATCCAACAACTGAAAATATTTGCTCTTCGGTAATACGAGTGACAGCTGCTGCTGTTGCAGTTCTCAGCGGGAAAAACAGCGAAAATTTACTAAACGTGTCGGTTATGACATAAATGAACTTGTACCCTTGTGGAGAACGTGGAAGTAGGCCGAATAGGTCGACACTGATCATTTGCCAAGCAACTTTTACTTCGGAGGGTCTAACCATAACACCAGGTGGAGCCTTCAGAATAGGTTTCCTAGTTAGACATATAGTACATTTTCTGATGTAACCCGTAACATATATCCGAATTTTTGGCCAATAAAATCGACTCTTGAGTCGTTCAGACACCCCGGCATGACAAGCAACGGTACTATTGTGATATTGACTGATTAGGGCTTCACGATCCTGCTTTGGAATAACTAACTTCCAAAAATCATTAGTATCTCGCAAATTTGGATACTTACTAACATACTTATACAGTTTGCCTTCTACTAGGCGCCATTGCGGAAATTTCAACAGGTCCTTATGTACATCGGAAATCATACGGTTATACCAAGAATCTTGATTTTCATTCGGAGTTGTCTCGAGTAATGCCAGTTCCGGAACGGCTCGCGACAAGACATCAGGGACAATATGGTCCTTTTCCTTGCGGTGCGAAATATCAAAATCAAATTGCTGTGATCTAACAGCCCAACGAGCTAAACGACCTGTCGGTTCATGTAGATTGTTAAACCATATCAAGCTATGATGGTCCATGATTAAGGTGAATTTATACCCCTCCAGATAGGCTCGAAGTTTTTCGATAGTGTACAGCGCCGCGAGACATTCACGTTCGGTCGTGCTATAGTTTCTCTCTTGTCTAGTGAGTGACCTACTGACATAACAAACTACATGCTCTCCGTCTTCAAACTTCTGCGAAAGAACACCTCCAATACCATAGGCTGACGCGTCCGTCTGAACCAAAAATGGCAGAGTGAAGTCGGGACATGTGAGTATGGGAGCCGAAACGAGAGCATCTTTGAAAGCAACGAAAGATTTCTGACATTCCTCTGTCCAAGACCAATTTTTGTTTTTCTACAACAAAGCTGTCATTGGTGCGACCAAACTCGAGAAATTCGGAATGAACCGACGGTACCACGATGCAATTCCTACAAGACGTCGAATTTCAGTCGTGTTTTTAGGAGTCGGAATGTTGAGTGTTGCAGAAACTTTACTAGGGTCCACGTGAAGACCTTGGCTGTCAACGACGTACCCGAAATAGTGTAATTCTGGCCTACAGAAAAAGCATTTCTCTTTCGAAACAAATAGCCCCGCTTCACGAAACCGATTTAAATCTTCACGAATTAATGACAAGTGCAATTTGAAGTCTTGTGTTACCAAAATAACATCGTCTAGGTAAACGAATACGTTTGGCTCCAAATCAGCCCCTAAAACTTTGTCGATAAGTCGTTGAAATGTGGCCGGTGCATTACATAGCCCAAATAGCATTCTTTTGAAGTGGTACAATCCACGACCTGGGACGGTGAATGCGGTATACTCACGAGATTCCGGAGAGATCGGCACTTGCCAATGAGCCGACTTAATATCGATCGAACTGAGATATTTCGCGTTCCTGAGTTTATCAAGTATCGGAGTAATGAAAGAAAGTGGGTAGGCGTCCTTCTTCGTCACACGATTTGATTGCCGTTAGTCGACACAGAAACGATATTCCCCATTTTTCTTTGGGACCAATAGTACCGGACTAGACCATGCTGACTCTGAAGGTTTGATCACGTCACTTTCCAACATTTCCTTTACCGCGTTTTCGATATGAAGCTGCATCGCAGGCAAAACACGATATGCCCTCCGTTTTATCGGATCCGACTCAGTCACGATTTTATGATGTACCATAGTTGTACAACCTGAGGAATCACCCTATAGCTCGAAGTATTCTTAGATGACTTTGTCTAGGACGTTTTGCTGTTCTGATGTTAAGATCTCTTCAGGGACAACTGAATTGAGTGAATTAATTTGGGAAAGAGATTGATCGAACTCCCAACACCCACGCTTCAAGTCCGGAATAATACCCATTGAAACCCAGAAGTCAACACCGAGAATAATCGTATGGGCAAGTTCAGGGATGATCATCACCTCAAGGGTCCGTCCTTCTAAGTTGAAGGGTATGCATGCGACTTCGATTACCCTACAGGATTCATCGTCAGCTACCGTACACGATTTAATATTAGATGTTCTGAGTTCGATCCCTAGATTCTGCAACACTGTCCATCCAAGTCCTCCGATGACAGTCCTATTACAACCGCTATCCAGCAACGCTTCAAATTTCAGTCCCAGTACGTCAATCTCCGGATACGATCGGTTGTCACCCTCGTAATGAGACATGATGAAGGACAGAACCGGTTGTAAGTTGTCAGAAAATGTGATCGCTGAAGGCGGCAAACTAGAGCTCACTGTGCGACCAGTTAGTGGCTCCCCCGACCGTTTCCCGAACAACTCGCACAGGTTCTAGCCGTCACACCCTGAGCTTCGCATTAGAAACAGTGCCTATGAGGTGCTTGAGTGCAAACCAAGCACAAGTGTCCAGGTTGGCCACAATTCCAGCAACGAGCGGCTCCCAGAGACTCCCGTACCGGAACCGACCCCCATCGACGGCAGAAACCGTACCCCCATCGTCGTGATTTGGCTGGTCAGGACAGGTACCGATCATCGATACTCTCGACTGACTCGTACGCAGATACTCGAGGCCAGGTTCTACGAAATGTCTGGGTAACACCACCGGAGCTCTATACTCCTGAGCGCTCAAACTTGCCCCCTCAATTTCACGACCGACACTAATCAATTGACTCAGAGTTGTAATGCCTCTGCCAGCCATCTTTAAATGGGATAACATTTTTCCACGAATAGAGTTCACGCAAGATTCTTCCCTAGACTCACTAGAAAATTTCGCAAAAATATTCTCCATATACGCGACATAAATGGTTACTGATTCTGTAGCGCCTTGTGTTCTAAGTTTGAGGGTATCCCAAACTCGTTCTCCATAATTCCTTGGCAAAAAGCTAACCCGAACTGACTCCAGGAAATCGTCATAATCCCTCATCTGATGCCTAGCAAATCGAAACCATGCAGCGGCATCACCCTTCAATAATTCTGACACTGAATCAAACATTTGCTTCTTCGAAACATTTCTTGAGATTTGCATCTCATCTAATTTTTCAATAGAATCGGTAACGCTAGAATTTCTATCGAATCTCAACCACCAGCGACTGACATCTACGAATTTAGAAGCGGCAAAGTTGTACTGGTCTACAACATTTGGATGATTCATAATAGATTGACTTGAGCAAAAATTTGGATAATTCATATTCGACTGGCTTGGGCAAATTTTGGATTGCAGTGCTGATTATACTGTAGGGGTTGTACTGAAACTGAAATGTTAAATCCTTGCGCGGTATCAGCAAAAGATGGTTGATGTGTCGTAGAATTAAATGTGGCTCACTGAGTGTTGAAAGAATTAGCATCTCGACCAAACTCGGAAGTCTGAGGAAAATTAACTAAGTCTGGCAACGTTGGCTGTGATTTATCAATCGATAAATTCGAATTCTTATACTGATCGAGGCTTATATTTTTCAATTTTTTTGCCAAATGGTCGGGAACGATAGTGACATTCTTTGATTTCGGTTCGGAATTAGGCTTAGTATTGTTGGTTGAGTTTTGTTTCGAAGCGGGTTGTTGGAGAAACTCGATCAAATCCTCGTTATCATTCGCTGTTTCCGCGTTGTTTGTTGGGACCGGCTCCGGATCGCCACGTGAAGATGATGAATTCGGTAATAAACAATTTGGTTCATCAATCAGTGATACATTGTCCAACTGGAACGGTTGCTCTAAAATTTCAGACTTATTTGCATTGCTTGCCTTAACCTCAACACTAGTGGCATAAGCTTCTTCTAATGCGCGATGTGCCTCCTCAACTATTGATAACAATTTATTTCTCTCGCCCTCAATCTCGTCAGACTCTGAAGTGATTCTTGACAGCCGATTATTAATGTGGGAAAGTCGAGTTCCGATACGTCTCCATTCATTTTCTGAATTATCGATGCTAATATCTTGAATATTCCCCATTAACTCCTCTAATTTATAACTACAAACTGTAATCTCGTTATTCGATCGGGTCACATCGCATTGTATCAGGGCTTACATAACCATCGCGTTCACGAATCAAAGCCTGTCTCAACAAAAAACGTTTTTCTTGAACAGTACCGTTTCCCAAACCTGCACCACGAATTAATAATTCGTAGGTCGATTCGTCTCCTAATAATCTGTTGACGGCCATCTTCAATTAAAAATCGCAAAATCAAGTCCAAGAATAACAAGCACCAAGTCTCCCAGGAGAATCACCCTGTATACAATCCTAGTTGAAATTTACCAAGTCAACAATCCTCAAATTTTTCTGACAGCAAGTGAAAACTATTCGATTTTTTTTTAATAAATGTAAAGTGGAACAGCAGTTCCCTCCCTTTCCCAGCAGGAAAAAAAAATCGAAATCTAATACAAGACACTCAACAAGTTGAACCGCAATGCAGAATCACCCTATATGATTCCAACTGTAAGTATACTGACCTTGTTTTATGTAAAAAAAAAATGGATTTTTCTCAACTCCTCACACAAAATATCTCAATATCACCCTGTATGATATTCGAGAAAATACCATATATATTTTTTCCAATAAATACTAGAAACAGTCCAACTTATATCTACTGTTCTGCTGAACCGCCCTGTAAACTCAATAAGGCAAAACAAAAAAATATTGTCCACAAGGTTTCACCACCCTGTATACCGAAAATATAAACTTGATTTTCAACAAGGGAAATATCAAAGAAGAACAAATTTGAAATCTTCCTGAAGTGATACCACCCTGTGTACTGTAATTTCCCCTTTTTTGCAGAAATGTATGAGCGATACTTTCTTATTCAAAATAATAATTTACACCTCTTTAATGAATGCCGAATCTGATAATTCAAAAAAAAGTGAGCTACCCTGTACTGTCTTTCCAGAATTTCCCATCGAAAAAAATATTCGAATACAGAAAACAATTATACCATTTATGTTCAACAGTGAGGAAATATAGATTTCAAGTTGATAACCAAATTCATCAAGGATAATAATATGCACTACTACCCATGTATTGACCATTATATATCAAGGATCCACCCTGTAACCAACTGAAGTAGGTTAATTTGATTTGAACGCCATTTACTACTAATTTTTGAAGGGTGAGAGGTGGCTGTGAAATTCCTCCAAAAGGGAATGGATGTTATCCCTTTAACCCTGCTGGGGAGGCTAAATATACTGGTTTGTAATAAAAGTTACTGTTTGAAGTGCCCCATTCATTCCAAAGGAATGGAACACTGACTAGCTTAGTGGGCGGTGGGGTGAGTAAGGTTGGTATGAATGGAAGTGGCAGAGTGTTCAATGTATACTAAATTTGATAAAACACAACACAGGTGCTGTTCTGGTGTTGCAGTTATGAATTTGGCAACTTTTTATACTTTACAAGCAGTTGGGTTTTCCCCCATTGATAAGAAATATGATATAACACAGTACTGTTGACTATAAGTTGGTGATCTTCCAGTTCACATAGAACTTTCACTTAATGAAAAGAAAGGCCTATTTATTGAAACTTCTGCAGATTGATGGTAAACTTCCAGTAGACTGATGACGTAATTCTAATAGATCTTGCAATATCCAGGTAGTAGTGCCCCAAAATAAACTATAAGACGCTTACCAGAGAGCAGGTTCTCAGTTTAATGTGTTACATTCCCACTTATACTACCATCTTCTGAACAGTACAGTCCGGGATGGCACAAAGCAGTAAGATGCTGTAAATTCTATGGTGACTACTGCAGGCAAGCAGTCAGCAGCTAGTTAGTTAGACTCCTTGTTTGGCAACCAAGAAATCAATCATACAGGGGACGAAACTTGTAACTCCAACTCGATGGTCTTAGACTAGATCATGTAGGTTAACCAGAAAACTTCAAGTAAACCAGGAAGTCCAATTATCACATCAAAAATCCAAGTACATCAAAAATTCAAGTACCTCGAGAATTCCAAGTACCTCAAGAATTCCAGGTACCTCAAGAATTCCAGATACCTCAAGAAGCCCTTTGGATGGTGTGTGGGCTTCACGTGGTGATGAAGATGGCCGGCAAACGAAGACACAATAATCCTCTTTTGAGATTTTCTGAACTCCAAGTCCAGAATGAAGTGGAAGAAGTCTCTCTTGATCCCACCAATAGTGGACAAATAAACGAAATACGATAAGCGATACTCAACGAAATAAAATACTTCAATCCTATCTTACGTTCTACCGTAGCCAGTCACCAAAATCAGAAATCACAAAAATCAGGTCCAGATTATCCAGGAAGAATCCCCACTATATTGTTATCTCTCTCTCCTAGATTTGGCGTGCAAGAGCAAGGAGTTATGCGCATGACCGATATCACTCATCAAGTCCTCACTCAAATGACAGCATAGAGCCATAGAACAACAGAAATCAGAAATCAGGAGCCGAAATAGCATATTTGGCTAAATGACATCACAGAATACGGAACATCGGAATTCCTATCAGACCATTGGAACTGTTTGATTACTTGCGGCCGCAACGCTCATTCGAAACACACCATTCCTTGACCAACCACACTGCTCAGCGACCTACTGGCTATGTCCCCTGTCAGTAAATTGTCAAAAGAAGAAGAAGCATATCTTGGGTTAATGTTCATTACTCGAACTAAATACACACAAGAATTTTGACAATGTTACCAATAACAAAGGTGAAATACTGATGCAACATTCTTCAAGGGCTCAAGTCTATTATTAAAGAATTATAACGCAGCACTGGTGGTTTCACAAGGAAGGGCAAGGGTTGAGTTATACCGTGAACAAAACAGCTTGCTGACTTTCAGAAAGGAAATAGATTCTGCCAGATCAATATGTTAATTTGTCCACCAAAGTAGTCAGGCGTAGGGCTCCACAATCATGCTCGAAGGTTCAGCTCGTAGGTAAGTACAAAATCATTAGATTTCCATGGATTTAACAGTGCTTTTTGGTTAGAGTGAAATCAACTCGTAACAAGTCAAGAGTTCTGTACTTTCTGTATTTTTTGTTCGAATTGACTGGTTGAATAAAGGCAACCCGGATAGTTGAACAGGGACAAAACTGAGCTATCGCATATTGTCATCTCGAGTTTCACAGATAGCAAATGTCTATTACTATGAATGAGCTTAATTGTGGAGTATGCTCTTCTCTTTGGACAAGTTCAATGACGAATTTCTCAAATCTGAGCTAACTGTCGATAATAACACCAAGACTATTTGCTTCATCTGAAATAATCATAGGAGTATCTTCTATGATGATATTAACCGAATTTTTCATGAAATATTGGTATTTTATGGGACCAAATGCAATTATGTTAGATTTGCTTGCATTTATAATGAGACAGTGATTCCTCGCCATATCAATAAAAGACCCTAGATCTTCATCAATCATGGCACAAGCATAATCTATCGCAGAGTATGGACAGGAGTGATACAGCTGGGTATCATCAGCATATAAATGAAATTAACAATATTTTAAACTCCTTAATATGTGTGTGATGTGAATATTGAAGAGCATTAGACCCGAAATAGAATCTTGCAGGACTCCAGACTTGAGGTCCACATAGTTTGACTCTACTAGAAGTCGTACTTTCTGTCGTCTGTTCCTGAGGTAGTTTTCTAGAAATTAAACTGTATTTTCAGAAAGACCAATATAGTGTAATATAGCAAGCAATAGTTCGTAATTCAATGTGTCGAACGCTCTACTGAAATCTAACATCATCGAAATTTTACATAACCCTTGATCAGTAGCTTGAATGATATCATCGACGATCTGAAGAAGTGCATTAGTACACCTATAACCGCTCCTTAAGTCAGATTGCATCATTGAAATCAATGAGTGATCGCTTGAATTCGTTCTCAACTGACAATCAATAGCTTTTTCTAAAATTTGAGATGATGGCTCTAAGATCTTTATTTTCAATGGGATTCGTTTTCTTTTCCTTGATATACCTCGATGGATTTATCCGCCAAATACTATGGCATGCTCTCTTCGTGGGTTTTCAGATGCTCCTGAAGCTGAATACGCAGATGTTGTCTATTTGAGATGCATTGATCATCATCAAAATATCTCAACACACTTCGTATGTGCAGAGTCTCGTGTAGCCCCTTTGGAAATCATATCTATCCCTCGCTTAGAGCTTTGTGAAGCTTTGCTCCTTCCTAATTTGCTCTCTTATGCTCTCAATACTCTCAGTCAGAAGATACAGATCGGTGATTTCCACGGTTGGACGGATTCAACGATTGTCCTTTCATGGGTCGTCTCTTCTCCTCATGAATGGACAACATTCGTATGCAATCGTACCACAGAAATCCAGAATAAAACACCACCGTCCAAGTGGAGGCATGTTAGGTCGCATTAAAACCCCGCTGATCCTGCTTCACGAGGCTCTCCCAGCCCCCGGATAAATGGCCTTCTGATCTGGGACTGTCTATGCAGGATGTGTTGGAAACCGATGATGAAAGAAGAAAAGTTACCCTCATATTCGCTTTAATTGTCCATCCCATCTCGAACCTTCTCTCCCGGTTCAGATCTCTTCCAAAGATAAAGATATTAATCGCATATATATTACACTTCTGCCATAATTCTCAGTATCCCACAAATCGAAATAGGGATGACCTTACCTCTGAAGAAATGGAAAAGGCACTTTTTGTCTTAGTAAAATTCACACAATCAGAAGTTTTTGCCCAGGAATTTCAAAAACTCAAAACTCATAAGCTACTTCCCAAGCCTCTTCAAAAGTTAATTCCCTTCATAGACACCCAGGAGGTTATCAGGGTGGGAGGCAGACTGTTGCAGTTCGAGCTCTCATTTGAAGCAAAGCACCCCATACTTCTTTCAAGCTCACAAAGATCTTCTAATTGAATACATTCATCAGAAATATCTGCATCCTGGCCTTTAAACTCTCCAGGATTTACTCGTCCAGCGCTACTGGATTCTTGCCCCAAAACGTACCATCCGTACAGTAATATCAAAGTTCATTTCCTGTTTTCGACTCAACTCTTCCACTCGTCAACCTCTCATGGGTAATTCACCCTCAGCCCGCGTTTCTCAGGTCAAACCGTTCGCCCATGTCGGTATAGACATGGCTGGTCCTCTCCCCATAACTCTCAAAAGAGTTCGTGGTGCCAAAACATACAAAGTCTACATTTGCGTTTTCGTGTGCATGGCCACGAGAGCATCTCATATTGAACTTTGTTCAGATCTCTCAACAGATGTTTTTTTAGCTGCCTTTCGACGCTTCATGGCGCGAAGGGAAAGATGCAGTGATGTATACTCAGACTGCGGTACCAACTTCCGTGGTGCTTCTACGTATATCTCATCCCTGATTAAATCTGTTTCTTCAGATGAAAAAATTCGATTTCATTTCAATAGCCCTATCAGCCCGAATTTTGAAGGGTTGTATGAATCACAAATGAAATGCATCTAGACTCACTTATTCCGCGTCATAGAAAATCAGATTCTTTCCTATGATTCAAATAGAATCGATCTTGAATTCACGTCCTATGTGCCCTGTGTCTTCGGATCCAAATGATCTTCAGGCCTTGACTCCTGGGCATTTTTGACCCTAGAACCCCTCGATTTTCTACCTGATCCCAACTTAGGTGATATAACAATGTCTCGTCTCTCTCGTTGGCAGTTGGTGCAGCAACTCCATCGCTCGTTTTGGGATCGCTGGCATTGCGAATATTTGCAAAACCTCATGCAGCGGAGCAGATGGATGCAGCCTTCCATCCCGAAAGAGCTCAATACCCTCGTTCTATTAAAGAATGAGCTTTGACCACCATTGAAGTGGCATATGGAAAGGGTAGAGCAAATTCATCCCGGCCAAGATGGTGTAACTATGATGGGTACCGTGCGTACAGTTGAAGGTTACTTTAGGCGACCTGTCAGCAAAGTTTGCCCGTTGCCCATCTGCAACCCCGAATAATATTTGTCTCGGCTAGTTGTTATCCTGTACATACATTTGTTAGTATAATCATTAGTTAAATTGATCATGTTAAACATATTCATACAATATACATTTAAGGTGGGCGGTATGTTCAGTTTTCATATAATATAGAATAATAATTATAATATAAATCCAAATTATGCAAATCACTTCATTATCACATTCATTGATACAATTCAAATTACCGCGTGATAATGACAAGAGGTCTCTTCCGGTCACTTATGCCACTAATGGACTACCAAGTACCAACGATACGCATGTGTCAACCAGAAAAGAGTGACAAGGCTCCCAGAAAAAGATATCACGGCATTAAGACGGGACCGGTGTAATAACCCAATTAAAACTCGCCGATTACCTCAATGACATTGTGTCCATAATATGATTGCGTCAAGTGTGATGACATAGTGCCCGTGAACCATGTTTGATAAGATTCGTGCGAGGAGAGTGCCTGAGGTGGCCGCCAAAACAGAATTTCGAAGAGGTCCGACATATCGTCAGGTGAGTGGCCATATCAACCTCTTGTCATTCGAGAACTTCATACTTTCACTCAACTCGAATTTAGAGTCCACTGTCTCTTTCTCGCCCACTTTATCTTTCTATCCTATCATCTCACATGGATACTATTGAAACAGACGAGTTCGCAATGCCCATATGGGACGACTTCTGAGCATGTATAACGCACACAACTTGCAGAACAAGAAACTCCGACTACGACTATGTTTACACAGGAACTCTGCAGTCTAGCATCTGACATGCATAAAGTTGAAGCAGATATGATCGCAGTAACCATATAAGACGACTCTGGAGGGCTTAATGGAAGTACAATAGGCAGGTGAAGATACATCGACTTCATCGGAGTGCACACTCTATCTCTCTATCCTATCATCTCACATGGATACTATTGAAGCAGCCGGGTTCGCAATGCCCATATGGGACAACTTCTGAGCGGGTATAACGCACACAACTTGCAGAACAAGGAACTTCGACTTTGACTATGTTTACACTGTAACTTTGCAGTCTAGAATCTGACATGCATACAGTTGAAGCAGATACGATTGCAGTGACCGTATAAGACGACTTCGAAAGGTCTATAACGGGTACGATAGGCAAATGAAGTTACATCGACTTCTTCGTTGTGCACACTATATCTCTCTATCCTATCATCTTACATGATCACTATTGAAGCAGACAAGTTCGCAATAACCATATAAGACGACTTTCAAGTGGGTATAACGCACACAACATGCAGAACAAGTACCTTCGACTACGACTATGTTTACACAAAAACTCTGCAGTCTAGCATCTGACATGCATACAGTCGAAGCAGATACGATGGCAGTATCCGTATGAGATGACTTCGAAGGGAATATGACGAGTACAATGGGCAAATGAAGATACATCGACTTTATAGTTGTGCACACTATATCTCTCTATCCTATCATCCCACATGGATACTATTGGAGCAGACGAGTTCGCAGTGCCCATATGAGACGACTTCCAAGAGGGGATAACGTACACAACGTGCACAACAAGAAACTTCGACTTCGACTATGTTTACACTGTAACTCTGCCGTCTAGCATTTCACAAGAAGAAGATACAATTGCAGTGACCATATTAGACGAGTAATGAGCGGAAATAACGCACACAGCTTGCAGAACAAAGAACTTTGACTTTGACTATGTTCACACTGTCACTTTGCGGTCTAGAATCTGAAATGCATACAGTTGAAGCAGATACGATGACGGTATCCGTATGAGACGACTTCAAAGGGTATATAACGAGTAAAATAGGCGAATGAAGTAACATCGACTTCATCGTTGTGCAAACGGAATCTCTCTATCCCATCATCTTACATGGACACTATCAAAGCAGACAAGTTCGCAATGACCATATGAGACGACTTTCATGTAGGTATAACGCACACAGTTTGCAGAACAAGAAACTCCGACTTAGACTATGTTTACACTGTAACTCTGCAGTATAACATCTGACATACATACAGTTGAAGCAGATACGACTACATATAGCGAGTACGACAGGCAAATGGGGATATATCGACTTCATCGTTGTACACACCATATCTCTCTATCCTATCATCTCACATAGACGATATTGAAGCAGACAAGTTCACATTGGCCATATGAGACGACTCCCAAGCGGGTATAACGCACACAGATTGCAGAACAAGAAACTTCGACTTCGACTATGTTTACACTGTAACTCTGCAGTCTAGCATCTGACATGCATACAGTTGGAGCAGATATGATCGTAGTGACCATATAAGACGACTTTGAAGGGTATATTGCAAGTACAATAGGCAGATGGGGATACATCGACTTCATCGTCGTACACACTATAATATACCTCTATCCTTTCACCTCACATGAACACTATCGGAGCAGACAAGTTCGCATTGACCATATAAGACGACTTCAAAGCGAGTAAAACGCACACAGTTTGCAGAAAGAGGAACTTCAACTTCGACTATGTTTACACTGTAACTCTAAAATCTAGCATCTGACATGCATACAGTCAAAGCAGATACGATTGCAGTGACCGTATGAGACGACTCTGAAGGGTATATAACGAGTACAATAGGCAAATGAAGATACATCGACTTCATCGTTGTGCACACTATATCTCCCTATCCAATCATCTCACATGGACACTATTGAAGCAGACAAGTTCGCAATGACCAAATGAGATAACTTTCATGTAGGTATAACGCACACAGTTTGCAGAACAAGAAACTCCGACTTCGACTATGTTTACACTGTTACTCTGAAGTATAACATCTGACATACATACAGTTGAAGCAGATACGACTATACAGGGTGTTTCATAATTGATTGCTGATCCTTAAGGGCGATGATCCTTGGATGATTTCAAGGATAGAAGTTCATATCAACATATGTCCTGAACCTCTTAGTTTTCGAGCTACAGGGTGTTGAAATCAGAAGCGTACAGCGTTTTTTTAAACTAAACATTCAATATCAGGTCTACGAGGACATCACTGGTAGAAGTAAAAGTTTGATTTTTGTTTCAAAACAAAATGTTTTTCCACTTATAGTGGGTGTCTACTGAATAACCAAATACAATATCCAAGAACTGAAGGAACAAAATTCTCTGGTTTTTATTTTTTTACGCGAAAACGGTACGTTGTATGAAATTAAGTCTAGGAACCAAATTTGCTCCAAAATGATTGAGAATTGAGAAAAAAATCTGGTTCCCAAAAAAATCAGTGGCGTACTATTTTTTTCTTCAAAGATTGTCAGTTCAAACCCCGTACGGACGCTATTGGTGAGACTTTTCAAATAACTTACAAGTAAAAAAATGCTCCTTAATAATGAGAAGGTGTATACAAAATATCATAACAATACCTAGGAGTGATAAGAAATTATGATGAAGAACTCGTTTTTTTCTTGAAATTTCATCACCCCGTAGCTCAATAACTAAGAGGTTTAGGACATATGTTGATATGAACTTATCTCTTTGAAATCATCCAAGGAACAAGAAACTGCGACGTTGACTGTGTTTACATTGTAACTCTGCAGACTAGCATCTGGCAAGCATACAGTTGAAGCAGAGATGATCTAAGTGACATAAGACAACTTTGGAAGGTATATAGCAAGTACAATAGGCAGATGAAGATACATCGACTTCATCGTTGTGCAAACTCTATTTCTCTATCATATCATTTCACATGGATACTATTGAAGCGGACGAGTTCGCGATGCCCTTATGAGACGACTTCCAAGCGGGTATAACGCACACAACTTGCACAACAAGAAACTTCGACTTCGACTATTTTTACACTGTAACTCTGTCATCTAGCATCTGACATGCATACACTTGATGAAGCAACGATCGCAGTAATCGCATGAGACGTTTTTGAAGGGTTTATAACGGGTACAATAGGCAAATGAAGATTTATCGACTGCATCGTTGTGCACACTATATCTTTCTATCATATCATCTAACATGGTCACTATCGAAGCAGACTATTTCAAAATGCTCATTTGAGACAACTCCAGAGCGAGTATAACGCACACAACTTGCAGAACAAGAAACTTGGACTTCGACTATGTTCACACTGTAACTCTGCAGTCTAGCATCTGACATGCATACAGTTCACGCAGGAACGATTGCAGTGACCGTATAAGACGACTTCGAAGGGTTTATAATGGGTACAATAGGTAAATGAAGATGCATCGACTTCATCGTTGTGCACACTATATCTATCTATCTAATCATCTCACATGGACACTGTTGAAGCAGACAAGTTCGCAATGATCATATTAGATGACTTCCAAGCAGGTATAACGCACACATCTTGCAGAAACTGAAATCTCGACTTTGACTATGTTCACACTGCAACTCTGCGAAATAACATCTGACATGCATACCGTTGAAGCAGATATGACAAGAGTGACCAGATTGGACGACTCTGAAGGATATATAGCGAGTAAAACAGGCAAATGGTAATATATTGACTTCATCGTTGTGCACACTATTATCTTTCTATCCTATCATCTCACATGGACAATATTGAAGCAGACGAGTTCACATGACCATATTAGATGACTCCTAAGCTGGTATAAAGCACGCAGCTTGCAGGTCAAGAAACTTCGACTTCGACTATTTTAACACAGTAACTCTGCAGTCTAGCATCTGACATGCATACAGTTGAAGCATATACGATGGCAGTAACCGTATACCACGACTTTGAAGGGTAAATAACGAGTACAATAGGCAAATTGGGATACAACGACTTCATCCGTCGTACACAATATATATCTCTATCCTATCATCTCACATGGACCCTATTGAAGCAGACAATATAAGACGACTTCCAAGAGGTGATAACGCATACAGTTTGCAGAACAAGAAACTTCGACTTCCACTTTGTTTACACTGTAACTCTGCAGTCTAGTATCTGACATGCATACAGTTGAAGCAGATACGATTGCAGTGACCAGATGAAATTACTTTGAAGGGTTTATAACGAGTACAATAGGCAAATGGAGATACATCGACTTCATCGTTGTGCACACTATATTTCTTTATCAAATCATCTCACATGGACACTATTGAAGCAGACAAGTTCGCAATGACCATACGAGACGACTTCCAGGCAGGTTTAACGCACACAGCTTGCAGAACAAGAAACTCCGACGTCGACTATGTTTACACTGTCACTCTGCAGTCTAGCATCTGACATGCATACAGTTGTAGCAGATATGATCGTAGTGACCATATAAGACGACTTTAAAGGGTATATTGCAAGTACAATAGGCAGATGAACAAACATCGACTTCATCAGTGTGCATACTCTATATCTCTATCCTATCAACTCACATGAATACAATTGAAGCAGTCGAGTTCCCGATGCCCCAATGAGACGATATTCAAGCAGGTATAACACACACAGCTTGCAGAACAAGAAACTTCGACTTCGACAATGTTTACACAGTAACTTTGCAGTATAACATCTGACATGCATACAGTTGAAGCAGATACGACTGCAGTGACCATATAAGACGACTTTGGAGGGTATATAGCGAGTACAATAGGCAGATGAGGATATATCGACTTCATCGTTGTGCACACTATATCTCTCACACAAGTTCACATTCACCATATAAGACGACTCCCAAGCGGGTTTAACGCACACAGCTCGCAGAACAAGAAACTTCGACTTCGACTTCGTGTTGAAGTTCAGTTATTCTTTAGTGTCGGGTCTGTATTTATTTTTACCCTCGGTACCATAGCTGTAGTTGTCAAGATGAGATGACGTTAGTTAAAAGTCAATAAGTTTAGTCTTGTCAGAACATTTCATCTTTCATTCAACTACAGCTGTTGTACTCATCAAAACCGTTGACTACTGTTGTTTGATTCATTTAGCGACCAAAATGCAAGAGGTTATGGGCCCAGTTCGATAAACTGCGTGCGGTCGTTATTAGAAGTCTTGGTGACCAAGTTTCGATTCTGTTCTTCATTATTTCCGTCATCGTCGTGTTCGAGTTTGCTATTTAGAAATGGAATATGTGAAAGGAATAATTAAACCGTTAAGAAGAGCAGAAGATTGGCCATTCTGGAAGGATCGGATAATGAATGTTTTGGAATTGTTCAATGCAGTAGGAATTATTGAAGGAACCAAAGAAAAGCCAATTATTCCGAAACCTCCAACGAAAGTCCAGCAAGATTCACTTTAGGCATACAACAAATCAGCTGCTCAAGCGAAAATAGTCATATCACAATGTGTTAGTGATGAACTGCATCAACGAATATCAGAAAGACTGTCAGCCAAGGAAGCGTGGGATGTGCTAGTCGAACAGTTTGATAATAAAGCTGAAGATCAGTTATTTCGTCACTGTTTTGATTTCTTCAGTATAGAATGGGATGAAACCGAAATGCACGTTCCGTATTATCGCGAGTGAAGAATCAACATCGTGACTTCGCTGCTGGTCTGAAAACACGAGATATTGAATAAGTTGAAGCTTTTCTCGAGCTATTGTTCGTTTCGAAAGTATTGCACGTTCTTCCCAAGCGATTTGAGTCATTCAAATCAGGTTACTTACTTATGAAAGCAAACAAAAATAAATCAGTCGAAGATCTTTCGTCAGCTCTAATCCTTCATGAGCGTAACGTCGCACCTGCTTCGAAATCAGGTGATGCTCCATACACCAGAAGTGTGACAGTACCGAAGAAGAAAAAGAAAATCATTTCTAACAGCACCAACTGCAAGTACTGCAACTTGAAAGGTCACTGGCTTCGACAGTGCCCAAGATGGAAAGCAGATGGTAAAACGTCGTATCCAGCGCGTGCTAGCGAATCTAGTACAGCTTCGACGACTGACTTTGTGGGTGGATCGAGTGGCTCACATGCAGTCGTGACTGAAACTCGTAATGCGCTGATTTCCATTAGTAGTGACATAAATATGGCAACCACAAACGATCAGTGGTGGATTGACAACGGTGCTACTCGTCATATTACCTCGAATTTGAACTGGTTTACCGATTTCAAAGCGTTTCCTGAGAATTTCAATGCTACCGTTGAAGCTGCGGGAAAGAAGGAGATCAAAGCATTCGGAAGTGGGACAATCGAAGTGGCTAACAACGTCAACGGCAGGTTGGAAACATTCATACTCAAAGACGTGTGGTATGTTCCCACTATTTCACGAAATCTTGTCTCCGTCCTTGCAGCCCATGATAAAAATCCTGGCAGTAAGTTTGAATCAACGGATACGAAGTGTCGATTCAGTATCAACAATCAGATGATATTCCAGGGAATTCGAAGCACAGGTGCACACTATTGTGCTACATTCCATACGTTGCCGCCAGCAGAGGTTTGTGCAGGTGTGACTTAACACGATCAGACACTTCAGCTTTACCATCAACGTTGGGGTCATATGGACAAGCGCTACGTCCGAGCGAAGCTTAATTCTGAATTGGGAATGAAACTGCCTATCGACAATAGTCTTTGCGAACCATGCCAATTCGGCAATGCACATCGATTACCATTCGGTACGCGAAATCAAGCTTCTCATATGATCGTTGCGAACTACCATGCTCCAAAGGTATCCATGTGGGATGGAAGAATACAGAGATACAGTGTGCATACTGATGTTGTCGAAGTATCTTCACTTGCCTATTGTTCTCGTTATATGTCTTTAACTGTAGGCATGTCAGATGCTAGAATGCAGAGTTACAGTGTGAACATAGTCAGAGTCGAAGTTTCTTTTTCTGCCAATTGTGTGCGTTTCACCTGATTCGATGTCATCTAATATGATCGTTGCAAACTACCAAGCTCCAAAGGTATCCATGTGGGATGGAAGAATACAGAGATACAGTGTGCATACTGATGTTGTCGAAGTATCTTCACTTGCCTATTGTTCCCGTTATATGTCTTTTGAAGTCGTCTTATATGGTCAGTTTGATCGTATCTGCTATAGCTGTAGGCATGTCAGATGCTAGAATGCGGAGTTACAGTGTAAACATAGTCAGAGTCGAAGTTTCTTGTTCTGCCTGTTGTGTGCATTATACCTGCATCGATGTCGTCTTATATGATCGTTGCAAACATATATGCTTCAGAAGTATCTATGTGAGATGATAGAATACAGAGATACAGTGTACAGACTGATGTTGTCGGAGTATCTTCACTCGCCTATTGTTCTCGTTATATGTCCTTCGAAGTCGTCCTATATGGTCAGTGCGATCGTATCTGCTATAACTGTAGGCATGTCAGTAGATATACTACCGCGTACCTGGGCCTAGTCCATCCAGTTCTCGAGCTCTTGCAGACAATAGGGGGTTCTAGTTGTGGTTTGTGCAGACTTTTCCAGGTGCACAAGTGTCGTCGACAATGACCAGAAGGTGTTGTCACCGGAGATTCACCTTGTCACATGTATTTTCAAGGCAAGTGAAGATACTTCGACAACATCAGTTTGCACACTGTATCTCTTCATTTTATCATCTCACATGGATACCTCTAGAGCATATCATTTCGCAACGATCATATGAGACAACATCAAAACGGGTATAAAGCCTCGAACAGGCAGAACAAGGAACTTCGACTTCGACTATGTTCACACTCTAACTCTGCATTCCAGCATCTGACATGCCTACAGTTATAGCAGATACTATCGCACTGATCATGTAGGACGACTCCGAAGGACATATAACGAGAACGATAGGCAAGTATTCTATCATCTCACATGGATACCTTCGTAGCATATCAGTTCGTAACGATCATATGTGACGACAAGAAACTCCGACTTAGACCATATTGACACTGAAGCTTTATTTTCTAGCATCTGACATGACTAGATATACTACCGCGTACCTGGGCCCAGTCCATCCAGTTCTCGTGCTCTTGCAGACAATAGGGGGGGTCTAGTTGTGGTTTGTGCAGACTTTTTCAGGTGCACAAGTGTCGTCGACAATGACCAGAAGGTGTTGTCACCGGAGATTCACCTTGTCACATGTATTTTCACCTGTCTCACCTGTGTCACCGAATGAATTTGCGATTCACCTTGCCTATTTGTGGTTTGTGCAGACTTTTCCAGGTGCACAAGTGTCATCGACAATGACCAGAAGATGTTGTCACCGAAGATTCACTTTTTCACCTGTCACCTATAGGTACATTTCACCTGTTTCACCTACTTTACTGATTCACAATTATATGTTCCAAATTCTAGTTCCACAGACCTCAATCACCCTATATACATGTTTGAAATATCAATTGGATATCGCAAGCTGACCCAGAGGTCAACAGTGTCATGTATTTGGTGGTGCATAATATGTAATTCATGATAGATATCATGTTCCTATAATGAATATTTGAGAGATACATTGTTCTTCAACCTGGTAATTGTACTTTGATCTATAATTTTCTCCATCAAATGAAGTTATATCTCAAAAAGCATTCAATCATTACATACATGAAATTACGAGGATGTGGTCGCGAGTTTTTGATGATGAAGAAAGATTCTGTCAGGGGCATGTCGCTGCCTGTCATAGGCAGATCAGGCCAATACCCATTTTTCTCAGATATAATGTGGAAAATGAGTTGAAAATAACTGTTTTGGCAAGTAATATAGTTACAATAGAAGATGTAAATACTAAAAGACAAATTATGTTGTCTCATTGTGAATTCGAAGAGTTTTTGGATTTTATGGAAAAGAAAGATAGTGCCCTGAAAGTGTTTTGCGATTACGAATATATGATGTAACATTGAATTATTGGTCAGAGGATGAAATGAATCATGTGATTCTCACGAAAAGCAATATGGAACTTTGGGTTCATCTAGATGTTATCGAGAAAATCCAAGTGAATAAGTTACGTGATATGTTGATAAGTATAAAAAGAGCTGTTGGTGTCGATGTGAATCATTCTTGAAGAAGACTATTCCACTTGACAGCACAATTTTCAGGATGTATGTTTCATATACTTGTACGGGTTGTTGGAGAACCTCCAAATGCACCCTTATCAGTAATACGCTGGGTTGGGGAGTTAGAAAAACTAAAATGATACGTTGTGAAACATGTGAACGTATAACAATATGGTTAATCAATGAATGAATCTGCATATCTTGAGGCATATCTTGAGGCCCACAAATCAGCTTCTATCTTGAATCCAGAACTGAGTGTCATACATGCGGCTATATCCGATCTAATTTGGTTCAACTCTGTAGCTGTTTCATTCACCTTGATTTGCAGTTCTTGGCTACAGTTACTGAACTTTTGTTTGGTTTCGAATAACTCGTCAATCGTATTGTTCAACTCTTCTTGATAGTTTTCGATCTGATTTTTATACGATTTACAATTTACTGTAGGCGATGCTACCACTGCCCCACTGCCACCGATGTTATATTCCTGCATCAACCCTCCACCAGTGTACATATTTTGTAGGCTCGTTGTTGCTCTTGTTGTTCCATTAATCCACTATTCTCCATAGACTGAATCGAATGTACCTTGATATCAGGATACTTTGTTAACAGATTGTTGTAAGTGACTTGTAAAGTCGCCCTATTGGGTATCTCATGTTGGATGTATAGGGTACTGTTCTTTGGAGTATATTCTGAGAATAATTTCTGAGGTGCTAATTCTGCTACATGCAACAGCAGTAGGATGATGAGAATTTTGATTGACATCACGCGTGTTGCCTGTTTGGAGATTATCAGTGGACTGATGGGTTGATGTTCACACACTGGATACTAGCGTTGTCGCTTGAATCTACTATGCATGTCCCTTTGGCGCTGTAGCCGATCTCTATACGCATTTTCATTTTCAGTCTGGAGACATGTATAGCATAACCCATATCCAGTGTAACTGGGGAACAGTTTACCACAACGGGTGCATTGGTATCTTGATGGTCCGTTGATGCCCGGTGGTGTACCTCCTCCATTGCCAGAGGAGCTGCTTATACTATTTTCTTGTATCAAATTATGGTTGTTGTTGTTAGTGCTGCTCATGTTTACAGCGTCTGAATTGAAACAAAAGATGAAATATAATTTGATTGAAATACAAACTATGGAAAAATTCTAACCCCAGGGCAATGTATCAGTATGGAGATAATCAACTATCCTTTTATCATCATAGGGATTCAGAGCGACTTTTTTCTGTTCAATTGTATGTACCTCATGTTTTTGAGACCTAATCAGATATTGATTGACTTCGGTAGAAGTATTATTGAATAGGCAATTATTATAATCTTCAGAAGTGATAGTTTTCAGTGCAGCTCTTTGAACACCTTTAAATTTTTTTGTGACACCTAAATTGCTCATAGCCTTCTCGATTTCTTGTTCATTAAGGTCTTGTTCTTCCAGCTCCTGTCTTTTTCGTTTCATATCTTGCTGTATTTCACTTTCACTTTTGAAGATTCTGAACGTATACATTTCAGATCTTAACCCAATGAATTCGGACATTATTCGTCCGGAAAGCTCATCTTTCATAACTCCTAGAACTTTTTCATTCCTCAACGGAATACCGTAGATGTTATCATGCTGATAATCAGAAGTGTCAAACCTATTTATGTCGGATTTAATGTGTTCATAAATGTCGTTATCGATGAATTGATACAATCATGAATCTGTATCGGTGTATAATAATTTTGCATTATTCCCGAATTTGGGTTTTATATAATAGTAATGTGAATCATGAAGGAATGTTTTTGAAATGTCTAACACACTGAATCCAACATAAATAGGTTTATTTAGTTTTACTTTCAACCTCATCAAATATAGTACAACTGTGGAAATTAGGTCGCGAGATATAGTAACTAGCTCCATATCTACCTGACTATTTTGTAACTAATTTAACATCTTTATATTTCCTAACATTCTCAATAGTCTTGCCAGAAACAGCGTTATTCATAAGTTTATAAAAATTTTTATCAAACTCATTTTTACACTTCTTTCTCAGTTCATTGTTCAAGTGAATGTATTTTTGTAACCAAGACGATTGTTTGAACTGCAATACTTCGTGAATTTTTTCGATTTTCATACCTAAGCTGAGAGCTTGTTTCAAATTTTTATAATGAATGATGTAGTTTTTCTTTTTGTAAAAAGTTGTAAGTTATTTTTTCGATCCGGATTTAGCACATGGTGGTTTCATGTGTTCAGGACAGAGAGGTGAATCTTTGTGACTTTCAAAGAGTTCACGGGGGTAATCAAGATCCACCTCAAGAATATAACCAAGATCATTGTCATCCGGAACATTCATTATATTGCCAATCGAATAAATATCTTCTACCCACTCGAATTCAGTTGTGGGGAGAGGTAAGCTCATCGCAGCCCAATATGAATCATTCACATCAAAATACATCAGATATGATGGAGGACTTTGCGGATCATATTCGTTTCCCATATATCTGTTGTTTGCTTTCGCATAACGATGCGAGCACTGCGATACGCCACCTCTGACCCCTTTTTCTATAAACATTATCATATCAATATCTGTTAAGAGTTCCAATTCTACTTGTGTAATTTTGAGCATGCTATCAAAAGCCAACCCAGGTGCTGTATAGTAGTGCAAGCTGATAGGTATTCATACAGGTTGTCCTGAAATTTTCAAATATGTCTGCCAGTAGTGAAATATCAGTTTTCAAATACAATTCAACATATTCTTTTAATGTTTTGATCCCAAACGTACGCCAAACCATGTTCGCATGTTCATAATCCTTTTTTGACACCCCATTACCTGTTGATTTGTTATGAAATTGTTTCTTTTTTGGTAAACTAGTTACTGCTAATTTTTCCCAAGAGTCTAAATAGTCATAAGGACAAATACCTTTACGTGTGAGCAAACTGAATTCTGCTTCATTATGGCAGTATCGTTTTGTGATCGTTTTCTGATCATTTGTTAAGTATGAGGATAAGGTATCCAAACTGCTAGCTATGAATCTGAAGGAGTCGAGATATCTCAAATTAATTCTCGTCCCATCGATATCTTTAGTAGAAGAAATATATTTTTCTTTGTTCACATTCAATATAGACACCTCACCCTCGATTTCAGTACTCAAATTCCTTATGAGGAAGTGGCTATCATATCCAGACATATTATGAAAAATTACAGGTACCGTATGACTATCTTGATAACCTATATTACAATGATTATGTGCGGCCCCTCTGTATTCGCCTGTGAGGTGTGAGTGGTCTCTGATTTTTCGATCGTCAATAGTGAAAGATTTCAAACAAATATGACAGCATGAAGCCTTTTGAAAATTATAGAATTGCTCCTGTGTCAAAGGTTTCATCGGTTTCGGATTGCTCAAAATTCCATCGATTTGAGAAGCTGAAGCCTTCAGTTGTTTGACAAACCAGGATATACAATCTCTACCGGTATAATAATCGAATTTACAAAGGGAATTATCATATGAACAAACAAGCATGTAACCAATAGTGAACGGTACATGTTTTTGAGATTTCCTAGTCTTGATCGTGGATTGCCCATCACACTTTTCCAACAGACACTCTAAATCAGCATAAATAACGAATGGAACCTCTTCTTCATTCTTAAAATTCTTGAACTTTAAAATGTTCTCATTCACTTTTGGTAATTCGACCTCAGTGTTATTGATTTTTCTGCATTGAATAAAATGTTTTTCCAGATTCTCACAAATACTGAAATGATTCAGACAGCGATCACATAACCATTTTTTATGAGATGTATTACCCAGTTGCCGGTGTAGTAATTTAGATAGATTTTTTATGTAAGCGAAGTGATAAATTCTGTTTTTGGAATGAACATCTTCCTCTTCCTCATCTCCATTGAGATCATTTTCCTGAGGATGCGGTGATGACACCATTAATAAATTGATTCTTCTTGAAAAATCAGTACTACTCAAGCATAGGGGAAGTATTTCGATATGCTTTCCCCTCTCATTAGTTGTGAAAACATTGATAGAAAGTTCATTCATGATTTCAAATTTTTTAACATCTTTCAATCTCATTGGGAATTTGATGCCATTTTATTTCAACACTTCACTAAAATGAGGATAAGAAGATGTTTTACTTGAATTTTTTTCTGGGCCAACTGGATAGAGAGCACACACAACTGACCATGAAAAGCAATATGAATCATGATTCCTGATATTAATTACACTTTTGGTATTCCTGATAACCTTTGGTAACTCAACATAAGTAGAATTACCAACGTTAATCGGTGAATATTGATTGATGTTCAGTTTTAGTTGTAAAATTTGATACAATGCTCACCCACTATCTTTCTCCTGAAATTCCTCAAGTGCTTTCAATATCCTATCCCTAATATGCTCATCAAACCATGACTTCAAATTGGTATTATTATCAATGATTTGAGATTTCGTATTGAAATGTTTAATGTCAGTCTCCGAAGTTTTCGGTTTTACAAAATTCCCCAAGAATACGGCGTTCACCTTCAATATGGATTTTCTCAGTTCACCTCGGATTTTGATGGAAAAACTCTTGAAACTCTTTGACAGGAATATTTTTGGGTCTTTTATTCTTTTATTGATGATAGCACCAGTCCTTATTCTATTTTTGAAACATGAATCCAGATCTTCCCAAACCAAATTACGATTTTGATGCTTTGCTTTATCTTTTGATTGAATTTTTCTTTATGATATTTCAGGGGACCTAAACATGATTCAATTTTGGAAAAATTATCAACACAATTTGCTTTTGTCTTGATACATTTTTGTAATGATAGATAGATAGATTACACTATGTGGGCGGACGGATCCTTCAGCATGTAGGCCTCCTAGTTCGGGCCCGTTATGCACCCACCTCTGCTGGGAATTGGTTCAGTCATGAAGGTAGCCAATTTCGCGGGCGAAAGAGACCAGCCTTCTCAACGAAACCCTTCTCACACTCTCTGGTTCCAAAACGATGTTCCCGAGATGTGCTTCCCGTATTGCTGCAACTGCTGGGCATTCCGTGAGGATGTGAGTAGCTGACTCCTCGTCCTCCAGGCACCACCTACATTCAGCATCATCAGTGATACCCATAATGTTGAGGTGCCTGTTTAGATGGCAGTGACCCGTGAGGAGCCCTACCACTATTCTTATTTCTTTTCTGCTCAATGTGAGCAACGTTTTGGTTCTTCTGATAGAAGGGCCTCCGATATTTTTGTAATAAACGAATAGATTTTTGCACTAATTTGATCCATTTACAATATTCATCTTTTGTTTTAATCACCCCATAAACGTGATCAATTTTCTTTATAACCTTACTAGCCAAATGATCCATTATTTACAACTTACTCTGGCAACAGAAGACGGCTCTAGATGTGAACTTTGGTATGGGTTTTAGTAACTGGATATGTGTGTACGATGAATGAGCAGCGAGTAAACAGCAGAAAATACGCTGATAATGAAAATGTATGAAATTTATAACTTTCCTATATCAGTTTTTGATAAGAGAAGAAATCGCCTCGTGTACGTGACGCACGCAAACAATTTGCACACATCACTTCGCAACTTATCTCGAGAAAGTTCCCCATGAATCCATCATGCGATTTCAACATTTTGCCACAGTCAGCAACATCATATCAAATTAGTCTGAAAAACAAGTTTATCAATGATCGTATGTTTCTTCAACTGATAACAAAGTCTACAACAAACATGTGTGTCTTTTTTTATTTTTTTTTCCTCTCATATCAACCGATATAAATTTGCAATTTTCATCCATCAAATCACATTTTACGAGTACATTCTGAAGCAGCAGCAGCAGCAAACAGCAAACCTAATATGGCAGGTGTACCATCGACTCTCATTATAAATATCACGGACAAGAGGAGCTTCCCAGCTGACATGGCTATGGTTGTTTTCATACAACTATTCAAGTGAGTATTATTTTTGGTCTCATTCGAATAATTCTCATAGATTCAACAATACATATTTTATGTCCCCTCATAGTTCCAACCTATTTTTCTACCGTTACATTAACTCCCGCCCCCCAATAGTTAAATTAACTCGCATTTTATTTACAGATTCGGTGTGAAAGACATAGAGAAGAAGGGTGATGACTGTATTGTCATATATTTGAAATACAGCCCAAAGCTCATCATCCTTCAGAAAAAATTTGGTAACCTCCCTATCAAGTTCACAAGGGCTGTTGCCAAAAATGATCGGGAATTGCAAGAGGCGAGTAAGCGGTTCAACTTTGCCCTCGAAGTAGATGTATCTTCAGAGAAGCGGAGGAGAATTGAGGGAGGAGAAACATCTTCTTCTCTCGAAGTGGAAGCCTACTCGCCTCGGGAAGGAGAAGAAGAAGAAGGGCCATCATCCCCATTCGTTGAATCACAGGTGGAGATATTCGAGAGTGATGGGTGATGTGTGTATCAATGATGAGGGGAAAATGTTCTAGGAGCCACAACAACAACAACAAGAACAACAACAACAACAGGAAGAGGAAATTGGCACGATTGAAGTGGAGAGGAGTGATGGTGATGGGCATATAATAGTGGTGTATACTGCAAGTAGTGGAGAGCAAAAATGCAGGGAGTTGAATGGTATTGTAGATTTTGGAACCTTCTCATGCCCGAGGTGTAATGAAATGTTTCGTTTTTGTCCAATTTCATTGAAATTACATCAAATATTAGACGACTATGGAATGAAACAAAATTTATTTTGTAGTGAAATCATTGACTGATTCGTTGTTGTTGTTGTTGTATTTTCTTGTAGTTGTTGTTGTTGTTGTTGTTGTTGTTGTTGTTGTTGTTGTTGTTGTTGTTGTTGTTGTTGTTGTTGTTGTTGTTGTTGTTGTTGTTGTTGGGAGTTGGTTGTTTTTGTGAATATTATATGATAGGAATCAATAAATAATCGAAATCGTGAATGTTGTTATTATTTATTCTGAACCGATTTATCATCAGAGTTTACAGTGAAGGTACCAGTACCATAAATAATAGACATCTTCTAGAGCACAATTAGAATTATTATATAAATAATGGTTGCAATGATTTGATCTCAAAAATAACTTCAAGTCCTCAATTGCAGGGCATTCTTGTTCATGTAAATCAATAATATTGTTCATCCTTAGTAGTCTCTCCAACCAAATCTTCTTTTCT